>CM075338.1:40884823-41484823 GCA_037788925.1 Mytilus galloprovincialis
GTTTTGTTAATGAACTCACTGTTTTGTATATATATGTTAAAAGAGATGTTGCACAAGCATTGTGTCTACTTATCCTCAATCTCCTCATATTCGTAATTCATTGTAAGTAAGCAATCTACAGTTGTTTCCATCAATGTTATGTTTCTGGATAAATTTAAAATTGTTTGCAACTTGACTTTATAACCTTCATGCTATTTTATGTTCAAGAGCACCAAAGATCAGCTACAATTTTAAATGGGGTTCGTGTTCCTCAGTCTCTACTTTTCTACTTGTGTTTTGTATACTGTTTGTCATTTTGGCATTGTTTTCGCCTTGTGGGTTGAACATTTTCTTTCGTTTCATTTGCCTACACGATCAAGGTTTATATTCCTATAATTACATTAAATGTATGTTTCATTGTGATAGTTATTTTGATTAGCTAATAACAAGTTCGCGTTCTTTCTGAAATTCAATTCATTACATAATGAAGATGACACGACGTCCCACAATAAAGTGCACAGGTTAAATGGAGAAAAAAAACTTGATAGAAATCGTGTTTTCAGGATCCAAGCTAAATAAAGATGTGTAATTATAAGTATTGAACGCTTATTTTTGCTTCATAGGGGTTTAAAAGCGTTGACCGTGTGCAATTTTTTCAAATACAAAATGTACTGCCAACGCTTTTACATCCAAATGAAGTTATAAAAAGAAGCATTCAATTCTGAAATGCAAGTCGAAGAATTGCAAAATCCATTTAAGGCAATGAAAAATATCATATCAGCATGAACCGGTTTTATATGTATCTATACATGGTAGACAACCCATGTATTAGTTTTCAAGTCCTTTTTATATTGAGAACATTTATTGAGGATTGCGCAATGATGAAATCACTTCGTATGACATATATGAAAAAATAATAATAGTTGCTGGTAAAAGAATTTAACTTACTTTGTACTAATTATCATGAGGTATATTTAGCGCTTACCAAAGGAGGTTTCAATTTACCCTAAATTAAAAATTTTTTATAAATATATGCAGTATTTAAAACCCATAATAAACATTGCACACTGAATAAAAAAATATGTCTTTAATATGGTCTTTTTCTGTATTGGAAAAAGTAACCCGTAGGCAACACAAAATCAGCTACACAAGTTCATAAATTCTAGAAATTCAAGATGATTATGCATTTAGTAATCAGTATAAGTTAATGCTAAAATTTATGATAAAAGAGATGATTTTTCATTTCCTATCGTTAATTATTCATTTTTAGATGGTGACGTTCCCTTGTCACCATCTTACGGTGTTTATATATCTCAACTTGTACACTTCGCTCGTGTATGTAACAATGTTTTAGATTTTAACGAGAGAAATTTATGTATTACTGAAAAATTATTACACCAGGGTTTTCGATATCACAAACTAGTCAAAACATTTACTAAATTTTATCATCGGTATAAGGACATCATTCGTAAATATAGCTCAACATGCAGACTTCTTATACGTTCAGGTATTTCACATCCAATTTTTTATGGAAATATTCTTTATAAAGCACAAAGGTGTCAGTATTCACCTCAAAAACTAACAAAACCTTTGAATAGATTTATTAAGAAGGGATATAGTTACGATAATGTTGTCAGGTCATTAAATATTGCATATTTTGGCGTTAATATTGATTCACTTATAGGGTCTTTGCATCGGAACTAAACACATTTATTCAAAAACCAGTTGTTGGCATGACACGGGTTATGTTCTTCTCATATATGTTATGATGGTATGATACTAAACCCCTAACGGGAAGGATTGTGCCTGATGTTCATATGATGAAATCATAATCTTTCAGTCAGTTTAATTGAAGTCTGGAGCTGGCATGTCAGTTAACTGCTAGTAGTCTGTTGTTATTTATGTATTATTGTCATTTTGTTTATTTTCTTTGGTTACATATTCTGACATCAGACTCGGACTTCTCTTGAACTGAATTTGATGTGCGTATTGTTATGCGTTTACTTTTCTACATTGGCTACAGGTATAGGGGGAGGGTTGAGATCTCACAAACATGTTTAACCCCGCCGCATTTTTGCGCCTGTCACAAGTCAGGAGCCTCTGGCCTTTGTGAGTCTTGTATTATTTTAATTTTAGTTTCTTGTGTACAATTTGGAAATTAGTATGGCATTCATTATCACTGAACTAGTATATTTTTGTTTAGGGGCCAGTTGAAGGACGCCTCCGGTTGCGAGAATTTCTCGCTACATTGAAGACCTGTTGGTGACCGTCTGCTGTTGTTTTTTTCTATGGTCGTGTTGTTGTCTCTTTGGCACATTCCCCATTTCCATTCTCAATTTTATTGCACACTGAAGAAAAAATATGTCATCAATACGGTCTTTTTCTGTATTGAGAGAGTAAACCGTACGCAACACAAATTCAGCTACACAAATTCATACATACTAGAAATTCAAGATGATTATGCATTTAGGAATCAGTATAAGTTAATTTTCCCTAAATTAAAAAAAAATGTTATACATAGATGCAGTTTTTAACAACCACATAAACATTGCACACAGAAGAAACAAATATGTCATCAATACGGTCTTTTTTCTGCATTGAGAGAGTAGCCCGTAGGCAACACCAAATCAGCTACACAAGTTCATACATACTAATAATTCAAGATGGTTATGCATTTAGGAATCAATATAGGAACATTATCATCGTTTAAAAGGTTGACAGAACTGCTCACTTTGAAAATAAAATAGTTCAAACAACAAATGAGAAACAACCATTTCATCAAACAAGAACATGTAAAGTTGCAATTGATCTCATACAAAATGAAAAGCAATCAAATATTGCATTTCTTAAGTAAAAATAAATCACAGATACGATATATTTGCCGATGCTGCAAAACAACCAAATGCTGAAAATATTCTAAAAAGCTTTAGAACAAAAAAACATTGACTTCAAATATGAAATTTTGGAATTCTTTAAATGAAGAACGCAAAAATGTATTGTATGTTTACGTTGACAAATAAAGTATTCAGTAGAAGAAGTGTTTTTATTATCAAAAACACAATACGTTATGGTATTATCGGTAAATGTGCATATTATCAAACATATTGTTGTTTGAACTATGTATCCATCATTGTCATAATAACGAAATTTTGTCGAAGTTCAAACAAAATATTTTCTCAAAACAATTTCAATGACGAAAGAACTGTAATGAATAATAGCATTAATGGCAGTGAAAAACTATATTTATTTTATGATTATTAACGTGCATGTTACAGATTTCTTTAAAGGAAATATTTTAGAACTATCCTCAACAGAAATAGAGAGGAATAAATACACGAGAATTAACTACTTAAATCGACTGAAAGCAAGAGAAAATAAAACTAAAACTATATGAGTCTAGACAGAACAACTAATGCTTATCTGAAAATAAACTAAAAGTGCATATAGATAATAAATAAACTGAAGATTTAAAACCAAAGTAGAAATATTTTACTGTTCAAAGTATCCTGTTATCAAAGCATCAATGTAAAAATATCGGAAATTGATGAGACAGTCATTAAAGTGAGAGGGTTAGCGCTATAGAACCAGGTTTAATCCACCATTTTCTACATTTGAAAATGCCTGTACCAAGTCAGGAATATGACAGTTTTTGTCCATTCGTTTTTGATGCGTTTTGTTATTTGATTTTGCCATGTGATTATGGACTTTCCCAATTGATCTTCCTCTAAGTTCAGTATTTTTGTGATTTTACTTTTTACTTAGTCCTTGTACATTTAGTAGTAATCTATGAAGACTTTTATCGATTTTTCAAATGTTATTTTTTTTCATTATGCTACTTTTTATTAGATATAAAACCTTTATTCTACAGACGCCAAAAAGTCCCTTCAGGTCTGTATACTTGTGACGTATGTTTTACCCTAATATATATTTTACATATACATTGCAATCTTAAGGACAAGTTTGGTTTAACTTATCCCACAAGTTTTAAAGAAGATGTTTGTAAAAGTTAACGGACAGGACGAAAAGCGACGGACGACAAGTAAATAAAATAAACGTAGAACGCAGTTCTGGTTTAACAAAAAAATATTAATGGAATATAAATGAATTTTTAACATTGCTTCTAAAAAATCAAGCGTTTTCAAACTCCGTTTTTTTAAAGTATGAAATATAATAAGAATGATTTAGGCAGAACTTTAACCGTTATTGATGCCAATCTTGTGGGGAAAATTTAAAGAAAGTAAAACACCAAATTCTAAATAAACCTCAAAAATGGAATTGTGCACTGTTTTGATTAATAAAATGTAATCTTTCATCACCAATGTGTCCTTGCGTATAGAAACAGAGTTTATGAAAAGTCAGTTGCGTTTAGCAGCTAGGTTGGTTTATTACGTTTCTGAATTATTTTGTCTCTGCTAGTCTATTGATATGTATTCGGTTGTTGTCTCACTTATAATATTTGTTGCTACTGTTATTTGTACCTCTCTGATGACCAGTTGTTCTATAAAATTCTGATGTCGAATCTCAATTACTTAGTTTTATGCTTAAATTTTCGAAAAGAAACCAATACGTTTAAGATATTTTTTAATGCAAAAGTTTATTTTGTTGATTCGCACATCAGACTTTCATTAAAACAAAGAACAATTCTGACCTATAGAAATGTATCTACACATTTTATAGAAAAGATAAAGTGTTTGTGTGCCTAAGTATGACTTTTAAAAAAATGATATTTTAGTAAGACGCTTAATGATATTTCCAAATTCTTGTCATAACAAAATGTGCATGTAAGTATGCTATAGTAAATTGATATTATTTTAATATTAATATTAGGATTACTCATCGGTTACTATATAGTCCAGCCATAAAATTCACAGTCATTAAGAGCACTGTATCCGCTGAGAAATATACAAAAAAAAAATGCAAATATAACAGTGTTTGTCTGTTTTTGATAGAAATAACATAAATGGTACCATTTGTTTTCTCTCAGTTAGAGTATTTATATAATTATTTCTTCAAGATTTAGCTAATGACACCATTTTACACCAGAATGCTCAATTTTTTGAGGGACATTTGCTATCCGAAATATATATTGATTTTCTGAATTGTTTGTTCATTATCAGTTTGATGTTGTTTTACACTTTTGACGTAAAACATATATTTAACTTTTCTTATAAATATATACCATTGGTTGCAGACCAAGCATTGCATTGAGACGTCCGAAAACGTTAGAGCGGCATAAGAAGGCGCGCATTCCAATTCATAGTAAACAGGCATTCACTTCCTCGTTATAGGGAAAGTGAAAATAAGCCGGATAAAATTGATAGCTTTGTTGTATAAATTTGTGGTATAAAAAAGATGTCAATATATATCTTTTTGTTTAAAATTTTGACAACTGCATGCAACTTTGTTCTTTTCGACCCTTAGGATGAACAGATTGACAAAAAGTGAGTGTTCTCTAAGTCTACGGAAAAAACCTGAAAATTGTGCACTTTTTATACCTCCGAAAAGTTTGTTGTCGCATAAAAAAAAGGTGCCAATATTTTTTTTTCCATTTTTGTATCAGATTAAATGAAGGCATAAACATTCTGTTTCATTTTTGTCCCTAAGGATATACACACAGTCAGAGCTATATAAGTTTTGAGTTGCTAATATTCATCATGCGTATGTCTATAATGATAATTACAATTTATTATTTATTTTTTTAATTAATATTCCTGTGCTTGCCTGATAATTGAGAAGTTTTTAAACCGTAGGGCTGAAATGTTGAGATAAAAGTGAAGAAATGTAAGTACAAAATTACAAAATTTATTTCTCATCAACAACAAGTGCACAAGCTGTCCATTGTGATGTATTATATTTTATATTATTATTTTACAAGGGCATACAAAAATAGTAAGTGCATACTATTATAGTAATGTATATTTCAAAACTAAGAATAGTAACGCGTATTATCTAGGTCTATCAAATATATACTACTTGGTATATATAAAACTCATTGATTGCCTTCGGCTGTTGTCTTCTTTATGGTCGGATTTTTGTTTCCTTGACGCATTACCCATTTCCAGTCTCAATTTTATTACGTATTTTAGCGAGGCCAGGAATCTGTACTGTCTCTATCCAACTAACAAATGTTACAAATGTCAATAGAGTAATGATTTTTTTTTAAACGTTGATAATGTCGTCTAGTGGCAGATATTTAATTCATACAAGTACGAAAACATTTTAAGGTCATAAGGTAAAGAGTTCGCGTCAAGAAATGTCAGTCTACTCCACCACACTATACAAACACTATTCGATTGATATGAATATTTCCGATCAACTTAACAAAATACCGAGTTGAAATTTAATTATTTTTTAATAAATTAACAACCTACACGAAGTTTTTTTTCAAATATGTGCTGCAATCAAACAGAACAATGAACACAATCAATTTTTCAGCTAAAGGAAAATTCGTAAACTATGATAATTATTTAAATGCTAGGTAAATCCAAATTTTATATTTATGATCCACATTCAGTTTTGCGTGAACATTCAAGAGACCAATATCAAACTGTGGTTACCGTTCCAAACAATCGTTGAAAAGAACATTGTTGGAAATAACGCTTAACAAATGATGCAAATATTCATTTTTTTTATATGATTGGTAAAAATATATTGTTAAATTCATCTTATATTTTAATTTGAATATTTTGATTTATGATATAAATAAAAAAATACATAATGAAGAGGATGCATAATTTTATGGTAATAAGGTTTTTGAAATTTACTGTTAAATATTAACATGATATCGTCAACATAAGACAGCCGCCTCCTCGACCCTTAAACTAGACTAGCGTATTCTTAACCTTTTAATCGGATATGGCAAAACATTTTCCACAATCAAAAAAGAAGTACTTTTAAGTTTAGACATGCATGTACGTCTGGCGATGTGGGTGATAAAATATTTACACAGCTTTACATAGACGACCCAGTGTTTTGTTAATGAACTCACTGTTTGGTATATATATGTTAAAAGAGATGTTGCACAAGTGTCTACTAATCCTCAATCTTCTCATTTTCGTAAATCATTGTAAGTACGCAAGCTACAGTTGTTTCCATCGATGTTATGTTTCTGGATTAATTTAAACTTGTTTGCAACTTGACTGTATAACCTTCATGCCAATTTATGTTCAAGAGCACCAAAGATCAACTACAATTTTAAATGGGGTTCGTGTTCTCTACTCAGTCTCTACTTGTCTACTTGTGTTTTGTATACTGTTTGTCATTTTGGCATTGTCAGTTTGTTTTCGGCTAGTAGGTTGAATATTTTCTTTCGTTTCACTTGCCTACACGATCAAGGTTTATATTCATATAATTACATTAGATGTATGTTTCATTATGATAGTTATTTTGATTAGCTAATAACAAATTCGCGTCCTTTCTGAAATTAACATGCATTACACAATGAAAATTACACGACGTCCCACAATAAAGTGCACAGGTAAAATGAAAAAAAACTTGATAGAAATCGTGTTTTCAGGATCCACGCTAAATATAGATGTGTAATTATAAGTATTGAACACTTATTTTTGCAACTTCATTGGGGTTTAAAAGCGTTGACCGTGTGCAATATTTTAAAATACACTTTGTACGGCCAACGCTTTTATATCCAAATAAAGTTACAAAAAGAAACATTCAATTCTGAAATGCAGGTCGAAGAATTGCAAAATCCATTTAAGGCAATGAAAAATATATCAGCATGAACCGGTTTCAGATGTATCTATACATGGTAGACAACCCATGTATTAGTTTTCAAGTCCTTTTCATATTTAGAACATTTATTGAGAATTGCGCAATGATGAAATCACTTCGTATGACATGTATGAAAACATAATAATAGTTGCTGGTGAAAGAATTTAACTTACTTTGTACTAATTATCATGAGGTATATTTCGCGCTTACCAAAGGAGGTTTCAATATACCCTAAGATGATTATGCATTTAGTAATCAGTATAAGTTAATTTACCCTAAATTACAAAAATGTTATAAATAGATGCAGTATTTAACAACCACACTAAACTTTATCCTGCTGAACTTACTTTAAATAAAGCTAATACTAACAATGACTACTGCCCTTTCCTCGATCTTGATATCTATATCACTAACGGAAAGCTGAATACTAAAATTTATGATAAAAGAGACGATTTTTCATTTCCTATCGTTAATTATTCATTTTTAGATGGTGACGTTCTCTTGTCACCATCTTACGGTGTTTATATATCTCAACGTGTACGATTCGCTCGTGTATGTAACAATGTTTTAGATTTTAACGAGAGAAATTTATGTATTACTGAAAAATCATTACACCAGGGTTTTCGATATCACAAACTAGTCAAAACATTTACTAAATTTTATCATCGGTATAAGGACATCATTCGTAAATATAGCTCAACATGCAGACTTCTTATACGTTCAGGTATTTCACATCCAATTTTTTATGGAAATATTCTTTATAAAGCACAAAGGTGTCAGTATTCACCTAAAAAACTAGCAAAACCTTTGAATACACTTATTAAGAAGGGATATAGTTACGATACTGTTGTCAGGTCATTAAAGATTGCATATTTTGGCGTTAATATTGATTCACTTATAGGGTCTTTGCATCGGAACTAAACACATTTATTCAAAAACCAGTTGTTGGCATGACACGGGTTATGTTCTTCTCATATATGTTATGATGGTATGATACTAAACCCCTAACGGGAAAGATTGTGCCTGATGTTCATATGATGAAATCATAATCTTTCAGTCAGTTTAATTGAAGTCTGGAGCTGGCATGTCAGTTAACTGCTAGTAGTCTGTTGTTATTTATGTATTATTGTCATTTTGTTTATTTTCTTTGGTTACATCTCCTGACATCAGACTCGGACTCCTCTTGAACTGAATTTAATGTGCGTATTGTTATGCGTTTACTTTTCTACATTGGCTAGAGTTATAGGGGGAGGGTTGAGATCTCACAAACATGTTTAACCCCGCCGCATTTTTGCGCCTGTCCCAAGTCAGGAGCCTCTGGCCTTTGTAAGTCTTGTATTATTTTAATTTTAGTTTCTTGTGTACAATATGGAAATTAGTATGGCGTTCATTATCACTGAACTAGTGTATATTTGTTTAGGGGCCAGTTGAAAGACGCCTCCGGGTGCGGGAATTTCTCGCTACATTGAAGACCTGTTGGTGACCTTCTGCTGTTGTTTTTTTCTATGGTCGTGTTGTTGTCTCTTTGGCACATTCCCTATTTCCATTCTCAATTTTATTGCACACTGAAGAAAAAATGTGTCATCAAACCGGTCTTTTTCTGTATTGAGAGAGTAACCCGTAGGCAACACAAAATCAGCTACACAAGTTCATACATACTAGAAATCCAAGATGGTTATGCATTTAAGAATCAATATAAACACATTATCATCGTTTAAAAGGTTGACAGAACTGTTCACTTTGAAAATAAAATGGTTCAAACAACAAATGAGAAACAGCCATTCATCAAACAAGAACATTAAAAGTTGCAATTGATTTCATACAAAATGAAAAGCAATCAAATATTGCATTTCTTAAGTAACAATTAATCACAGATACGATATATTTGCCGATGCTGCAAAACAAACAAAAGCTCAAAATATTCTAAGAAGCTTTAAAACAAAAGAACATTGATTTCAAATATGAAATTTTGGAATTCTATAAATGAAGTACTCAAAAATGTATTGTTTGTTTACGTTGACAAATATAGTATTCAGTCGAAGAAGTGTTTTTATTATCAAAAACACAATGTGTTAAGGTATTATTGGTAAACGTACATTTAAGCAATACATACTAAAAGCATATGTTGTTTAAACTATGTACCAATCATTGTCATGATATTAAAGAAATTCCGTCAAAGTTCAAACAAAATATTTTCTCAAAACAATTTCAATGACGAAAGAATGCAATATATCGTAGCAATAATAGCAGTGAAAACCCGTCTTTATTGTTTGATTATAAACGTGCATGTTACAGATTTCTTTATAGGAAATATTTTAGAACTATTCTCAACAGAAATAGAGAAGAGTAAATACACGAGACGTTAACTACTTAAATCGGTTGAAAGCAAAAAGAAAACAAAAATAAAACTAAATGAGTCTAGAAAGAACAACTTATGCTTATCTGAAAATTAACCAAAAGTGCATATATATAGATAAAAAATAAACTGAAGATTTAATACCAAAGTAGAAATATTTTATTGTTCAAAGTATCCTGTTACTTACATGTTGTAGTAATCTATAAAGATTTTTTTTATCGATTTTTCTCAAATGTTTAGTTTTTCATTATGTTACTCTACAGACGCCAAAAAGTCCCTTTAGTTCTGTATTCTTGTGGGCTATGTTTTTACCCATATATATATTTTACTCACATTGCAATCTTAAGGACAAATTTGTTTTACCTTCACCCAGAAGTTTTAAAGAAAATGTTTGTAAAAGTTAACGGACTGGACGAAAATCGACTGACGTTCTGTTTTCACAAACATATTAATGGAATATAAGTGAATTTTTAACATTGCTTCAAATAAATCAAACGTTTTCAAATTCCTTTTTTTTAAAGTTTGAAATATAATCAGAATGATTTAGGCAGAACTTTAACCGTTATTGATGCCTATCTTGTGTGGAATGTGTAAAGAAAGTAAAACATCAAATTCAAAATAGACCTCAAAATGGAATTGTGCAGTATTTTGATTAATTAAATGTATTCTTTCATCATCAATGTGTCCTTGCGTATAGAAACAGAGTTTATGAAAAGTCAGTTGTTTTTAGCAGATAGGTTGGTTTATTACGTTTCTTAATTATTTTGTATCTGCTGGTCTTTTGATATGTATTCAGTACTTGTCTTACTTATAATATTTGTTGTTTAACTGTTGTTACAGTTAATTGTACCGTTCTGATGACCAGTTGTTCTATGAAAGTCTGATATCGAATTCTAATCAATTAGTTGTATGCTTAAATTTTCGTAAACAAACCAATACGTTTATGATATTTTTTTAATGCTTTAGCACACCAGACATTAATTAAAACAAAGAACAATTCTGAACTATAAAAATGTATCTACAAATTTTCTAGAAAAGATGAAGTGTTTGGTTGTCTAAGTATGACTTTCTATAAACTATTTTTTAAGTAATGACGCTTCATGTTTTTTTTTTTTTTTTTTGAAATTCTTGTCATAACAAAAAGTGCATGTACGTATGCTATAGTAGAGAGATATTATTTCAATATTAATATTAGGATTACTAATTGGTTACTATATAGTGCTGCCATATAATTCACAGTCATTAAGAGCACCGAATTCCGCTGACAGAAACTTAAAACAAATGCAAATATAACAGTGTTTGTCTGTTTTTGATAGAAATAACATAAAAAGTACCATTTGTTTTCTCTCAGTTAGAGTATTTATATAATAATTTCTTCAAGATTTAGCTAATGGTACCATGTTACACCAGAATGTTCAATTTTGTGAGGGATATTTGCTATCCGAAATTTATATTGATTTTCTAATATTTATTTTCCATTTTCAGTTTGATGTTGTTTTACACTTTTGACGTAAAACATATATTTTACTTTTCTTATAACATGTATAAATATATACAATTGGTTGCAGACCAAGCATTACATGGAGCCAATGTTAGAACGGCATAAGAAGGCGCGCATTCTAATTATGTTCATAGTAAACAGGCCATTACTTTTGCGTTATAGGGAAAGTGGAATTAGCAAGATAATTGTGAGCTTTTTTTTTTAAAGGAGTAGGTTCAGTAAGACCTCTATTTTGCCCCAAAATATAGCATTTTTATAAATTGTTAAAATGTAAACGTTTAGTTATTTCTTTGAAAAGTAGAATATTGCTGCTGTTACATAAATATGGGCTGTTTTTGTAATTATTGTGCCTTTTCACCATTCGTTATGAATGTCATTTTTATGATTTTTTGCGTTGAGGCCTGGACTAAGTCGGGTGTGTCTATTTTTCTGTGTTGGTCTTTGCATTATGTATTCAGGTTTTGTTTTTCTGTAATTAGTTAATACTTCAGTTTCGTTATATATCTTTTATATTCATTTGATAAAATTTACTGTTTGCATAGCATAAATTGTTCTTAATAATAAGGATGTTCTTATCCCAAGCATAAACACATAGCCGTATTTGAGACAACCTTTTTCAACTTTTGATCTTCAGTGCTGTACAACTTTGTACTTTTTTTCACTTTCGATCTTTTATATCTGGGCGTCACTGGTGAGTCTTGTGTGGACGAGGCGCGTTTTTGTCGTATTGAATTTTAAACCTGATGTCTTTTGTTATCTATTAATCATGTGTTTCTGTGTCTAATACGTTCTCCTATTTATTTGTATTGTAGTCCTGTAATATTATGTTGTCATTTCAATGTTATATTCATTATTGCCATTAAAGTGCGAGGTTTGGCATGCCACAAAACCAGGTTAAACCCACCATTTTTATCTTTAAAAATGTCCTGTACCAAGTCAGGAAAATGGCCATTGTTATATTATAGTTCGTTTCTGTGTGTGTAACATTTTAACGTTGTTTTTCCGTTGTGTCGTTTGTTCTCTCTTATATTTGAGTGTGAATTCACATTACTATAAGACGTGTCACGGTACTTTTCTATCCTAAATTCATGTATTTGGTTTTGATGTTATATTTGTTATTCTCATCGGATTTTGTCTAATGCTTAGTCCGTTTCTGTGTATGTTACATTTTAATGTTGTGTCTTTGTTCTCCTCTTATATTAAATGCGTTTCCCTCATTTTCAGTTTGTTACCCCAATTTTATTTTTTGTCCATAGATTTACGAGTTTGGAACAGCGATATACTACTGTTGCCTTTATTTGGCAATACAATGCATATATATCGGGTACAAGCATCATTAAGTCATGCTAAATTACTGAAATCTTTAAAATTTTTGCATTTTAGTTAAGTTTTAGACGGTTTACGTCATAAATGATAGTGGCCGCATTAATGTTCATTCTTAATATTGAAATGTAAGTTGTATTTGATGATAATACATAATATATATATAAAGGTTGAGGATGAACACGGATGCGGCCACTTTCCTTTTTGACAAAAACCATCTGCAAAGTGACATTTTTTGTTATATTTGATAGATTTTTCATATTTAAGCTAGAATCGGAGCGTTTTTAATCAGTAAATCAGTTGAAATTTTCACAGAAACTAAATGAATCAACTGAAAAAGACACTCAAATGTTTAAAAAGTGTCTGAAATCTTACGTCAGATCAACTTGAAATTTGAGGCCAAAATCGGCCCTTACCGGACTTACTTATTTGTTGTCGTATAAAAAAGATTCCAATACTTTTCGTTTTGTTTAAAAGTTTTGTTTTACAACTTTACAGATTAAATAAAGGCATTAAAATTCTGTTCTTTTTGTCTCTAAGGAGATATAGTTATACACAAGTTCAGAGCTATATAAGTTTACAGTTGCTAATATTCATCACGTGTATGTCCATAATGATAAAAAGTGACAATTTTTTTTTAATTATTATTCCTGTGCTTGCCTGATAATTGAGAAGGTTTTAAACCGTAGGGCTGAACTGTTGACGTAAAAGTGAAGAAATGTAAGTTCAAAATTGCAAAATTTATTTCTCATCAACAACAAGTGCACATACTGTTCGTTGTGATAGAATATTTAACAAGGGCATACAAAAATAGTAAGTACATAATATTATAGTTGTTTCAAAACTAAGAATAGTAAAGCGTATTAACTAGGTCTATCAAATACAAACTACTTGGTATATATAAAACTCATTGATGGCCTTCGGCTGTTGTCTGCTATATGGTCGGGTTGTTGTTTCCTTGACACATTACATTTCCAGTCTCAATTTTATTACGTATTTTTAACAAGGCCGGGAACTGGTACTTTCTCTATCCAACTAACAAATGTTATAAATGTCAATAGAGTAAAGGATTCTTTTCAAACGTTGATAATGTCGTCTAGTGCCAGATATTTAATTCATACAGGTACGAGAACAATTTAAGGTCATAGGGTAAGGAGTTCGCGTCAAGAAATGTCAGTCTAGTCGACCACACTATACGAACACTATTCGATTGATATGAATATTTCCGATTAACTACTTAACAAAATACCGAGTTGAAATTTAATCATTTTTTTAATAAATTATCAACGTAAACGAAGTTTTTTTTCAAATGTGTGCTGCAATAAAAAAAAAAAAGCAGTTAACACAATCAATATTTCAGGTAAAGGAAAGTTCGTTAACTATGATACTTATTTAAATGCTAGGTAAATCCAAATTTCATATTTATGATCCACATTCAGTTTTGCGTAAACATTAAAGAGACTAATATCAAACTGTTGTTTCCGTTACAAACGAAATCGTCAATCATCTTTGAAAAGAACACTGTTGAAAGTACAGCTTAACAAACGATGCAAATATTCATTCTTTCTTATCTAATATATGAAATTATATCAGGATTTTCTACATATTATGTGGAAGGTAAGTTTAGTATTTTGTTTTATAATTTTTTATTTCAACTTGATAAATTTTGTAGAATAAAAGCTATACTGTATGATTCTTATAAATATGTTTCATATCTGCTATTGTCTAGTTTACTTTTCGATTCGATTCGTTGGTAACATTAATATAACATGAATGACTAGTTGCTGGGTAGTTAAGTAAGACCTTTTCTTCTACGATTTTTTCGTGAATTACTTTGCAATGTTTAATCTCTTAACAAATACAATGTATATTAACAAATGTTAAAACAATAACAGAATTATAAGAGACTTTTAAATTTCAAAGTTATACTGCAATTAACAATATAAGTAAAGTCCTATTTACAATGTATAAAATTTATAAGCCTTCTTAAAATCAAATAACATGTCTTGGCAAACATACATATGTATCATTAATATATCAGAATAAAAACACAAATTTTTGTTTGTCATCTATTTATCGAAGTTTTCATTAAAAGTTTCAGTAACATTTACAATATAAATGCTTTTTATTTACGTTATAAAAAGAACATTTTAATGAAAAGTGTGCTTCGTATTCAATAAAACCATAACATACATGCAATACTCTGTTTTTATATTGCCAGATTTCATCATAGAGGCTAACTTACATCTTAATTTTTTTCAAAGCGCTTGTGTGACTTAACATGTAGCAGTAACCCTTAATTTAAAGATGTTTTGGAATATACTCTGTTTTCATATGGCCAGATTCAATCCCCAGTGAGGCTACATCACATCTTATTTGTTGCGAAAGCGCTTGAGTGACTTAAAAAGTAGCAGTAATCTTTAATTTCAAATTTTCTTTGGTATAATACGTATACGTTAGTAGCTAACTTCAAACCTCTATCCGATAGATATTTATCAACAGCATGCCCATTACAGTTATTGTTTTATTTTTACAACATATTTAATTAGTATGTATATTTTCAGGACTTATTAATTAACTTTGATTTAGCTGTATTTTGTTTAATTTCTCACTTGTACTTAATATCCATATTGACAGCCAGCTAATCCACTTTTGCAGTTACCTGATTATAACTCATATTAGTTTAACTAAATTAAAACCACACAGCAATAATTCTTTTTACTATTCAATAAAAATATGAGTTACATTCTAGTCGAGTAACTGCATCATTTGAGGCATATGACGAAGATCTATGGTATAGTATTAAAATCAAACAGTAAGAAACAACAAAACCAAATTGTCAGCATATATGTGTTATGGATCTTAAAAGATTTATGAATTTTATATACATATCAAAAAGTATTCTTACCTAAAGCAAATGTAAAGAGTGGACTTCGATAGTCCTAGCATGATCAATATCATACATTTCTTACATTCTTCATTCATAAATTTAGAAATCTTTACGAATAAACTCATTAAAGATACCAAGATTATAATATATTAAATTTTGAATTAACGCCAGACACGCGTTTCGACTACAAAAGACTCATCATTGACGGTCGAATCCAAAAATGTTCAAAATGCCAAATAAAGTACAAAGTTGAAGAGCATCGAGGACCAAACTTCTTACACGTTTTGCCAAATGCAGCTTGGGCTATCTATTTCTGAGGTAGAAAAGCCTTAGTATTTCAAAATTCAAAGGTTTTGAAAACAGGTAATTTATGAATGTAACCATATCAATGTTAATTCATGTCAGCACATAAGTACTGACTACTGGGCTGGTAATACCCTCCTGTAGTGTTCTTCTCCATCTGAAATTACTGAAATGATCGTGATGATCCTAACCTCATAGTTGTATATCTTTAAATTGTCAAGTCAAATTTAGATTTGTTCAGTCTATTATCAACATAATAACTAGTATTAATTATTAATGACTAAAATGTTACAAATATTACATCCATGTTCTTGATTTAGAAATGGGATTAAATCTGATAGATACATATATAAATGTAAGTTAAATTTTTACTTGCTTTGATCATAAGATTTTCTCTCAATCCTTCGCAGTTCATTCAAATTTTAACCCAATTGCAATATTTAATTTGTTTTACTTAAATCAAACTGTTCAAATAGTCGGAAAATAAAAACCAACTGCTTGAGAGTCAATTCATCAACGTGCAAAGTGGTAGAAATAAGTTTACTTTTGATCCTTAAAATGTTAAGTCTACTTCATCGGTGTTATGTCATTATAATGAACTATAGGTGAAGAAATAAAAATACAGTCAATGAAGTACAGAAGCGTATTATGGACGTAGAAACAATTAAATTAGCAGTTAACTTTTTGTCAAAGTAAAATTTTGACATTTCAAATCTTACATTTTTGATATTCACTCGAAACTTTTACTTTACTTTCTAAAGTCTTGAAATTTCAACTTTTAAAATGTCAACATTTTGGCTTATTCTAAAATCAAAATTTCTTATATTTTGATTTCAACATTTTGATTTTTGCAAAAGAAAATATCGACTTTTCTCGAAATAAACAATAAAACTAAATGTTTTTAATGCAAAATTTCTACTTTTTTTAAATCAAATTTTGACTTCTTTTTCACTAACCATAACATATTTAAACCCTGCTCATCATATGTATGTTTGTGTCTGACCAAATTTGTCACCGTGTAATTCAGTAGTTGTCGTTTGGTGTTGTATTACATATTTGTTTTCGTTCATTTTTGTGTACTTAGGCCGTTAGTTTTCTCATGTGAATTTTTATACATTTTCTTTTCTGATCATTCTATAGCAAACTTTGCGGTACGGGTTTTACTTATTGTCGAAGGCTGTATGGTAACCTATTGTTGTTTATTTCTGAATGTATAATCTTGTGTTGTCTCATTGGCAATTATACATAAAACACGGGATGCTTTATGTCCACAGATCTGAGGATCCTATAACAGTATCAAACTAAAACTTGTAAAATGGAAAACCTACATTTTTTCCGTCAACACGCATCATGTTCCTTCCGAATAAAACTCTCAATTATAAAACCAGTTTCTGAAACTTTAAATTGCCTAAATGAGTGGATGATACTTTAATAATTTGCCTCCATGTTTCCTTTTTCTAAAAATTGATATAACTGTTTTTGAATACTAAGGCCGAACCAATTTAAAGATGTTCGCTCCTTTCGTTTATGAATAATTGCCAAATATTCAAATTACTCTGGTTTTATCTATGTATCATTACAAAAATGCCCACTTACCATTTTCTTTTAATAATTTGATTAGATATAGCTTAGAATGCAGTCTTTGAAAATCTAGCGAGAAATTGCCCACCAAATTTTCAATGACTAACATCTCAAAAACAAGCACAAAGGACCTTCATTTTTATCTGATTTCATTTAGTTGTTTAGTCTTTTAAAAAGCTCACTATTTTGAAACAGAGTAGCGAACATCCTTTATTTCTTTTTCTACGGATTTTATCACTCAAAAAATAGGTCGAGCCAGCGATTTGTAAATGTCAATAAATAATTGTTTGGTTTTGTGGTGTTCACCAAGAAATGATAAGCCCACTTGTACTTGCAGCATATTTATGACTTCTTGTATTCTTATTATTTTCTGAGGAAATCCGACCTAGAAGTGAATAATTGAATTATTATTTCAATTGCCTTAAATTATCTCAATTGAATTGTCACGAGACAAGACTTATCACCACGAATGTCTTGCAAGAAGCATGCACTGCTGATCATTCTAGAACACATGAGTTCACCCCCGGTTTTAATGGTTCATGCTGTTCGTTGATGTTTGTACTTTCTTTTTTCTTGTTATATACACAAAAAAATATCGCCGTGGTAGTTACTTTAACGGATCCAATGTCCAGTGTATGGATTGGTATTGTTAATAAATAAAAAAAAGCGAATGCAGTTGAAAAATTATTGATATATTACTGTAGACATTTATACTGTTATACTTAACTATTAGAAAACAATCATAAAGCTAGATCGTCATCTTTATCAAAAAAATTTGTTTGTCCATTGCATTAAATTTTCATTTATGCCATATTAATACTCAAATGACCTGCCACTCGTCCAGTTTGGAAACTAGCATGTATGTGAGAATCTATAAATTAAATGACTAGATTTAGTCTAATCATATATTAAGTATAAAATATATTCAAATTTACACTGTTAATATATACCAATGCAAGGGAACATCTAGTCCTCGATTTTCCATTTCTCTGCAACGATTCCCTCTATAAGAAAGCCCCTATAAAAATTACCCGCAACTGTATTACCTGATGCAATTATCTACTCGACTTGTCCTACTTTTATTGTATATTCAAGATCTGGCAAACAACTTCGTAAACATCCATATCCTTTAAACATCCATATCCTTTATAAGTTGTGAGGTATTCAACCTAAAGTGTCATATCATCTAAAATCTAGGATTAATTACTTTAATGACACTGTAGATAAATTCATCAGAAGAATCTCTTAACCAAGTTTTTACGAGAGCCAAGTTGCTGACAGCTGTAAAAGTCGACTTGTGTTTTACTGATTTTTCAAAAGTCTCAGGCATGTAATTAGCAGTCCACGTTCTGCTGGATCTATTGAGCTGTCTGTATGTGCCGTTATTAATCCTATGATCATATATACATTTAGATCCAAGTGAATGTGATGAATAGCTGAATGTGCGATAGTTGGACGGTCCCGAAAGTAACCCTTTTATTTAGCCCTCCATCTGTCATCAAACACAGTATTGATGTTTCTTGATTGACATCATCATTAGAGAAGTTTTCTTGCTAGTTTAGTTGCATGACAATTAGGTGACGACGCTTGGAAAAGTTTATATTTACTTGTAAAATATGTATGTCCACTGAAAAAGATGTAATTTCAGATGTTTTGAATATCGCTTACAAAAGCCACATAGGGATCAAGGCCTTAAAGATAAAAATATTGATCTGTTGCTACTTATTTCGGACCATATGCAAGACCACGAAGAACTCCTGAGCTAATGAATAGCTTTGTTCCTTTGGTATCTTAACAAACAAATGTAGAATACCTCCCATTATTTTAACTTGACACTAAAACATATTTTTATCATGATGCAACTTATCTGGCATTCGGAAGCAAAACTCTTGCCTGTTTTGTCTGAACATGGAATTTTACATTAAATTTACTTGAATATTGTAATGCTTATTTTTGAAAAGTGCTGTTCGGTTGGAATCGAAATATTATGGTTCCTCTACACGTAATAGTCGCGCCAGTAGGCCACAGTTTCATGACCGGTTTCATAGCCCTTCCACTGAAATCGTCATTGTCAAATATGACTTCTTACCTCGTAGCTTTTCATGTACTTGAAGAATATGTTACACCTTTCTTGGAACAATGTTTTAAATTTGACATCAATATGTTTTCCATTCAGTGTATTATTATGATCAGAGAGTATAGGTCTATTTCATCACTATTAAACTATAGTTAGATAACACGCATATCAACTTATGCTTGCTCCATGGTTTCAGATGCAGCCTAACAGCCAGTCAACAAAATAAATCTTAAATACGGAGATACATGTATCATGCAATATCTTAAGGTTTGATAGGAGCCAACATAAGACAATCTATACAACATTATGGGTATTTCAATTTCTAGATTTTCTATGAACATCCTTCTTTTCATGCTATTTTAGGATCAGATTGGAATGTTCTGTAGGAATCATTTCGTGTAACAGTTGGAAAAATGTATTACAGGGATGCATCAGATTCGATTGCCATCTAGTTATTTCACCTGACCATGTTTAGTCAGTTTATCATTTTTGTGAACTGCAATATCCGATTATTTTCTTAGAAACATAATATTTTAGAACATGCCAAACTTTTATAATTATGACGATATAAAGATGTGTGTGTATACTAAGAGACAGATAAATAAATTTAAAGCAAAATTTCTTGTTACTGCATCCTTTTTATTTCAGTTATAAGAATTGTATATTATGATTGATATATTTGAATAAAATATTTTTTGTTTTAACTATACGTTTAATATCTGTATCTAGTAGCATAGTGAGCAGGTTTGTTACATTGAGCTGTTTTGTCCCATTACCATATTTGTAACTGTAACTGGAAAGTACTTGGTTACATTTTTTGGATTTTTAAGGTGACATTTATGGAAGTAAACGAGATAAACTAAATGTTATCACATAAAATTGAGAAAGGAAATGGAGAATGTGTCAAAGCTACAACAACCCAACCATAGAGCAGACAACAGCCGGAGGCCACCCATGGGCCTTCAATGTAGCGAGAAACTCCCGCACCCAAAGGCGTACTTCAGCCGGCCCCTAGAAAAATATGTATACTTGTTCAGTGGTAATGGACGTCATACTAAACTCCGAATTATAAACAAGAAACTAAAATTAAAAAATCATACAAGACTAACAAAGACCAGAGGCTCCTGACTTGGGACAGGCGCAAACTTGCGGCGCGGTTAAATATGTTTATGAAATTACGTATTAATATAGTCATATGCAAATCTGTTTAAAACCTGTGACGTCATA
The DNA here is from genome assembly GCA_037788925.1 of Mytilus galloprovincialis. Classification (NCBI taxonomy): domain Eukaryota; kingdom Metazoa; phylum Mollusca; class Bivalvia; order Mytilida; family Mytilidae; genus Mytilus; species Mytilus galloprovincialis. The sequence goes on from CM075338.1 coordinate 40,905,789, forward strand.
TATTCCCAATAATTTTTCCTTTATCTATTGAAAAAGGATTTATAGTTATGGATTGTTATTGGGTAGATGATAACAATGGCATGGCAGCTTTTCAAATGGTGGCTAGTCACGAGTATACGACAGTTTCCTGCTTGGAACAATGTACCAATATCAATTACATATATGCAGCAACAAAACTTGACTCGTTTGTAAGTATTGATACTATATGTCAGAACGAAACACATTAAAAGAATGAAAATATGCTCACATGCCCTAGATTTCACGTCTCATTTCACTTTAAAAAAATAAAATCATATTGTTTTATGTTCTTATCATGTATCTTATTAAACTTGAAATTAAGGATGCGATATAACATTTATCAAATATGGTTTTGATTTTAACCAATAATTGAAAACGAGAACATTATTTAAGGTCAAGAGCGATGTCTATTTGTAACCTTTCCATTTCTATATAGCAGAATCAGAATATTGAATTTTATGTATTAAATTGATATTCAAAAACGAGTATATCCTACATGGTATTATGATTGTCATGACGAGTGCAACATTATTAACATATAAAAGGCTATAATATAGTTGTTTTAACCGACCGTGCGAAATTTTTCTTGGTAATCCATATCATTCAACACCCCTAGTAGTTGCAATATTGTTGAAAATTTTATTATACAGTGTAAAAGAAGTCAACCTAATAGCAAGCTATATCGATTTATCATATATCGATAACAAAAAATTCGTAACTCCGGAAATAATAATCTAACACCAGGAATAACCAAAGGCCATTATAGATCTCTTGTGAAAGTAAAGTAACCATTGGAACAATCGTTTATAGTTGATAGTGAGGGTTTATGGTTTATACAAGATGACATGTCTTTCAAAACCATCCTTTTATCCAGTGGCAGCTTAAATTCTATCGTAGAATTTTTAATTTCAGTCTACTGGCTTTACATGCACACCTAGTCGATTTTGTTTTTGTCATGAATATGATTTTTAATTTTCAAATATTTCGACCGAGCGTCACTGAGAAGACATTACTTATAGAAATAAGCATATTGTAAGTAACCATTAGAACCATTAAAGTTATTTCAATACCGTTATAATGAAAAGGGACATTGTCGTCATAAAACCAAACAGTTTATTATGAGAGTTTAATATATTTCGTGTAGACTGTAAATCAAGGACACAATATAAAACATATGAGATAATGTGTACCCTTAAACGCCCATAATCTGGGATTATTATAACTAGTATAAATATTCAAAATTCATAATTGATATCGAAAAGTAATATTTTGTTTTAGGGTTCATTTGAGTGCTACTGTGGACTTGATATACAATTTACAACACCACTTCATGGCTCGGCATGTGGATTTCCATGTCCAATTACCGTGAAAGATATGTGCGGACGCTATAATCGAATGGCCGTTTATGATATACGTAAGTTTAAATGTATGTTAAGGTAGTATTGTCATGCTTTAGATATGTGGATTAATAATATTTACTGAAAAAATGTTTTGTTTGTTGTCCTGCTTCTCTTTTGTTGGTAAGCTTTGTTTTGTGAGAGTACTGATAGGTCTGCGATATAAGTTTTTGTCAGAGAATTGATAGGTCCGCTATATATGTTTTTTTTTCAGATAACGGATAGGTCCGCGAAGTATGTTTTTGTCAAAGAACTGATGGGCCGCTAGATATGTTTTGTTAGAAAAATGATTGGTCCGCGAGATATGTTTTTGTTAGAGAAATGATTGGTCCGCCAGATATGTTTTTGTCAAATAAATGATTGGTCAGCGAGATACGTTTTTGTCAAAGAACTGATTTGTCCGCGACAGATGTTTTTGTCAGAGTGCTGATTGGTCGACATCCAAAATAACTATTGAAAGTTTTCAACAAAGAAAAATCGAATAAGATATTAGTTGCTGGTAAATAACTTGAATGGTAGCATGTATTATAATAATATTGTTTATATGTATAACAATACATATTCTTGCGTTCTCTTATTGATTGTTAGACAGATTTCCCCCACTTAGTAACGGTGTACTTCAATTGGATTGTGTATGCATTATTTCCCTTTGCCGTGTAATGAATGACCACGAGTCAAGTATATATACTCCACATGAAATGAATTGTCAAAGTTTTCCAATGAACATGAACTCTGCACAACTTGATACATATTTTCATCTATTTATAATTATATAATGCATAATTCTCTAGAAATCTGGAATATGATCATTTATGTTATCATTTGTCCATTGTAAACGTAGAACTGTTTGTATGGTTAGACCACAAAAGTATTTTTCATTAGTGTTGGTTAAAATAAATTTTAAAGCCCCTAAATTATAAGAAACCGGAATGATCAATTTGAACTACACAAATCTCTAAATTATTATTTATTGCAGGAGGAAACCAATTCTTTGGCGTCTTACCTTATTGTATGTCTATTCGTTTACATTTGTTTTTATTGATATTCATTCGAAAAACGTGGCAACACTGAAAAAGATCAAGTTAAAATCACGTGTAAAAACACGACCCCAGTCGAATTGTTTACCTTCAATGACAATGTTCAGCAAAAAGTTCAATGAGGATTTATTAGATAAAAACGGATTTAAACATCGATTTGTGTTTTATTCAAAGTTGGATCACACGGAGATTTTAATTAAGTATGTGTTTATCATTTCTTTGCAATTGTAGGAGGCGAGTCTTTGCCCATAAACATTCCTCTAGCAGAACACATGGCTGACGTGTCTACATCTAGAATAGAACCCACAACAGAAGTGTCTACACTAACAGTGGAAAGGTTATCTACTACCAGTGCCTTGCAAGTCAAGACAAGTATAGATAACCATAAGACAATTAAAATGATAGGAAGCGACAAAACGTCAACCGTATCTCCGTTTGTGCAGACAAGTGAAGTTTTGACAACTGTAGCTAAACTGCAAATTTCAACTTCGACAAGATCTTTAATCAAAGACAAAATGTTTACCCAGTCAACCTCGTCTATTTCTACGTCAGCAGCTGAAGGAATATCTTTATATTCAAAGTATAGTAGTCCTAGTACGTCAAATCAGATACAATGCATGTGCCCATGCTCAACAGTTAGTACTAAATGGAACTTTCTTGCTGATTTGGATATGTCAACTGTTGAATTGAAAATATTTCTGAATGATTACTTAAATGAACTTAAACTGAATCTTACCATTGATAAGATTAAAACATCAGCATATCTCAACAGAAAAATATCCGCCTCAGATAATCGGAAGTCGTCATTGTCGATTGGATATTTTGGACTTTTTTTAGTTGGTATTCCATTGGTATTAATAGTGTGCAGTGATGCAATGAGATTTGCGATGCAGTTTCAAAAACGCTAGCTATGTTTGCGATCAGTTAGAATTTTTAATGAACAATCGAAGTGTATTTTCTTAATATTTTTTTGGCCAGTCGAAATTCGTTAATATTTGTTTGTCATTTTACCCGACCGTCCTATATTAACAGCATTTACTTGTAAGCGCTGATATTTTCTTTGTAATTTAACGAACATATGCTATAAAATCAAATTAGCTTTTATAAAAACAACGTAAGTTGGTTACTGACATACAGATTTAAAACCACATTACCTGTATTAAGCTTGAAATGTTCAATTTGCTCTGTGTATATATTGGACACAATCGTGTCTTCTGTTTCTGATTTTGTTGTATTGACTCTATGAAGTACAGTTACCAAACTTAGTGTAACAGTTAAAGTACTTTGGGGACCTTTTTAGTAAGTGCGAGCATTCGTTGATACGCCATAAACTGTTCTTTTTGTTATGTTTGTTTAGCGAGTTAACTACTAGAAGAGCATGGTTTGGTGTGTTATTTTATTGGGTTTATATTGTACTTTTTGTTAGCTTACTAATCCAAATCATAAGAAAGAAGAATTGCGATTTAAAATAAAAACTATAGTTTCAAATCGTCACATTGCCGTGTGCTTTACGTAAGTCAGGATCCTTAATGGGCGAAATCTCTTGTCACACATATCTTGATTTGTTAGTTATTTTGAGAATAAGTTATGGTGTCAACTTTTAATTTTTGCTTTCCAGAATATCACATTTGTTTTAATTCGATACGGTTTAGATCTTGACTGCATCGATATCTGGCTATTATGAAAGTTTTTATATAGACCAATATATGTGTTTGGTTGTTTTAACCCTTGGTCTCATTTACCTTAACCCTACATCTCATTCTTTCATATTTTAGTTTTATATTTTTTTTAAATAATTGTTACATTTATTTACAATTTATTGACAGACTGTGTGCGATTTAGGATATGCCTGCCGGTTAAGAATCCATGTCAGTGTCAAAGTTTATAACAAACATCACATATTCTTACCTTACATCATTAAAAAAAAATCACAAAAATATATTATCTGGACTTCAGTCGTTCAGTAGTTAAACTAACTACTTACGTTGGCTGCAAGTATCATAGTTAATAAATTTAAGCTGTATACATACGCAGTCCTAGTCAGTTTGAATGACGACATTGAATACCTTTGTATCACCTCTGTAAGGATATATAGGTAGTCTGTTGAAAGGGCAAAATTCTGCTCTCATCAACATGGCGTTGATTTCCATTTGAAGTCAAAATATTCGCCCTTTATTATTTCAACCAACCCTCTTTGTATAACCTAGCTTCTTGCATGGTATTGAAAAAGAGGCTAATGACAGCGAGGGTTTATTTAAAACTCATAACTTAGATATAAAAGAGAGGCGGGAGTTACCAAAGGGATATTCAAACACATTAAGCGATAATAAACTTAAAACGACATGGTAGAAAAAAGACAAAAAAAACCAATTATTTACTGCAAAAATGAAGACGAAAAGATGGCGTTGGTTTCAGCCGTACACCATGTACACCATTTAAAACGAACTGTGTGTTCCAGATATAAGACAATCCATAGTCATCAATCAGACGTTTAAAAATATTAACCATTTAAATTAATGATTTTAGTACAATGCAAGTGGTACAGTAGTTTATACATACTAATAGAATACTTGAAGGCTTTCTAATAATCAATTTCGACCAGTAGAATATCATTCTTAATTTTACACCAACAGCAAGTGGAAAACGTCCTACCTCATTGCATATCATATAGTTTGGAACGGAAGATTTGTGAAGCAACCTAAATAAAATTCAATGGATCTTTTCGATAATATCATAGTCACTGAATCCCCAAATTCCTGATCCCTATAACAGAACAGGTTTTACTACTCTATCAAACCTAACTAATTGACAAGAAACTGATAGGCTATGAAATGTTTCCCTTGTATGTATCTAATACATCGCTTGTTTCCCTTTTTCAATTTGTGATTTTAAAAAAAAAATGTTTTAATAATTTCCGGATTTTGTCAATAAAATACCCAAACAACTAAACTCTAGAACGATTTCTATCTCTTGATTATCTCAAACAACGTGTAAAATGTCTGCTAATCTTCCAACGGAAAAACATAATATTTTGGTGTTATCCAAAACACCTTTGTCATTCAATCGTCACCATTTGATTAGTTGATAGTAGATTGATGAAGAATAACCGAAAAAAAAAAGTTTATTAACGGTGCCTTTTTTTATGTTGTATTAAGGGAAATTGTTAATTAAAGTCAAACTTTTTTTTGGAGAAGTCACATTGAGTTATAATTTGAGCACAACAAATAAGTATTTTTTCTAAGGGCTCAAAAGTGACCTACAGTTTCTTTTATTGATGTCATTTGGTCTCTTGTCGATAATTGACTCATTTTATAGTAAATCATATTTTTAAAACCTGGTTCGTTTGATAACTATTTGTATTCTAAATTTAGAAGATTCAATAGCTATAACATCTTTGATTTCAGTAAAAACTTCTCAAAACAGGATTTGAAAATCAAAAATGCTATGTTCTGGTATCATATTTTTACCTAACTACAGCAAACAAAGGGAGAAAGATCAATGTACTTTTAAAAGTTTTTTTCAACGATTATCAGTAAGAAAAGTTTCAAGTCAATAATATAGTGCAACCTTAATAGAATTTATGACAGAAGCTTTTTATGATCAAGAATGTCCAAGCGAAATATTATTTTTTTTTATTTTCGTTTATCCATATCTAAGATATGTCTTTTATATTTAAAATACAAAACTCATTAAACGGTAACAACAAATAGTTACATGCTGCAATACCATTTGCATAATCAACCTGAATACATATACAATGTATAGATACTACCACTTCATCGAGTGTGAAACGATATTTATCTGCTCGAGACAATTAACATGATTAAATCGCGAGACTTGCCTAGCGTTTTACATATTTAAAATTTCACTGTCGAGAGTGTATAAATATCGCATTAAACGAGATTTGGTGGTGGATATGTTTTTCTCATGATTTAAAAAAGAATATGCAGGCAAACTTTGCAAAAAGATGTGTTCTGTCGGTGATTATCAGGTATGGTCGCCTTTTTCATGCCGTTACAATAGTAAATTCAGAAGATAACAGAAGTTAGCAAGAAAAAATTCGACGTCATAAAAAGAACTGAGATCAAATCAGATTTGTTTATACAATGGGTGAAGAATGGGAAGTATTAGAGAAACGTATGCAATTAACTGGCCCTGGGTTTTTTTTCGATTACAAGGTTGACAATCGTTTAAATGTGGCACGTGTTGATAAAACATTGAATTACTTCGAAATTATTAAAGATATCATTATGAAATTCGAAATTATATTTTTTCATGTAGTCTACTTCTATATTCAATGTCCGTTGTGTTTATTATATCATCTCATCTGTGCATAGTATGGAATCTTCTTCTTAGTGCACTTAGGGGTTCTCTGTGGTACTTCACCGGAACCCAAATCTGAAAAGAGGTTTTACATTACCTGAAATAATTCCAGTTATTTAAAGTACCCTCTCTTTAAGAAACATATCGTAATGATCTTTTAAAAAAATGGTGCACCTCTACAAACAAACCATCAAGAACATCTCTGAAACTGATATTATCAAGATGCTTGATTTCTTGATTGACAACATATTTGTTACGTTCGGAGGACGTGTTTTTCAACAGACTGTCGGCATTCCAATGGGAACAAACTGTGCCCCTCTACTCGCCGACTTGTTTCTTTATTATTATGAGGCTGACTTCATGCAGGAACTTCTTAGGAAGAAAGATAAGAAGTTAGCAATATCCTTTAACTCTACTTTCCGCTATATAGATGATGTTCTTTCATTAAACAATTCAAAATTTGGTGACTATGTGGAACGCATCTATCCAATCGAACTAGAGATAAAGGATACTACAGATACAGTTACGTCGGCTTCATATCTTGACTTACATCTAGAAATTGACAATGAGGGTCAGTTGAAAACAAAACTTTACGACAAAAGAGATGATTTCAGCTTTCCAATTGTGAACTTTCCATTTCTAAGTAGCAACATTCCAGCAGCACCTGCATACGGGGTATATATCTCCCAATTGATACGATATTCCCGTGCTTGCATTTCCTATCATGATTTTCTTGATAGAGGTTTACTGCTCACAAGGAAGCTATTAAACCAAAAGTTCCAAATGGTGAAGTTGAAATCATCCCTTCGTAAATTTTACGGACGCCATCACGAGTTGGTTGACCGTTATGGAATAACCGTTTCACAAATGATATCGGATATGTTCCTTACGTCGTAACTACAATCCCCTTCCCTTTCATGAATATGACCTACCGAATTAGACTATTTACCGGATTTGTAATCACATAAGCAACACGACGGGTGCCACATGTGGAGCAGGATCTGCTTACCCTTCCGGAGCACCTGAGATCACCCCTAGTTTTTGGTGGGGTTCGTGTTGTTTATTCTTTAGTTTTCTATGTTGTGTCATGTGTACTATTGTTTTTCTGTTGTCTTTTTTTCATTTTTAGCCATGGCGTTGTCAGTTTGTTTTAGATTTATGAGTTTGACTGTCCCTTTGGTATCTTTCGTCCCTCTTTTAAGGATGTACACCTCTGAGGAACTAAAATCTAGAATTAAACTTTCTTTCTTAACCTGATTTTTGGGTTTACAAGACTGTAACAAAATAATTGGTGAAGAAAAAATCATATGGTGGTGCACTTCTTTTTTTGCTACTGCCCTTTGAAATTGCTCAATTTTGACGATTTTCACATTTTTCATTGATTTTTAACTATTTTGGGGCTATTATCGTGAAAAAAATCACAGTTCCACAATTAAACTTTTTTTTCATACTTTCTTTAAAGATGAAGTGGACCAATCTGAATATATTTTACTCACAAAAACTATAGGTAGGTGTTAATATAAGAAAGTTTTATCATATTTTGATGCTTTTTTGTGTAAATTTACCATGCTGTCAATTTTGTAAATTTGTGATTTTTCTCATTTTTAAGAACAAAATGCATATTATTTCACTTTTTTTGTTATAAATAATTGAAAACATACATATCTAAGAAATTTGAAAACACCAAAATGATATGGGATGTACATGATTTTTGTAAAATCATTTTTTGTATCCCTCACCCATTTTCTCAAAATTTTGGCTAAAAATACTGACTTGATTGGGCGTAAAATTTGAAATTTGGATTACTCAAAAACTATTCATAGTAAATACACATTTTTTTCACAGAGTTATGTTTGATTATAATATTTTTAAAATTCATTGATATTTTCCACTTCACAACTTCAGTTCACATTAGTCAAAACAGTTTAGGTGTCAAGTCAATAACGATCTTAGTCGAATTAAATTCGTAATGAGGTAAAAGAGACTACCAAAGATTTGTTTCCAATCCTAATTCTTTAAGGCGGGAGAAATTTGTTTAGCAAGATAATTGACAAGAACTTCGATTGCAAACTAGTTTAAAATATAAAAAAAACTAATAACTGATGTCTAAGATAATTACCTAGTATTCAAAACTGTTTTGATTGTAAAAAAATAGGATCCGCAAAAACAAACAGAATGGTTATTTGTCTGTAATATTCATGACGCTGCTGTGTGAATTTACACATCAGTACAACGACGAATAAAGGGAATTCGCAAGATACATTAATTTGATAGCAACCTACCTCTTTTATGTGTAATATAAGACGGATCAAATGCATGACTTACATTAAATATCGGAACAAAACACGGCCGTACTCGATTATTACACAGTATTTGTGTTGAAAATAGCATAGGAACAAAGTAAGATTTGTCATATTTTGTAAACAGTATATTATAGACGGATTTTTAATTATTTGTGTTAGTTAGTTGCTGTTTCCCAGGTGTCTCTATCACGTCTTCTGTTCATCGTATGGTGTATTCGTATATGTAAAAAATAAAATCACCAAAATACTGAAGTAAGAGGAAAATCAATTCGGAAAGTCCCTAATCACATGGCAAAATCAAATAACAAAACGCATCAAAAACGAATGGATAAGAACTGTCATATTCCTGACATGGTAAAGGCATTTAGCGACATTGATAACCACATTACACTCGTTTTATTCACTCAATTTTTTATGTTGTTTTAATATCATTGTGTGTTCTAGTTGATTGGAAAATTGAAATTTTATATAATAAAATTGCTAAATAAAGCTCAGATAAATGAATAAGCCGATTGTAAAAACACATCTGCTTCATAATCATGATAGCCTGTATTATTGTTTGTTAATTTGCGATGGTCATAAAAGTATGATTAGACTTTGAAGTTGATAATATATTTAGCAATTAATGGATAAAATAGTTGGAAAAGACGTATATATTTGTCATCGTATTGACTGCTTGACCAATTAGGACAGTATGGATTTCCTAAATATTATCTAGATATCTTACTTAGAAAGCTTTGCCAATTTCTATATGTGTCATACAGTCTTTGATTTGCTGAACCCAATACTTATTTAGATTTAAACAATTTATAATATGAGTCCAAAACAATTGAATTTATCAATTAAAAATCTTTTATAGTTTTCATTTGTTATAAAAAAATTGTTACTAAATTTTCTGTAAGATTCAAAGCAGTATTGTATATTATCCAGTTGTCAGAGTGACACAGTAAAACCCAGTAGAAACCGGGTTTCAACCAGTGTTTACAATGTTAGAACCATTATTTGTTCCGACATATCTTTGAGTGCCTCTTGGTAACTTCTGAATTCCATTTTATCAGAGTTCTGAGAAAAAGCGTGTTATGCCTTTAAGGTTTTGTTAGTATTTGACTAGCGCAACTTATTCTTATATGCTACGATTCTCAAATGAAATCGTGTTGAAAGAAAGTTAGCCACAATACATCCATGTTTTAAATCTTTGAATACTTAAATATAAACCTTTAATGATATGTGTATTTATACATCTATGTTTGGATTAGTAAATTAAATTTCAACCGATAAAATCAATATTGTAAAGAATTTATACACGTAAAGTCAGTAGTTTAAATATCTTTATCTGTATGACAAAGTATATTAAACCAATAAAATTAAACTTCCTCTATTAAGAAATTGTCTTGATGTGATACCGGAAGTAGTCAGTACACCTTTAGATACGCAGGTAAGTTGACGCTGTTTCAATGAATTGTAAGTTATCAGAATATAAACAAATAAGAAAAACATAATTATGTTAATTGATAATTGGGCAACATAAGACAATATCATTAAACATGTTCAGGTTTCTACTATATTTCATTTTCCAATTTGACCTAGATGTAGACTAGTTGAAAATGATAAACAATGATTTAAAACAAGCACAAAAGGCAAGAATGTAAAATATTTCTAATTTGGAGTGAGAAATATAAACAAACAACTAGATAAAAATGTTACTTAGCAATCGCTTTTGAACTGTAATAACAAAAGCCATATCGAGCAAGTAAAATCTAAAATAAAGATTTAAAATATACTTATCTATATCTTACGGATATAACATCCAATAAAGTCAGGGAAAATAAATACAATACTAACTGTTATCATGATTCTATACCTTATTTAATTATGTACTAAATTTCTGTTAATTATTAAACTTTTCAATTTTTGTTATAACATGTTTGTTTCAACTGATTGGTTTATATTTATTACATATCTAGAATAACGAAAGAAAGGTTTTGGATCTACAAAATAATTAAACATAAAAATAATAATAGTAATACTAATAATAATAATAATAATAATAATAATAATAATAATAATAATAATAATAATAATAATAATAATAATAATAATTCATCCAATAGAAATTAAGCATCTTATATCTTCAATTCTATCCCCTTTCAGTAAAACTCTTAGTACAGTGTGACTGCTGTTTGATTTTACGAGATGTAATACATGTACTAAATTTATAGAAACGTAAGGTTAAAATGTAAACGACAAATCCGATGTGTCATGACAAGAGAGAGTCGTTACATGCCTACTTGCAAGGCAAAAGTACTCTTTCAAATATACCATTGTTTCGAAGGCAGTTCAAAATAATAACCCTTCCTCCCTGTGGTCATATCTGGTAGGAATTTCCACTTCATAGTTTTATTGATTTTTTATAGCTATTTGTCTTGAATTTTCCATGATATTATTGTGAATAGAGTTAGGCCATCAATCTTTAATGAGAAGACTTTGAATAGCTCAAAACTATATTGACCTTAATATTTTGTTGATAGATTACCATCTCATTGTTATTTTTTTTCTTTTCTCTATTTGTGTATGAGTCATAAATGTATATAGTGTTGTTATAAAGAGTATTTATGAATGATATATATATATATATATATATATATATATATATATACTAGAATTCTTACAATATATAAATCAAGTAAAACATATTTAATATTTTAATAAAAAAAAAGTATTATCTACCGAGCATTAAATAGTAACCAATTTTGCAACCAGTATAAGTACAACTGTTATGCAATTGAAATTACAATCGTATTTATTACTCTAATGGTGTAACTAGATGAACGTTCTTTGTCAATCTGTAGTGGTGAAAAACGACTAGATTAAAATAAGTTCAGTCAAACACATGTCACGGGTGTACATGTACCTTTAAATAAATTTTGTAAAATATAAAATAGGCGGATGCCTTATGATAGCCAATTATATATGACAAGGATTTCAGAAATTTAAGGGCATACGATACAGGTACAGGGGATGTAAAGACGTTTCAAACGTTAACTGTTGTTATCGGGACGATATCTTTTTCGTAAAAATTGGTTCTAATAAAGTTTATACGTAATCAAATCTAACGCCAATTACAAAAATCTTCTTGAGTTTGTCTTTTCAAATTAACAAAATTAATTATGTATGTCTCTTGAGATAATAACATTTGATGATACAGTTAATAAAATATGTTTAATATCGATGTAATTTGTTTTGTTTTGTTTCACGGTGATTAAAATTATAATTGTTGTAGAAGAGGAAAGATATTAAATGATGCTGTTTTGGATTCTTCTACCTCTTCTTTTTTTAAGACGTATAGCTGCTGAAGGTAAGTGTATTGTTTCTTTTTTTATGAAATCATGTATCTAACTTATACATAAAACTTTTAACATCGAAATACTAGTACACCACTTCATGACCAAACGAAAAACACAAAAACAACCGCAGACGATAAAATACGTACTAGGCTTCTCGGTCCAATTAATTAACAGATCGGAAAGTCAGAGTTGTAATAGTTCATATCACACCAGACAAACAAAAAATTAAATGTTACTTAAATATCAGAAATGTTGCTCAAAATACGTTATACACATTTAGAAGCAATAACATAAATCATATTGCAGATTTATAAAAGTTCGTCATATGAATATCATCATAGTTTTGTTAAACTGATAACTATCACGTGGTTGTATGAAACAATGTTTTCAATTAAGGCACAACATGCATGATTGCCAATACTTTCCATGATGACACCACAACACTGCGAAGGAGATTAAAAGCATATAAACTGAAACTTGATTTAAAAAAACTTTCTGATATTTGCATTAATATGTTAAAACAAGTATTGAATGTTTCTTTTTTATCATTTTATAAAGTGGTTATTTTAAGTATGAAACGCTTCTATGTGCTCTACACAATTTATCTCAGGCAACACTTTCTAGACCAAAAGAAACAGTAATGGAATACACATGTAGCATGATAGTTTCTTTGACCAAAATAGTACAAAGAGATTGATTAAATTCAGACTTGATATTTTATGAGTATTGACTTAAATTTCTTACATACTTTGTCATGGCTGCTCAGATCGCCGTTTAAATGGCTTGTTAACAACGCTATTGAATACTTAATAATTTAAGTTCTTAATATAAATTGTAATATTCGTACGTTCAAGGCTTTGTACATTTCAGCTAGATAACCAGGTCCACAAAAGCAGAATAATATAATAAAACGACGTTTAGCTCATGACAAAAAGTAGTAGCTTAAAAAATCCCGAGACGAATCATTCTATTTTACAATTTAGACAATATCTTGAGCTGAGGAATCGATTCGTTCCTGTCCCGGTTGTTCAGTAAAATATGCAAAAGATGAACTTAATGTTTTTCATAATTTAGCATGCTTAGACTGGTAAAACTTGTATGTTTTTCGCGTTGTTAGCCGCCATAAAGGTCAAACACAATAACATCCCTCTCAATTTCAAACGAATGAGAACTAACTGTATACATGCATCATGCTGATATTCATGTGATGCACGTTTCTAGTCAAGGCTTTGAATATTTTGAAATCTAGAAGCATAATATTTTGAAACAAGGGCATTTAACAAATTGCAAGCAAACACCTGAGGACTGAAATCTACGAGACGAAACATGCCAAGGTGACAATGGTTCAGTCTAGAATAAACTAAAACATTGAATAAGTTGAAAAATCATTTAAGTGTATTGATCAAGAACTAAGAGATTCGACTTCCAGTCGTATTGTTACAATGACAATTGATTAATAAAATAACTTGAATTTTTGCATTGGTTAATTCTTTTTCTACTTAATTTATATCACAAAAAGCTATAAACTGAACATAATTATCTTTTACAGTTTGCTCGAATCAGCCAGCAGATATAGGTTTTCTAATTGACGAATCGGGAAGTGTCGGTGGTGCAAACTTTAAGAAAAATCTCGATTTCGTGAAACAGTTTGTAGATGTGTTTGATATAGGAAACAGTGCTGTAAAAATAAGTTCATTTGCATTCCATGACTTTATGGGAGATGGTTTTCATTTCAAATGCTGTAACGATAAAGCCAGTATTAAATCTCATGTAGACGACATAAACTTTTCTTCTGGAAATGAAAATTTTGAAATGGCTTTAGCATTCGCCAGGAATAATATGTTTCAAAGCGTTAATGGAGCTCGGGACTTTTCACTTAAAATTTTAATATTTTTTACTGACGGTCGATCGGCAGTACAAGATGGCGGACATTCACTTCATCAACTAGGAGTAATAGTGTACGCAGTCGGTGTTGGCGGTTATGTTGACAGGAACCAACTGGACAAAATAGCAACAAACCAGAGTTATGTTTTTATGGCGTCCAGCTATGCTGACTTAGTTGGCCAAGTATATAAAGACATAAAATCTAAAACCTGCACTGGTGAGTGTTTGAATTGGAAAATCATATAACAGTGGTACTCTCTGATGAAAATTGTTAACTAATAAAAGGACTTATCTCAATTTTGCATTCACAACATCCTATAGTCAATATATGTGATAGACAATTTGTCAAAACTTTTAATCAAATGAAAAAAATGCCAAGACAAAACATTATTTGAAGCCCAGCAAGCTACAACAACAAGAACTCTAAAACAACAGAACATTCAATATTAATGGCAAGGAATCGTCAAAGTTAATACAATGTTTCGTTTTGAATACATATAGTGTCGCACGTGTAAAGAGAACATATCAATGTTTAAAAACTATCATATAAAACCATTATCAATTGGCAATTTAATCAAAACCCATCCATCTCACTTCGGAACATTCACAAAATTCCTATTGAGTTTGTTGAATTACCATAATTGTATTTTTATGAAGGTTCACTCTCCAACAGAGATTATTTCAGATGTATTGACTAATCCATGTGAAAGAAGTCCACAGCCGTGTCAGAATCAAGGCACATGCATTTCGACTGGTGGATCTAGGTACACGTGTTTGTGTCCAGAAGGCTTCACTGGTCATAACTGTCAAACAGGTTTGCTACATGTATAATAAAAAAAACACAACTAGGAAATATCTGCTTATCACAATACGCCCTTCAAAAGCAGTACAATCTCATTTATCAAATAAGTCAAAAAGACATTATTTGGTGTCAGTTTCATTGATCTTCAATACCTATTATCAGGGTCTGTATTTTTACCTTATTCAATATATTATAAACCTGTACAATTTGCAGGCTTCATTCGAAAAGTAGCAATAATCAAATGGTGTATACTCGTTGTCTTATACCACTTATCAAACAATACTTCGTTATCTGTTTTCATCCGTTATAGAAATTATTATGGTTTAGATTTATGAGCTTATAATTACATTACATCTATGATTTAGAAGAATCAACTATTCTGTTTGGATAACAACGCTTGCACGTCATACTAAAGTGCAAAAATTATAATGCTCGTGCATTCACAATAAGGTGCACAGGTCAATTACAGAAATAAATGATAGAAATCGATTTTTCATGACCCTAGCATAAAAATGTAATTATAAAAATTAAATACTTCTTTCAATAGTTTTATAGGGTTGTGAAAGTGTGACCGTGTGCACATTTCTAGAATGAAACGCTACTGTGCTTTATACAAAAATATGATGCAGTCAACACTTTTATACTAAAAAAAAAACATTCAATTATAATTTTGTGTGCATTATTTATTAACTTTGTTCATTCCTTATACAGTTTTAAAAATCCAGACCATACTATATAGCTACATTATCAAACAAATGACAAAACTTAAAACGGTGACTGATATTTTTTTCTGCAAAGGCACTATTGTTGTTGTTATGTTTGGACAAGAAAATGATTTGCAATTTGGTGAAACATTAACATTCTTCAAATAACAATGCTGCTTTTGGTATATGCATCTTGTTTTACTATTTTTGTAAGTTTGTGTACATGATTCATTTCTTAGTTGTAACATTGTTTTGCCGATGTAATCTGTTGTGAGTAGACGCAGTAATGTACGAATTTGTCACAATGATAAAAAAAAAAGTAAAATAATACATTTGTAATAAGAACACTGGAATTCAAAGAAAAGTCAGTACGGAAAATTCCTTATCGAATTACAAATTCAGAAACACAAACGCACTAGACCAAAGGAAATCAACTGTCGTATTCCCGTTTGTTGATCTTTTTTTTGTGTGAGCTCATCTGACAAGTTTACATGTTACAATTATAAATACAACAGGTATATAATTAAGATGTTGACCTTCTGAGTATTTGTTGATTTGTTATAGATGCAATTATGTATTGTTGGGGTCCTTTCTAGCTTGGTTTTCGGTGTGAGCCAAGGCTCCGTGTTGAAGGCCGTACCTCGACCTGTAATAGTTTAACTTTATAAACTGTTATTGGGATGGAGAGTTGTCTCATTGGCACTCATAACGCATATTCCTATATCCAAGTAATGCAAACATTCTCCTTTACCCGTTCTGTTTATATTGATGTTGCGACCTTGTTTTGCTTGTATTACTATATATGATTGTTTTGTGTGTGTGGACTTATGAATGATTTCGTGGTCTATCAAATTGAGCAGAAGACAGTAATGTTATTTTTCAGCTTCTAAGCCCGTATGTATCAAGCTACTTAAGTTAAGATTTTCCTTAGTAAACACTTAAGTTAAGGAAACTCCGCCCTTTTATCTGAGTGGTATGCATAAAAAATATTAAACTAAGTATTTCCTAAGTAAAATCTTAGTTGTTTTAAGTCACGCCCACAAAACTTAAGTGGTATGCATAAAACTCCTCATACTAAGGATAACACTTAATTCTAAGGTACCTATAGAACTACCTTAATTTTTCAAAATAGTTAAAAATCAGTCGAAAGTTTGCGTTTTTGATAGAACATTAATATATTACATACAATTTGATTGATTAATGTATACACCAGTAATAAAAAATACTTATTATTCGTTTATTTATTGCTAAATCATAAGTAAATATTAAACATCATCGTTATTTTCTTCAAATTACGTATAATCAACAAATCAAAAGATAACAGTGGGTAATAATATATACTATTTCCAAATCTCGTTGTTATGTATACCGAAAAGTACTCAGTTTTTATACACATGTAATTCATGGTACTATTTTTATTTTGTTTACTCTGTACGTGCACGTTGTTTTCAAATTGTTAAAATACATCGTGCGGTATCAATTGTAACCGTAAGTTAAAACATATTTAAGGAATGAAGAGTGAGGATGCAAAACCACATTTTGTATATGTTTTCTGGGTTTTTTTTTTTTGGTAAATTAAACTTTGAGTACATGTGATGAACTAATATATATCATACGGTAATTTGAGAAAGGTTCCGATTTAAGTATTCCTTAGTTAAGTAAAGACTAAGTGTAAGTTTATGCATACCATTTAAAAATTTAACTTAACTAAGAAAATTCTTATTGAAATCTAAGTTTGAGGAATACTTAAGTTAAGATGTTTTATGCATACGGCCCTTGGCATAATTTCAAAATCATAATAAATATTTTAAATCTAGCGATCGTGTAATTGTGAAATTCAAAAAACGATATATACAGCAATTGTGTTTTTTTTAGATATAGATGACTGTGCTGGCATTATGTGTTACAATGGAGG
Organism: Mytilus galloprovincialis; assembly: GCA_037788925.1. Classification (NCBI taxonomy): domain Eukaryota; kingdom Metazoa; phylum Mollusca; class Bivalvia; order Mytilida; family Mytilidae; genus Mytilus; species Mytilus galloprovincialis. The sequence continues at coordinate 40,923,516 of CM075338.1, forward strand.
AACATGTATCGATGGATTGGCAAGTTTTACATGTAACTGTGCAGAACATTACACAGGAACACATTGCGGAATAGGTAAATACACAGTTTTTTTTCATACTACTGTTTGATTGTTCATATAGAATCAAATAAAAAAACGGTCTGAAACACTCGTAACACTTGCTAAACTCAGGCAACCACAATACATTGAAGTGTAATTGAGGACTGCATGCATTTTCTCGGACTTTTACATCATGTATCGGGTTTTCTTTATGAAGAGATTATCTTGTTGTATTTTGTTGTTGATATTTCTAAAAAAAAAATATAAAAAAGAAGGAAGTAATTGAATATATAATGTTTTGTTTTTCTTTAATATTTGCAAAAACAGGCGTTCATGTAGAATATATTACATACAGTACACACAGGAAGATGAAGCATCAGTGTGGTGCTTTCATCCTACTTAAAATATCTGTATCAAATGCATGTAAGGAGATGTGGTATGATGGTCACAACAATGTCACACAGAATAATGTAAATAAGTGAATTGAAAGAACATTAGATCAACATATGGCCTTTCACAATGAACTTATAATATGTAATTACCTATAAAAGGCAATTATATTCATCTTTGAACTTGTTTGGCTTTATAAATATTTTGATATGAGCGTCACTGATAAGTCTTATGTAGACGAAACGCGCGTCTGGCGTACTAAATTATAATCATAGTACCTTGATAACTATTTACACCACTGCTGGTGGACGTTTCGTCCGCGTGGGTATCACCAGCCCAGTAGTCAACATTTCGGTGTTGACATGAATATCAATAATGTGGTCATTTTTACAAATTTCCTGTTTACAAGACTTGGAATTTTTTAAAAACTACGGATTTTCTTATCCCAGGCATAGATTACCTTAGCCGTATTTGGCACAACTTTTTGGAATGCTGGATCCTCAATGCTCTTCATCTTTGAACTTGTTTGGCTTTATAAATATTTTGATATGAGCGTCACTGATGAGTCTTATATAGACGAAACGCGCGTCTAGCGCACTAAATTATAATCCTGTTACCTTTGATAACTATTATGACAAAATGTTAAGCAATTAAGAAACGGAAAGTTATTAAGCAAATGCCAAAATCAAGAGCTCATCAAATACACCCAACGAATTGTAAACAACTGTCATATTCCTGATTTATTACAGTCTTTTGTTTTGTCATATAGAAAATGATCCATTTCACCTGGTTTATAGTTAGTTCCTTTCACTCCTATGACCGTCACATAAATGCAATTATATTGACAACGACGACGTGTAAACAAAACAAACAGATATACCAGGTAAAAATGTAAAAAAAAGTGTACAGTAGTCAACATGGTTGTATAATTACTATAAACCAAACACTCTAAAAAAGTATAAAAGAACAATAAATTGCCATTGTGACGAACCATTCGATATGTCTTTCTCTATAATTTAGATATGTGCAAGCCTTACCCAACTGATGTAGTATTTGTAATAGACAATTCTAACAGTTGTTCTGAAGAATACTTCAACATTACAAAGAACTTTATTAAATCCGTTACGAAGGAATGGGAGATAACTGTAAACAACTTTCAAGTAGCCATTGTTTCGTATGCAGATAATTCATACACTGAGCTGGACTTTGACAGTTCGATGAATAAATTCAATTTCGATGATTTTGTTACTCAAATGAATCCTAGAGGCGGAATATCTGAAATTCAAAAGGGCCTCAACCATGCTGTTAATATCTTATATAACAGAAATCGTGTTGTATCAAGCAGTAAGGTGAAAGAGTATATAATTCTTGTATCTGACGGACTGCCATCTACACCTAGCATGATATCGACAGTGAGCGGGTATGGAATAGAAACGTTTGCAGTGGCTGTTGGGGAAGATGTGTCGCATCATTTCCTGTCTGTTATTACTGGAGGAAGTGAAAAAATATTCCCGTACAATAATGATCGATTGTGGCACTACACAATGAATGCGCTAATTGACCAAAGCTGTAATAGTGAGTTTTACATATTTTTAAAGCAAGTTCAAAATATTTACAACAGTTTACTATACATGCTATAGCTAAAAGACTATATGATTATTGTTTTTATATAACGATTTACCTCCCTCTCTCACAGTATATATTTTGTTACGTCTTTTAAGTGCTGATGACTGACTGTTTACACAATCACAAATACCAGCAGTGTTTGTGTTTATCAAATTAAAAGACCAGGATAATTTTTAATTGAAGAAAACATGATGACATCAAGAAAATTCAGAACTGATAATGAAGTCTAAGAAGGATATCTTGAAAACAATTTAAGAAAAGAGATACAAAAAAATAAGGAAAAGGGGAAAACATATTTTGACTCATTTTGGGAAAACATGACGACTCTAAGAGAATTTTTAGAACTTCTGTTCAATTCTAAGAAGGATACCATGGTAGTAATTTAAAAAGTATACAAAAGAGAGTGTAAATGAGAGAAAATAAAAATAAGATATCAAAATCCGTGGTAAAATTACATGAATGTGTTTTGTTATAATCGTAATAAAATGTCACAAAATACGAGCGTGTATATCACTCACTATAAATTTTAATTGTCACGTAATTCGCATCGTATTGGGAGATATTGTCACGAAGTTGTGGACAATATCACAATCGTAACCTATGGTTTAGCAACTCAGATGCGTCTTATGTAGACGAAACGCGCGTCTAGCGTACTAATTATAATCCTGGTACAGTTGGTAACTATTTACACCACTGGATCGATGCCACTGCTGGTGAACGTTTCGTCCCCGAGGGTATCACCAGCCCAGTAGTGAACACTTCGGTGTTCACATGAATATTATTAATGTGGTCATTTTATCATGTTTATTAAATTTTCTGTTTACAAAACTGAACTTTTCGAAAAACTAAGGATTTTCTTACCCAAGGTAAAGATTACCTTAGCCGTATTTGGCACCACTTTTGGAATTTTGGATACTCAATGCTCTTCAACTTTGTACTTGTTTGGCTTTATAAATATTTTGATATGAGCGTCACTGATGAGTCTTATGTAGACGAAACGCGCGTCTGGCGTACTAAACTATTATCCTGGAACCTTTGATAACTATATTCAACGTTTAACCTTAACAAACAAAAAATACAAATACACATGTACACACGTAGAAAAGAGTATACAACGCCCACTTAAATATAAAGACGAATTCCTAAAGATAGCACATGTAATAGGTGTGTGCTGTGTCTTCGTTTTAAAAAAAAATATATCTATTCAAATCATCTAAGGACTGAAGTCCTCTATATATTCGAACTCTCACAGGCAAATCCCAATTAAAAATTAAATGTTCAATTGTATTTTTTCTAACACGTAATATGTTCAAATGCTTTTCTACATAGCAATTGGTTTTGAAATATATTTGTGAATGGTAAGTGCATAATACCAACATATATCAAGTTCTAACTTTTACTTTCTTTTGTAGTTTGCCAAAGATCTGAAGAAACAGATGTCGTATTTGCTGTGGATACTTCGAATGGTTGGCAAAGCTTAGACTTAACCACCAAAGTCCCTACGATAATAAATAAAATATTATCCGGACTCAAACTCGGACCGATGAACACACAAATTGCTTTATTAACGTATGCATCCTCGTCAAATATACGCTTTGATTTTAATAAGTACACTAACGAAACAGAAAGACAAAATTTACAAAGACAGTTGTCGTCTTTTGTTAAAACTACCGACACCAATACCAATATTACAGCCATGATTAACAGCGCCGATGCCTTATTATTTGATGGTGTTAAAGGTGCACGCTCGTCTGCAAAGAAGTTTCTTGTTGTCTTTTCAAATTACCAGAATGATGTGACAATTGAAGACAGTGAACTTATTGAAACTTTAAAAGAAAATGTAGAAATATTTGTGGTTGGACTTGATCAGAGTGATGAACAGTTTAAGGTTATGTTAGATATAGCATCAACGTCATTTCATATAGGTATAGATGGTAAAATTTCGGTGAACTCGATTGATACATATATAGCATCACTGTTAGAACAAATTAATAGTGTGCATTGCGATCTTCGATGATACATAAGCAATTGTGTCAATTTTAAACATGTTTTATTTTAATAATTAGAGCTTGTATGTCTCTTCTGACATGTGCAAATAGAATAATAAATGACACATTGAAATCTCAATTGAAGTCGATAATGTTAGAGTAGTGTGAATCCTTTAAAAAATAATACGTTATTCCAACTAATTCAAGAGATTTTACATTACTGATAAGTCTTGTGTAGACGTTTTACTCAATTTACACGTATAGTTGATTGTTTTTTGTTTATATTGTATCATAAATGAAATCATCACAGTTTTGTCTTTATCCACAACTGTTTCATCGTTTTTTGTTTGTCTGTGAGTTTTTAATATAGACTAGCCATTCAAAATAGTTAAGATGAAATCATCGCTTCGTAAACTTACGGACGCCACCACGAGTTGGTTGACCGTTATTGAATATCCGTTATACAAATCATCTCGGATATGTTCCTTATGTCGTAACTATAATCCCTTTCCCTTTTGACGAATGTTACCTGTCGAATTATACTATTTACCGGATTAGTAATAAAATTAGCAACACGACGGATGTACCATGTTGGGCAAGATCTTATTACCTTTCCGTAGCATCTGAGATAACCCCTAGTTTTTTTTTTTTTGGAGGGGGGGGGGTTCGTGTTGTTTAGTCTTTAGTTTTCTATGCTGTACTTTTTGGTCGACGTAATTTTTTTTATGAAAGTTGAAGTCCAATCAACTTGAAACTTAGTACACATTTTTCCTATGATATGATCTTTTTAATTTAATGCCAAAATAGAGATTTCTCTCCATTTTTATGGTTCACTAAACATAATAAATGATAGTGTGGATGGGGCATCCGTGTACTATGGACACATTATTGTTCTTTTCTTAGCCATGGCGTTTTCAGTTTATAATCAATTTATTAGTGTTACTGTCCCTCTGGTATTTTTTGCCCCTCTATAAAGACTCATTTTTAATAAGTATAAATTTGTCTTGAACTTATGCCAACTCTCACTTCTTAAAGTCTCTTACTCATTATTACAACTGAAATCACTTTATCAAACTTGCACCCATACATAATAAAAAGAAATACTACAAAATAGCACCACTTGGAAATGTTTGTAACATCATTGCTCTAGGTTGTCTTATCTTCACTGGGTTTTTTCCTCCGTTTTATATAAACTTGTGCAACATCGACAGCAATTACTAATTGAACATTCAGGCGCCTAATGAAGAATACCTGATAAACTAATCAAAACTATCAACATAATTCAGCAGTAAATAAACACAATTTGAGAAACGCCAACACATGCTTTGTAGCAAAACAAATATTTCAAGTAGTCTTCAAGCCGCGCACACGAGGTATTTTTCTAGTACAATGTGTATTTGTAAACGACCAGCAGACATTTGGTGGCCGAATTTATTCCATCGAACTAAAGATAAAGGAAACTACACATATAGTCAAGTCTGCCTCATATTTAGAAATTGACAATGAGGGTCGTATGAAAACAAAACTTTACGACAAACGAGATGATTTCAGATTCCCAATTGTGAACTTTACATTTATATGTAGCAACATTCCAGTAGCTCCTGCATACGGGGTATATATCTCCCATTTGATACGATATACAAGGGCTTGTATTTAATTCCCATCATGATTTCCTTGATAGAGGCTTGCTCCTCACAAGGAAGCTAATAAACCAAGATTTTCAAATGGTGAAGTTGAAACCATCCCTTCGTAAATTTTACGGACGCCAGCACGAGTTGGTTAACCGTTAACAGATGATATCGGATATGTTCCTTATGTCGTTACTGCAATCCCGTTCCCTTTTCACGATCATGACCTACCGAATAAAGCGTTGTCAGTTTATTTTCAATCTATGAGTTTGACTATCCCTACGGTATCTTTCATCCCTTTTTTAAGGGAGGACTGAGCGCTAAGAGACATGTTAAACCCCGCTAAATTTGTATGTGACTGTATCAAGTCAGGAAACTGTTATTCAGCGGTTGTCGTGGGTTCATGCATATGACTTTTTCTTGTGAATTGTTTTGTTATATTTTATATCGTTAATTTTCTCAGTTGAATTGTTTCATATTTGTCATTCCGGGTCCTTTTATAGCAGATTATATGTGATAAGTTTTTGCTGATTGCTGAAGGCCGTACGGTTGTCTATGATTACTCCCATTCACTTCCTTTAACTTTCAATGAGTAGTAGTCTCATTGGCAATCATACCACATCTTCTTATTTATATTTACTCTGAATCTGAAAACTTTCTTTAAGCTTAAAATTGTTTAAAAAAACACATTAGGAAAAACCAAACAAACAGTCAAATAGCTTGTGCAAGACGTATTGTATAGCAAAACAATAATACAAACCACTATAGGACGACATATTCTTTTTTGGTTGAATATTTGTAAATAATCATAACGAGATTTATAACAAAACTAGTGTACACCATGTATATATCATTATTAACAGTTGAACATTCAGATCCAACAAATGGACACACATTCATTCACATGAACTACAAGCTTGAACAGATGCTCCAATTTAAGTTCATTATTTTAATGCCAATTGATTACTTTTTGCAGTAATCTGTTATCTTTGTGGTCTATTCCTAACCAAGTTAAAGTCATCTTTGGTTACAAAACAAGACGCTTCTCCATCTTGTAAAATCCCTAAAATTATAATATATTGTGTGTAATTGGCATTTTTCATGAGTATCAGCATACATATATAAGACCATTTCATGCTGTAATGTTATTCATTGTTCTATCGGAATAAATAAAAATATGATAAAATAAATTTTGAATAAGTTTCAAGAATTCACAGACAATAAGGGTACTACTTATGAACTTGGGGTCAGAACAATTTTTTTTAAGAACTTAACAAAAAATTATTGGACTTTAAATCAGAATATGTTTGCCTTCTCCTTGATAAAAAAATATTCATATTTTAAAATCAGAATGTTTATTCCCAAAACAAACATGACTATCCCGTCCGAGTTAAATGGTCATTCGATATATATGTCAATATAATATGTTTTGATGCTAAATATGTTAAAAAAAAAACAACAAGAAAATACCTTATTTATCATTTCTCCTCAAGCTGCGTATCACACGATCAAACAAACTACATCTTACTTATAACTACTTAACAAGTTTTGTTTAATAGCCATTTGATGGGCTAAGATTGTATTGGCTCAAAGAGTTTACAGGGAACACATAACGTACTTCAAATTAAAATAAGGATGACATATTCTTTTTTGGTTGAACATTGTAAATAATCATAACGAGATTTATAACAAAACTATTGTACACCATGTATATATCATAACTAACAGTTGAACATTCAGATCCAACAAATGGACACACAACCATTCACTTGAACTAAAAGCTTGAACAGATGCTCCAATTTAAGTTCATTATTTTTATGCCAATTGATTACTTTTTGCAGTAATCTGTTATTTTTGTGGTCTATTCCTAACCAAGTTAAAGTCATCTTTGGTTACAAAACAAGACGCTTCTCCATCTTGTAAAATCCCTACAATTATAATATATTGTGTGTAATTGGCATTTTTCATGAGTATCAGCATACATATATAATACCATTTCATGCTGTAATGTTATTCACAGTTCTATCGGAATAAATAAAAATATGATAAAATAAATTTTGAATAAGTTTCAAGAATTCACAGACAATAAGGGTACTACTTATGAACTTGGGGTGAGAACAATTTTTTTTAAGAACTTAACAAAAAATTATTGGACTTTTTAAATCAGAATATGTTTGCCTTCTCCTTGATAAAAAATATTCATATTTAAAAATCAGAATGTTTATTCCCAAAAGAAACATGACTATCCCGTCCGAGTTAAATGGTCATTCGATATATATGTCAATATAATATGTTTTGATGCTAAATATGTAAAAAAAAAAAAAAAAAAAACATACCTTATTTATCATTTTTCCTCAAGCTGCGTATCACAAGATCAAACAAACTACATCTTACTTATAACTACTTACCAAGTTTTGTTTAATAGCCATTTGATGGGCTAAGATTGTATTGGCTCAAAGAGTTTACAGGGAACACATAACGTACTTCAAATTAAAATGAAAACGGAAAGAACATAATTAAGATCAGTGTTGGTATTCCAAACCCCGATTGATTAATACACTGATATACATGTAGGATAGAATCTAAAACATACCTTAGGATAAGCGTCGATAGTCCAAACTAACATGAGTATTATCTTAGATATCATATGAAATCAGTATAAAACAGCAATAATTTCTGATGAGTTTTCTCAGTAATGACCGATTATTTGTAAAAACTAATTAGTTTACACAATTACGAAAGTATGGTTCTAAAACGTAAACTTGACTTTAAATAAAGATCACAAAGCAACACACAAGTATTTAACACCGATATTATATTTGGAAATGCAATTTTCAAGATCTGCAGTTAACTTACACAAACACCCATAGAACACCAAATACAGCAACATTTTGTATTTGCAATGGAAAATCCTTGATCTAAGTACAGGTTTCTATACGTATTGCCAAATCTGACGTAAAGAAATATAACCTGAAAGACAAAACATAAAAAGTTTACCGTGTCCGTTGAATTTATTTAAGATAATGGCTAAGGTTGCATTGCAATACTCATAGTTTCAATATTTGGATTTACTTTGAAAGTTGTATAGTGCGTATATAAATACAGTTCGATTAACTTTCTTTGTCTAGAAGAAAGATTCATGCTAAGAGGTTACTTTGTCGGAATGAGAGCATTACTGTTGACTCTCAAGCGAGCGTATGTAAATCACGTAAAATAAATCAGACCGTAGGAGTGGTTATCAAAATGATATTTTAAAATGTACTGAAAATGTCTCACAATGGAAAAGCCTAACGGAAAATATTTTATACAACTATAGCATGCTCATAATGGGTATTTAAAGAATAACCATACATTTGTCCTATTAGAATAGAAATATTTCATTGGGTTTGTTTTAGACATGGTGTTCCCTATCTGCCTTGGTATTTGCTAGCACAAGGAAGTCATTAATGACAAACACACCGGTAAAGATAGAAAATCTCAATACATTGAAATTGGTGAAAAATACCATGTCTCTCGTCCAATCAAAATACAGCATTATAACATGCGGTGACTATAGAAATACTTGTTAAGTATTTTTAAACATCTACGTCATTTTGTCTCTGCCGGATAGTTGTCTCAATGGCAAATATACCACGTATTCTAATTTTTATATTTTAGTTTTGTACTCAAATCAAATTGTGTATTTCTAATAGTATGATTCTACTTACTGAAATATTATTTTTCAGTGTTTCCTTCTCTGCCATTTACAGCAACTGTTCTTTTATACCTTTCTTCCTACATTTCTCAATTACATATATATAGCTGATGTATAAACAACCTTCTTCCACAGCTTCACCAAGACCACTATTTAAACATGACAACCTAAATCATAATTAAACATATATAATTTAGTCGAATAGAACATATTCTATAGAAAAAAACAACGACATGAGCTGATGTTCTATTTTCAAACTGTAAATATACGTTGCATGTCTGTAACAATTGAGCAAGAACACAACTGAATAAATGTGTCTGCTTTTTTCTGAGTTCTTGACGTCATCCTTAGTTGGTTCATTTTATCGGTCTTTGTTTTTTTCTATATAACATGTTGACTTTTGTTTAACCATGTTAACTGTTTATCCGTTTTCTTATGGTCATAAGGCTTTGGTCAGGACGGAGTTTACATGATGGAAGATATCAATACAAATTAAAGAGGAAAAAAGAAAAATAATAGTAGCGAAAAAAGGAGTAAATCCTATTTACTAACTTATTACACGTACAAAAAAAGTAAGAGATGACCGAGGGGACGAAGTCATATAATCCCCATGGCAATGCTAACACATCTGCATTCCAAATGTGATTGACCTACAACGAGCAGTTCATAATATGTACACGTACTAACCTATTCATAAACTAGAAAAACTACTCGCCGCCATCGCCGACGAATAATATTCACAATTAATCAGTATCTAATTGAAAACTGCTTACCCACATAAATCTGTACATCCAAATTCCGTTTCATAATCACTTTTACTGAAAAGATATTATAAAAGAATAATCAAATAACTGGTTTTACACAAATAAAGCTTTTTTTAATAAAAAAAAAAGAAAAGGTTTTTTTATTGGATTTCTGTCCACCCGTTAGGTATCTATGATATAGAAATTTGATCATTATTGTCTTCTTCCTCAGAACCCTGTTCAAACTGCGGCTTCTATTTGGCCTTACGGAATGTAGTTATTCGCATCACACAATCCGGTAATAATGGGAACACTCGATCCGACGCCTCGTGTACAGAGAGTGCAAAGATATTGGGACGTAAACGAACCCTGACATAAGCTCTTAACAGGGATCGGGTGGTCAGCTGCCAGATGGACGTCCTTTTCTAATTTTCTCTTTTCTTCAGTGGCTTCTCCCTTTTTGTCGACATAATACCGAACGTTTTCCATAAAAAGTTAACTTGAACCGGGTTTTAACTTTAATGAAATATTTGCCACTGGATGTTGCAAAGACAATCAGCAATCACAACAAAATATGTGATGACCTGTATAACCTTTAAAGTTTGTTTTGATAAAATTCACCAACTCATTTCTTAAGTCATGGATTACTTTAATCCGATACATTATCAAGTTGATTAATATGTATGCACCAAAATACATGAAATAATCATAGCTTCGTAGCTAGAACACGTTATCTTTCCGGTTACATTACTTGTGCATTCAAATACAGCATCAGTTTTATGAATACCTGCTATAATTTGTCGTAATCTTTGATTTTTCGATTCATTTGATGATCAAATTAGTATGCAAAAAAAACAACCGTATGTATTTGTTCAAACATTCACACACGTTCAATTGCTAACACGGGGATCATTCACCAATAAAGATTACAAGTTCATAAAAATGCTTTACATACATAAATAAGGCCGTTAGTTTTTTCGTTTGAACTGTTTTACATTGCCATTTCGGGGCCTTTTATATCTGACTATGCAGTATGGGCTTTGCTCATTATTGAAGGCCGTACGGTGACCTATAGTTGTTAATTTGTGTGTCATTTTGGTCTCTTGTGGAGTGTTGTCATACCACATCGTCTTTTTTTTATTATATTAAACAAGTATTCAAATTTAATTATATCACTTACACAGGGATCGGATCTTCAGGAAATGATAATGTTAATATCCCTACCGGGTTACCATTGAACTCTGCTATAAAGTTGCGTTCGTAGAACCAATCATCATGTTCTTTGTGGTTTCTTTCCATGATTCTCTGAATCGTGCTTATACTGTGGAATAAAAAAGGTCAAAAATAGTGTGACAGCGATATATCACTTTGGTAAAGCTGATGACCGTAACTGCATTCACGGTAATCCCAAGATGTCGGTAAAAATTAAGTCAGTATCCGTATGGTCTGTTAAAGTGTTTCTATAAAATTTCCTTTACAAAACATACATTCGTACGATGTAAATGTATAAAAGATTCACTCAGAAATCACATATTGCTACCGATAAATGTGCATGAAACAGGAAATTAAATTTGAAAAAAACGCTAAGACGACCGTAACAGGATCAGCGATTCAAAAGAAGGGTGACCGTAATTGGTTAAAAGATGACCGTACTTTATTAAGAATGGCCGTAACTTTTAAAGGATGAACGTCAAATATAAGAAATATCGATTTTTGTATTGATAGCTTTTTGTTGAGTTTCTCTCAATACACTGTGTCTAAACCACACCGGCAAAATTTAATCGGACTCGACGTTATTTAATATCCGGCACAATGACGGAACATCAATAGACAGAAGAAAGATAGGTTTCTCCTTATTTTCTTTTTTTTTATGACATCGACGAATATATATACATATACAACTATTTTCTATTGTGATATGCAATATGTTCTACAACTGTTCTATATTAACGGAGAAATAAGTAAAAATGCTTGTCAAAATGACTAATTGAGTAAACCTTGTTTCGAAATTGTTTAATTTCTCGTTAAATTGTTCATATTGTACGGAAAGAATAGATACTGACACGGAGATTGCAAAACTAGTCATTATGAACATTGAATACTTATTGTACACTACATCATGATTATGTAGAACAAAATCAGGTTTATAAACTTGAAAGTACATCCGATTGGAATGTGCTGCTACGGTAACTGTGAATTAAAATTTTCCGGTGTTTTGCCGCTGGAGCAATAGTACTCTCGTCTATAAACATTGGTTTTGTTTTCACAAACACATCTCATAAACAAAGTGCGCCGTAAAAATCACTTTGGAGACGACCCTTTTCATATTATTTTGTCAACAGTCGGTTCCAACACTTTCCGTTAATCTCTAATGAGACTATCCACTAGTCTAAGAGTTAGAATGAAGAAAATGTAAGCAGTTATAAGCAATCGAACTGCCTTTTTCAATGTGAAAAAAACACATACTGTAGTGTCGGCTGTTTATGCCCCTTCTAGAGATATGTGAAACAATGGAAACTAGAAAAAAAACTATGTTGAAGGAACATTGTTGTCTATATTGTCATCTGATATAGCTGGCGTAAGTAAAGTTACTGAAGAAACTTTTACTACTGTTTTTTATACGTATAAGTGGCTATTTGTTATGCAATTTTTAATGTATAAAGTTTTGAACGGATGTCATTTCAATATCAATAACATCAATACATATAATAACTTTATTTAGGAAAAACCTTTATTTTTTTTTTATCTTTATGCCATTTCGAGAGAAAAATACTTGCCACCATCAAGAGTAAATGCCACATGTGGAACAGCATCCGCTTACCCTTCCGGAGCACATGAGATCACCACTAGTTTTTGGTGGGGTTCGTGTTGTTTATTGTTTACTTTTCTATGTTGTGTCATGTGTAATATTGTTTGTCTGTTTGTCCTTTTCATTTTAGGTTTGGCGTTGTCAGTTGCCTTGAAGAAGAGAAGCTGCAGTTGTTTATGAATATTTTATATTCCATAACTATTTTTTAGACAAACAAAAATAGATAGGTATGAAATCAAATGTCCATGAAGTTAGTAGTGTGACGTGATAGTTTTACATTTCCATTATAGATAACGTAATTGTTATCATGTATTCATACAATTTAACTAATTGTTGGAGTACTTCGTTCTAACTAATCAAATTTATAAATTGCGTTAAAATTTGAAAACCAAAAGTTTCATCACATTCTTTTAATTTTAGAAGGGAATAAGACCACTATAAAGACACTTCTTATGAAACCAAGAAAGGATGAGCAAACAATAAAATTATTTGTTTACTACTTTACAATTGTTGTAGACTATGCAGTCTCCCGAAAATTGAACGGTAATAGGGTTTTCTATATCACTACTGGACGAAAAAACAACTGTCCATACCAGTAACAGTCGTTGTACGACTGTCTTAGTCTGTAAAAGACAAGTAATGACTGTCAAATTTGTCATATTTCGTTGCAACAGTTCATTTATGTCTGTCCCAACTTTTCTACGGGTTGTGAAAGTAAAAAAATGCTACCATCAGTCATTTCAGAACTGTTGCAGTGGTTTACGGTGTTGTCACAGTCAAAATCTATTTATTACAGTCTTTCTAATAGTTGTGGCAGTTGCAATATAAGCTTTTGAATTTGATGATATAACACATTAAATATACTATTGACACGACTCCGCAGATATATCTCAGACTGGTATCTGCATACATACAACTATTGCAAATATGGCTTTGTTTGAACACTTTTAGTATATTTATCAGGTAAATGGTGTCAGATATATGGTTACAGATAATACTGTTGTGACAAGAATTGTACATTGACCATTTGAGGTAGAAAATGTGAACTTTAATTGACATATAAGAACACAGTAAAAAGTGGACGGGAGACAGAGACTGGGTTGGATACTTGATATAATCTTGAATGTTGTAATGATTGACTGCTCAACATTACATTTATAGTATTAAGATATGCTTTCAATATGTTACAGTAGTCAGTCACTACCATACCTAGCTTTCTCGGCGCCCGTTGCTGTCTATGCCTTCTTGCTTGTCTTCTACAATCACTTCAAGTTCCGTCACAGCTATTAACCTGTCTCTCTGAGCTATAACCAGCCTGTCCACTAATCCAACTGGTTTATTTTCATGTAGATATTTTATATGTATGATTTTAGTGACACCTTCTGTGAACTACTGAATCTAACCAAATGATTGGTGATTGTGTCCATGTGACACAGATAATACCCCAGCATGCATATAACGTTATAAAGAGTCATCATCCAAGAACGGCAAATGTGGCGACATCCAAATTCGCACTTGATCTATGATTTATGATAATAAGCAGTGTGCATACGTTTCATTACATTTGGTGAAGGCAAAATAAGAAAACATAACGGAAACTAATTGTTGGTACGTACGTAAATACTTACGGACAGACAATGGTACGTAGCACTTGATGCACCCTCCGCTGCAGCGGGTCATATTCATTTATTAAGACTTTTTTACACTGAAATTGTAGATACACGACCGATAAATAATTGATTTGGTTTATCTAGCCGAGTAAAGATCGTGTACAGATCGTAAATTGGTCGGAATTATCGAATATGAGTTAAATTATGGTCATATTAGAGTCGTGATAGAGTCGTTAATGAGTCTTGAAGGGTCTTTAAAATCGTTTACAGTCGGATAGCAGTCGGGTAGAAGTCGTAAACAGGCCTGATCAACAATTCATAACGCTTGTCGTGGAAATTTGGACAATCGGAAGCATCGAGTTGATCTGTTCGGCAGTGTGAACATTGTATAATTTCTGTAATGAGTGTGCATAGAACGGGTAGTCTCTGGAAAAATCAACTTGTAAAAGGTGATTTTGATTAAGCTGTTCGATTATTACTCAAAATCAGCATTAACACATCAACCATTCGGTTTTATATTTAAATTTTCGAACAGAGTTGATGATCACATCTGATTTGCATTTATTGTCGATATGTTAGTGGACATATCAATTCCATATATATATAGCTTTTCACACAAACAGCCGACAAGATATCATTCGCGCAGTTTATCGGTTTATCAGAGCTGTCGTTTAAATCTCAGTTACTGGATCAAATGCGATATCATTTACCTGTAATAGGTATCTTTACCCAACCTTCGAATTACATCAAGGTTTAAGCGTGTATGATAGGGGTAATTATGACTCATAAAGACACCAGCTATCACTTGTTGATTCGGATACTTTATCTATTAAAAATGATGTTGATTCCATAGCATGTGCTATAACGAACGAAAGTATTGACAAGGCAAATAAAAACATTCATAACCGAATTATTACAGTCAGAAATGTTTAACCACCATAGCTTACCGCTGATACCAAAAAGGATGATTGGTTTAAAAAATCGTATCCATAGAACAATAGAAAACAAATTCTGCTCCGGACAGGGCAAAATTTCGGTTAGATGGGAAAAAATTGTAATTAACTAGTTTAAAATTCAAAATCTGATTATTTATTTTGAAAACCATCTGATGAACAAGTGTCAACAGTATTTTTACTCTCTTATTAAAAATGAATTTTGTGTTATAACATACTGAACCCTTTTAATTTAAAAAAAAAAGCAGATAACATGTTCAATTTAATTTGATTCAATACTTTCGGAACATCATTTTGACAGTCTTTAAAGAATAATTGTGTCCTTTCCAAGTATACCATTCTATTCCATCAGCAGCTGACTTGTGATATCCCCCTAGGTACTTTCCATTTAGGTTGCTTAAGTGACAATCTGTATACCACCATGCGCCAGAAAATATCTTTGCACAATTGTAAGAATGAATATCATTATCACGGTCGTAAGTAGTAAATTTCATGCTATTCGTAGTATGATTGTGAATAGATTTGTAAAGGGAATCTCCTGAAAACCAAACAATTACCACATTATATATATGTGATTAGATATGTTTTTCAAAGCTTTTGCATACACTCATTTATATTTAGAATCGAGCTAATGTATTATGCAGCACCAGCTATTGCTTAGGAAGATAACTAAGAGAGTTGAAAGTCCTATGTTTCGGAATGATTAATAGTGACTATTACAGAAGCAACCTTGATTGAAAAATAACTCAAATTTTACGTCAGCTATACTTATCGTGAGTCTTTTTTAGAATTCATAACAATGTTACACGTTCAAAAGAGGGTCGAAAGATACCAGAGGGACAGTCAAACTCAAAGATCGAAAATATACAGGTAAATAATAGTAATGACACCATACAGAAAACTGAAGACTAAGCAAGACGAACCCCACTAAACACTGTGGGTGATCGCATGTGCTCAGAAAGGGAAAGCAGATCTTGCTCAACATGTATCTGTTGTATCCTTTATCTCTAGTTCGATGGGATAGATGCGTTTAACAAAGTCACCAAATTTAGAATTATTTAGTGTGAGAACATCATCTATATAGTGGAAAGTATAAATGTTGAAGGATATTGCTAAATTCTTATCTTTCCTCCTTAGAATTTCCTGTATGACATCAGTCAAATGTATTGTGTTACTATGATAACTTAATGAAAACATGTTCTACTGTTGAGTTTCGTTTTGTAGGTTTTGTTTGCGATTTTGTCTGCGTTGTACATTGTGCTTTTTTTTTTTTTTTTTTTTTATCTTTTATTGATTTTTAAGTTTTAGGGGTCAATGTATTTCTGTTTAAACTTTGAATTTTATCTTTCCTTTATTAATCATGTAACAGTCCTTAATTTATATATTACATATGTTAATAATGTATTATGAAAACTGTGTTCAGTGTTCTGTACGTGTATTTTTAAATTGTTTTGTGCGAGAACTTTAACATGTTATTGTTATTCTTTGAACAACTTCGTATATTGTTGCGTTAGCATATTGTACTCTTTGCGTCTTCATTTAGCATATATAATTTTGTATCTATTTCTGGTTATAAACATGCAGATTTTCTTTCGTCAGCGCTTCCTCCATGGTTGTTAACGTCATGAAGTAATAAATCGAAATTTAGCAAGTTTTTTAAGATTGACCGTCAATATACATATAAATAGAAACATAGCGTCAATATATGTAAAAATAGAAACAAGGCTCCGGATATATAAAATAAAATTTGAAACACGTGATCGTAATATCCAGTGAAAACAGGAGAATGCTTTACCGTATGTAATATTAAAAATTATGCATTTATCTTTACCAGCAGTGCCAGTGTAGCTGACTATTAGTAGAGGATATCCGTCAGCTTCATCGCCAATACCAAATACTCTGTATTCAGCATACTTGAAATTTCCATCAAAATCTGTCATCTCTATCCGCAGTTCGTGATTTCCATGTGACGTTATTTCATGAATAGCTTCATTCCCTGGATTAATAATTGTTGTTGAATTAAATTATGTTTCGTCTTAATTATGTGGATGTCGATGGATATCAACTCGAGTTATTCAATATTATAAAAGCGACCTTTCGGCTTTCGATTTGTTCTTTCATTCATGAACGATACCTCAAAACAAATAGAATTAAGTATGATACATGTTTTGAATCACGAGTATCTTTTGTCGATTAAGAACTAAACATAGACCCATAATCATAATAAAAGTTGATGTGAGGGATAATATTGTTAGTGTTACTATGGCTATGTCTATATTCTCATATTCCCTGATAGTGACCTATATTTCGATATCATTTTCTGACATGGAGTACGAGTCAATATTACCTGTAAAGATCGCATATAACATACAATTTTCCCATCAAAATGTTGAATGAAGATAATGTTCCTTAGTGGAGTAGGATCTGCTTACCCTTCTGGAGCACCTGAGATCACCCCTAGTTTTTGGTGGGGTTTGTGTTGTTTATTCTTTAGTTTTCTATGTTATGTCATGTGTACTATTGTTTGTCTGTTCGGTTTTTTTTTTTCATTTTAGCCATGGCGTTGTCAGTTTATTTTAGTTTTATGAGTTTGACTGTCCCTTTGGTATCTTTCGTCCCTCTTTTACAAGTGTTTTAAAGTTCAAACGAATCCATCCATATAGCACATCAGCTAAAGTTTTGAAAGGAAGGCAAATAAGCAAACTGGCAGACAGGGCGATTCCTATATTTCACAAAAACTGTGTGTGCAGAGAATAGATTTTATTATTTGCATTTAATTGATTTATTGCGATACTATTGTTCTGTCAATTTCTGTCTAATTATTAGTTATACATGTCTTATAATTATCGTCTTCTTTTGATAAATATTTACCCAACCAATATTCTTCACTTGGATTTCCAAAACCATTTTTGTAGGAATTCCAGTCTCTATAAAAATTGGTGCAACCATTTAGACGTCTTTGAAAGACCTGTCAATTTGTAAGGTAATTATGTAGTGCTCAATTACATAAACAAAAGGATTATAATTACAATCCAATACTGACGATTTGTTTGCATTAATTGAAAATCAGATTTCATTTTTGGAAGATTTAAGAAGAACTCATATTTGCTCATGATATTTAAAAATGGTTAATAATTTAAATTATACCACGCAATCAGGATAATATGTTCCAACTTAAGTGTAAGCGTATTATTTGTGGAATTCTATGTATTTTACGATTAACATATTAGATCTAAAATGGTAAAGTTTTTTATTATAAAATCAAATATATGTATGAGAAACATGTTAATAACTTGATACATCATACTTAAGTCAACGGTGTATAGAACGCTACCGTTTACAAACAAAATGTATTGAATGATTTGGTTCTTTATTTCTCTATATTTTAGGAAAATATGAAAATGACCTGTGGAGTATTTGTTTTCCATTTTGTCCTGAACAAACGTGCCAATTGACCATCTCCAGTATAGTGTACGACATATGGTGTTGACTGTCAGAATCCTATCAAACTATAATAGTAAATGAGAAAATCCTTTTTTCACATAATCTATTTTCTTTTTATATAAAATACAATCACTGACCGTCCAAGATCCGTTTTTTGTTTCCATGTCACAATAAACCTGTACAGCAGCTGCTGTCGCATCAGGGTAAATATTATATACACCACTTGTTAGATTATCTCCCTTTATTTCCGAGCATTCTCTTGGTAAAAGACTCCCTAAAAGGTTAAAGGAAATCAATATGATTAAAGGATAATTTGCCATTGTATAACACAAATCTCAGTCGACTTTTGAACACCGGCATACTACTGTTGTTTTCTTTTATTAAAGTATTAATATTAATACAGTATTAAAGAATATCAAATCAAGCACGACATTTATGAATGCACTTTTTACTCAAAACATTGCCATTCACTTACCGTTGTTTGTCGTTTTGTCGCACATTAATTTACGAT
Organism: Mytilus galloprovincialis; assembly: GCA_037788925.1. Classification (NCBI taxonomy): domain Eukaryota; kingdom Metazoa; phylum Mollusca; class Bivalvia; order Mytilida; family Mytilidae; genus Mytilus; species Mytilus galloprovincialis. The sequence continues at coordinate 40,942,951 of CM075338.1, forward strand.
TGCATAATGAACCGTGACTACAACAACTTATACACTTTATATGGCGGCCTTCGTCCCGTCGTCCTATGATAGGAGCTGTATATATGCCTCTACACGTCTGAAATAATTGTAACTATTTTTGTAACATCGATTTTCATTCTATTCTTCGTTACCTTAACAACCGTTAAAAATAGTGTTGTAGAGACTTAAAATGTCAATAAATTATTTCTGTTTAAATTTTTTGATTGAACACGTCATCGCATATATTTTAAACGAAAATTTGCAATGACTTGTACATTAGTAGTGAACAGCACAAAGTATTAGCAATAGTTAAGTTCCATCTAAGCATGTGTGTTTATTATTTTTGATTCTGCCGTTCTTTGCAGATATCAATGACCAATACATTATATCCAATTAGCAATGATTAGTTTCAGGTTTAACAATTAGAGTTATATAATATCAATATAACAATGAACGAGATAAATAACGAGATTTGATATCCAGATATATCCAATTATCACGAGTTGTTGAACATATGTATACCCAGGGTGGGTTAAATGAGAAATGCCGCGAATAGTTGATAAAATACTTTGCGCATACCAGTATGACGGCACATGTCATATTCTGGTGTCAAACTGTACCATCGGACATATTAAAACATTTGTACACCTCAGAATGTAATACAATTTTACAAAAAGATCATTGCAGGTGAAAAGTGTTCCACTGCCAATAAAAAAACGTACCAATATCTAATGATGTTGTACAAATTAATACAATTAACGCATTTCTATTATTACTTTTTCTAACCCGATCACAACAAAAAACATAAAAAAGATATCTAAAGAATGGAAAAGGAAGATATCTAAAGAATGGAAAAGGAAGATATCTAAAGAATGGAAAAGGAAGATATCTAAAGAATGGAAAAGGAAGATAGCTAAAGAGTGGAAAAAGGAAGATATCAAAGGAATGGAAAAGGAAGATATCTAAAGAATGGGAAAGGAAGATATCTAAAGAATGGAAAAGGAAGATATCTGAAGAATGGAAAAGGAAGATATCTAAAGAGTGGGAAAAGGAAGATATCAAAAGAATGGAAAAGGAAGATATCTAAAGAATGGGAAAGGAAGATATCTAAAGAATGAAAAAGGAAGATATCTAAAGAATAAACAATAATGTGTAGTACACGGATGTTCAACTCACACTATCATTTTCAATCTTCAACGGACCGTGAATTTACGATTTAAAGACAGATCATATTATACTGAACATGTGTACTACGTTTCAAGTTGATTGGACTTTAACTACATCAAAATCTACCTTGACCAAAACTTTTAACCTGCAGTTGAACAGCCGGACGGACGAACGCACAGACCGAAAAACACAATGCCCATAAATGGGGCATGAAAAAGAATATACCTTAAGCATTTTAGGTATTGAATGTTATTCGACGAGGGAGACAGGGTAGTACATGTAGTTATAGGAGAGGTGATTAAAGTATTTAATTTTTTTTTTAAAAGAATATGCTGTACATAGCACTCCCTTCTCTCTCTGACATACGAACTTTTCATCAAAACAAGGTAATTCTTAAAATTAAGACTTACAAGTTGAGACGAACATCCGTAATCATACAAGACTGGTCCTGCTCCGTTTACATATTTTTGTTGGTAACAAATCTTGAAAAAATATAATATAAAAGAAAGGTGATGTCATATAGCCTTTCTAAAGCCAATCAACACGTTTTACTAAACGTAACGCAAATTGCATTTAAAACGATCTCAATGATGAATATAAATATAAATATTTCCACTGGTGTATATGATAATATATCGGAGAGTGTATTTAGTTAAATAATGACTTTTTTGTTGAATTGGTTAGGCTTTTTTTTGTTGTTTGGTTACGGTTTAATATATCATGGTTTGTTGTGGTAGTTTTCTATTTTGTGGTATTGAAAGTGTCATAATATATATGAATTATAAAACCGTTACAACAACCCGACAGGGGATTGCAGTCTCTGTCATGCACCAGCATTTTTAGGATTTCAAGTATATCATGATATGTCTAATTGTCAGCACTTGGAAATCTTACATAGCACATTTTCTTTATTATTGATTTGTACTCGTACATGATATTTTTAAACATTTGAAACTGGCCCATACTCAACAAAACAATGATGTCAGTCTGGTAAAAGGAATATCATGCCACAAAAACCACTCAGAGATTTTTCTTATAATTTGGTAAGCCAAATGTCCGTTTCATTTAAATAAGACTCTATATATTTGGAATACAACTAAACATTTTGAGTCTTCCGAGTAATTCACCATTAAATTTACAGAGGATGAAAATATCTCTGATATTTTTTGCTGAACAGTGGCCTTTTTATATTCTTAAGAAATAAGCTTAAGTGGTTATAAATATTATCAACATACAAGACTATTTTTAAGCCAAATAAAACATCGTAACAATTCTTTTGAAGAAAAATGTTAAATAGGACCTATATTTTAAAAAAGGTTTTTTTTTCAATAACATATGCATCCCATCCCAATAATGAACCTTACTTTTTCCGAATTATGTCTGGTAGTTATATTGTACGCAGGCAGGTTAATGCAGTTTAAAAAAAATAGCAATGATTTTCAGTGTTTGCATCGCAATCTAAATCTGACGTCATTTTCCCAACTATTCGACACGTGATTGGCTAGAACGTTTCGTCGACGTCAGATTTGAGCTTGTCACGAACAGCTGATCGGGCACCTTGTTATGATAGAAGTCAGTGTCTTCAGTTCGACAACAACACGTTAAATATAGATGTGGGTTGCTTATGTTTTGAGGTACGTTAGTTTTAGATTATTTTAGCCTTCTGCCGAGGATCTTGGATATCCATTTCATTCACGATTATGAATGTAGTCTGAAGAGAAAGCTGCATGTTTACTTAAAAATTGTGGTTATTTACACGTTTCGCTGTCAACATGATGTGGTCAGTCTGTTGAAACTTCCTTTGAAATATTTTTTTCACGTTTACACTATCTTACTTGCTTATAAACAATCCAATCTTTATTGACTATTGACTATACAAATATAATTCCACGTCGACATTTTGCAGACTGACCAGGGATGCATTCATGCGGGTCAAATGTTTAAATTTGGGAAACCATGATCAGCCATGCAACGTATTAAAGGAGTAGAATTTGTTAAAATGCCTGATCAACATGCCCGCCACCTTTCACCTATGCCCCCCCCCCCCCCCAAAGTGCATTTTCTTTAAAGATCTATAAGGAATCTATAAGGTATATTCGTACATGAATCTTAAAACTGATCGCATTTACACATGTTAAATCATTTATTATTCCAATTTATAACATATTGTAGAAGTAAAACAACGAAGAATTATTCAAAATATATGCATGCATTACTCTGTGCATCATACATATGCCTCAGCCTGCTTTTAATCAAACTGTGGAAGCATTCACGTGAGATTATATGTGAGAAATTTTATTTATTATAATGGCCATAATTTATTAACAACTTTACATTTATGGTTTTGAATCTGATGCTACATAAGTCATTATAGTATTATTTTAAATCATCCCTTTTAGTGTACATTTGAATTTTTTGTCTTTAATCATGTTAATAATTTGTTTTCTTAATTATGTTTATTTTATAGATAGACATAAGATTAAATTAAATATGTATTTTTAATATTGATTCACTATGATAATGTGTATCTGAAGTATTTGTGTGTTTGTGTAGATCTTTTCAAATTTGAACACACTTGTTATAAAACAATTTACATCAACAGATCAATCTTAATTTTGTGTATTTTATTTTACAACCTGGTGTGTATACAATTGAGAATTAATTGAAACCTTTCAGTAATTATTGTAACTTCTTTTGCAGATTTATTTACAACTGGCACATATAAGTTGACAGTTAATGCATAAAGAGTGTAGTTTCTATAACATCAAATATGAGGTCTATACACAATTAAATGTAAGTATCAATTATATTATAATGAATGATTCCTGCTAGGGTCCTTCAGTTCTATATTTTATATACCATTTTCTATATTAATCTTTATCTTGTTTGCCCAGTATTCTCTATTCTTTGTATTTTAACACACCATCAATTTCTTTTATTATCAGTCTTTTCTTAATCTTTAATTTCTCAGCCTTTAAATATTGCACTTTTGCTTAAGGGATTATTACATGATTGGTGTATCTATTCTGTCCAGACCCTCAGTTTAGGTGAATATATTTAAGTTATCTGGTGTATTAAGTCACACCCACCCCATATTGATTAAGTCATTTTGATTATTAATAACAAATTGGCAAAGCAATGTGATGGGTAAATATCAGTTATAGAAAGTTGTATTTATAAACTTTATTCGGCTCTCCCTTGACACCATTTGCGAGTATGGTCTCGAGGAAACGATGATAGTCCGTCGGAAGGGGACGATAAATGGCTGGCCCGTGTTAAGAGAGAGCCATATCTCTTGCACGTTAAAGACACCCTTGTAGATTTCGAAAAAGAGCAGGCTTATGCCTCTACAAGGCAGCACTCGCACCCGCAAAGTGGAAAGGGATTTATATAAGTTGCAAAACTTGTTTCCAAATCCACTATAAATAAATATGTTTAAACTAAACTTTATTGTACTTTTACAAACAATTTATCAATTAAACTTTGTGTCAAGTTTACTTTTAATTCAATAATAATTAAGGAATACACAAATTTGACTGAAGTTTTCTATTTGTATCATATTAACATGAATACCAATTACTTTTAAATGCCATTAATGGTTTACATATTTTTTTCAGTACATGCATGAAGATAACTTGGAGGCAATGGTGTCATACAAGTAAATTTTAACTATGATAGCCTAACTGAAATTTGAAAAAAAAGTAATCAAAGAAAAAGAGTGACCACTTCTGTCTTATGAAGATCAACATGTACAAGGAAATTGTCAGACAATTTGTAACCATGTATAGGGATAGCTTTAGATATATACATGAAAAGAAAGTGAAATCAATGTTTTAAGATAAAATCTTGATGACATATATAACAAAAATATAACAGTGCTGAATATGAAAACCCCATGCCATGTCACATGTAACTTTGGAATGCAGCAATTTTCAGTATGACACTAAAAGGAAGGATTTCATTCTTGTTAAAACTGACTCTTGAACATTGAAGACAAAGAAATAAAGGTTTTACATCAGAGGAAATGACTGTGCACTTCTTTCTTGAAGGATCAACACACAAAAGGAAATATTCATATCATTATAATGCATCATGTGCAGTAGTTGAGATAATTTTGGATATATATAAATAAAACTGTGAACTAAGTGATAATTATAATTCAAACATCATATGTGGTACCTGCATGTGCTTACTGGTATATATATTGTAATTCACAACATTTTACATGAATATATAGTAATATTCTTTGCATGATACATGTGAAATAAAAAAAAAACACAAGTAAAGGAATAAGGAATTATCTAGTACAGCATTATCATATGAAAACCAGCAAATTGATATGTCTACATTTATTATGGATCATGGAAACCTACAAGGAAGTATATATTGTGTGCATTGTCATATCAGAATTATCAGTTTTAATTCAATGTGACATATGCAATGCTTTTTGTTTTAATTTTGAGAAAACTTTTTGAAATGAATGAAAAATTATAAGTTTCTTTGACTTTGAAACCTTTGAAATATCAATAGTCATACTTGTATGTCTATATCATACTTTCTTTACTATTTCAAGATGCCAAAAATACTTCCGTTACTGATTCTCGTTCTGTTTTGTATAGATTAGTTGCAATTATCATGGACATTGCTAACCATAGACTATTTAAACCCGTATTGACTACATCCAATAGTGAGGAAAAGCGTTACTTTTTTAAGGTAGAATTCGCCAATAAAGGTTTAGATGCTGTAAATATTGGCAATATTTTTCATCAAAAATCTGTACAAAAAACTATACCTGATTACTTCAAAAATAAAGCTACACCTGTTATTTCTTATATTTACACTAAGTCTATTGCATCAAAGATTTTCAACCACAAGAGAGTTTTAGAGGATTTTAACCTCAAAGATACAAAATCCAAGCCTCCGGATTGCTCATGTGCATCTTCTCAATACAATTATAGTCCAGCTGGTCATATTATTACTGGTGACCTTGGTATTGTTACCAATAAACAACTAAGAGAGTTGCTAGCCAAGGGACCAAAGTATAGAATCCCCCAGCCCATCAACTGGAAAAAGAATTTCAAGTTACTGATGGATGCAGTTGAGGACTATGCAAGAAAATGGATAAAGCGCGAACCAGACGAACCCGAACTGGACACTTTGTCTGAATGGATCAAAGCTATTCGATCATGCATTCAGAGGCGCATACAAAAACTAAGATGTAATATGAGTACAAGAGTTTCTAACCCTTTCAAGAATCCGGAGGTTGTGGATGCTTTATCCTCTTTGCATGACAAATATGTCGTTGTTCCGGCAGATAAAGCCTCCAATAATATTGTCTTCATATGTAAAAAACATTATTTGCAATGTCTCACTACAGAGCTTGGAATTGATCAAACTACTGGTAATCCTACATATTCTTTAACATCATTTACCAAGGATGAAATTTTACAAAATCATAAATCTGTCCTTCTTTCTTTTGGTATCAACATCAAAGAAAACGAAGAAAACTTGCCCTCATTATACTGGATACCTAAATTACACAAAACTCCATATAAAGAACGATACATAGCTGGGTCTTCAAAATGTTCGACTAAACATCTTTCTAAAGTATTGACTACTATTCTTTCTACAGTTAAAGATGGGCTTCAAAAATATTGTGAGGAGATATATTCTACCAGTGGTGTTAACCAGATGTGGATTCTCAAAAATTCGAAAGATCTACTGCTTAACCTTCGATCACAATCTTTGCAATTTTGCAGCAACATAAAAACTTTTGATTTTTCTACGCTATATACTACTATTCCCCATGCTCAGTTGAAAGATCGACTTCACCAACTCATAAAACAGAGCTTTTTCTATAAAAATGGGAATCGTAGATACAAATTTCTTGTTTTGGGATACAATACTTCATATTTTGTGAAGAATCACACTGAATCTTCAAGAAAATATACTGAAGATGATATTATTAAAATGCTGGACTTTTTGATCGACAATATATTTGTTGAGTTTGGAGGATTTATATTTCAACAGACAGTCGGTATTCCAATGGGTACTAATTGTGCACCCCTGCTGGCTGATTTGTTTTTGTATTTGTATGAAGCAGAATTTATTCAGAACCTTCTAAAAGACAAAAAGAAAAAGCACCTTGCGAAATTCTTTAATTTTACTTTTCGATATATTGATGATGTTTTATCGTTGAACAACCCATACTTCAGCCAATACTTACATCTCATATATCCCAGTGAACTTGAAATTAAGGATACTGCTGATACTAGAAGGACTGCTTCATACCTTGATCTTTTCCTCAATATTGACGTAGATGGACGACTTCACACAAAAATCTATGATAAACGGGACGATTTCAACTTCCCAATTATCAATTTCCCATTTCTCAGCAGTAACATACCCTCTGCCCCTTCGTATGGTGTTTACATATCACAATTGATACGTTATTCACGTGCTTGTTCACACTATACGGACTTCATATACAGGAGTGTGCTCCTTACGCAGAAACTGCTCCAACAAAGTTATGAGGAGGACAGATTAAAATTGACACTCCGTAAATTTTATGGACACCATCACGAATTGGTTGATCCATATAATGTCTCTTTAACCAAACTAGCTAAGGACATTTTTACCACATGGTAGATTGTGGTTTGTCATTATGTCGTCTAATCTTTTAATTACCAAACGTGACTTATTCCCGATTGTGACCGTTTTGCTGAATGTGAATTCGCATTACTATAAGACGTGTTTCTGTACTTGTTTATCCCAAATTCATGTATTTAGTTTACATGTTTAATGTTATATTTGTAATTCTCATCAGATTTTGTCAAATGTGTTGACGTCTTCTTATTATATATTTAGGTATGACGTATAGAAAAATTAACCACCTCCTCTTTATTAATTATATTAAATTTTGTACGATTATTTACGTTTGAAGTTGGATTCATAACAAACTGGACATATATATATTACAGTTAATTGCTATTAATAAGTATTGCAATATGCATTTTGTTTAAATGAATTATCAGTATTTAGTTCTAAATCAATCCTAATTCTATCTCATTTTTGAATGATAGTTTTTCATATGTGACGTCATGCTGTTTCTAAATTTCATAAATTCAAATGTGGCATAACGTTTCTGCCTTTTCGCCATCGTATGTGACGTCACAATTTTTTTAATTACGTTGACGCTTGGACTGATTCGGATGTGTGTCTATTTTGTGATAAACTTGGGTTTAGTTTTCTGTAATTAGTTAATATTTCAGTTGCATTATGTATATCTCTTTCATATTCATTTGTTAACATTTACTGTTTGCAATAGCATTAAGTATTCTATATAATAAGGATGTTCTTATCCCGTGCATAAAAACAATGCCGTATTTGTCAAAACCTTTTCAACTTTTAATCTTCAGTGCTGTACAACTTTGTACCTTTTTCACGTTCGATCTTTTATATATAGGCGTTATGTATTCAGGTTTAGTTTTCTGTAATTAGTTAATACTTTAGTTTCTTTGTGTATATCTCTTTCATATTCATTTGATAAAATTTACTGTTTGCAATAGCATGAATTGTTCTATATAATAAGAATGTTCTTATCCCGGGCATAAAAACAATGCCGTATTTTGCGAAACCTTTTCAACTTTTGATCTTCAGTGCTGTACAACTTTGTACTTTTTTCACTTTCGATCTTTTATATCTGGGCGTCACTGGTGAGTCTTGTGTGGGCAAGGCGCGTTTTTGGCGTATTGAATTTTAAACCTGATGCTTTTTGTTATCTATTAATCATGTTTTTCTGTGTCTAATATGTTCTCCTATTTATTTGTATTGTAGTCCTGTAATATTATGTTGTCATTTCAATGTTATATTTAACTTTGCCATTAAAGTGCGAGGTTTGGCATGCCTTAAAACCAGGTTCAACCCACCACTTTTATTCCCCTTTAAAAGTGTCCTGTACCAAGTCAGGAAGATGGTCATTGTTATATATTGTTCGTTTCTCTTTGTGTTGCATTTTAACGTTGAGTCGTTTGTGTTTTCTCTTATTTTTGAGATATTGAGATAAGACGTGGCACGGTACTTGTCTATCCCAAATTCATGTATTTGGTTTTCATGTTACATTTGTTATTCTCGTGGTGTTTTGTCTGATGATTGGTCTGTTTCTGTGTGTGTTGCGTTTCGATGTTGTGTCGTTGTTCTCCTCTTATATTTAATGCGTTTCGCTCGGTTTTGGTTTGTTACCCCGATTTTGTTTTTTGTCCATGGATTTATGAGTTTTGAACAGCGGTATACTACTGTTGCCTTTATTGTATGTAATAGGCAGATAATACTCATACTGAACTCAAGGCTTTCACATGCATACAACTTTATTGAATAAACAAATAGTTTTATCTCAAGGAAATTCCTTTTTTTTAATGTTTTTTTCTATAATAATTTACTGTTTTGTACTGGAAAAACTGCAATGAATGAGTGATGCATGTTCAAAAAATAAACATAGCTCTAGAAATTATTGCTTATAGCTGATAATAGTTTAAAAAAGACCCATTCACACATGTGATGTGACAGTAACTGATCCTTATAATTCAGTGAATTAATTAAAAATGTTTTTAATTAAATAAAAAAAAAAAACATTGAAAAACTTTAACAGGGCTGAGCAGATAAATATTTCTCATAAAACATGAGTTTGATAGAAGCCTTCAATGGGCTTCATACTACCATGCAGTAGTGCTTGTTAAAGTGTTTTCCCTATCTGGAGAATCATTTTGTTTTAGAAATACTGTTTTGCCGTTCGTCATCACGTTATTTCACTATGCGAAACCTTGGTAATCTAAAAGTCGTAAAGATCCTATGATATTAAAATTTAAGGAAGTAAGCAAGATAATTCTTTTGCAATCGCCACACGTATATGTATGTGTAGTTAGAAATGAACATTTGGTTACGAAAACCCTTACAAAGTATAACGTCAGAGTATCCCCCCTTTTTTCTCTTCGTATGCATGGTGATTCTTTAAAGATTCATGAACAACTTAAGTAAGAAAATGTGAAAACAACAACATTATTTTACATCTTTAATGTGTTAATCTCTAGTCAGAAACAATCAAAATATCGATTATTTCTTTCCCAGCATTTTCACACCGAAAAGGGGAATAATCCATCTGTCATGATCTGAATCAATTCAGTGTTTAAATGTCGCCGAGTAAGGACTTGAATATCATTCATCTAGAAAGATCGCATTGGCACACCCCGTTAACATTTATTGATCACTTTAAGACTTGGCATATTTATTCTTGGAAAGCTCACGAATACGAAGATTGCTGTTTCTTGTTTTTAAAACGATTACAACATTTTTAAAATTGGCAAAATAGTTGACTTTTGGTGTGGCCACGGTTGGATTGTATGTCACTTCTGTTATTTTCTATTATAAAAGGGCACATTTAAAGAATGAAACAGCTGTTACGTGAAAGATAACATATTTTTCAACCAAATACAACTTTATTTTTATTCATTTGTCTAGTTCTATGGGGTGCGCCAGGCTCTTGAAGTTGGACGTTCACACGCCATCTTTGAATGGTACACGTTACCATGGCAACCAGGTGGGGGGTTCTGAGACACCAGAAATTAAAACTTTGGATGATATTAGGGATGATATAAATAAGTTCCGGGTATGGAAGTTTCTAGACAAAAAATCTAAATAACATGAATAATTTCAAATTTCATTGATTTTTATATGAATAAATAGCCGATTTACTCTCGAACAGCATTAGTCTACCTGCGTATTATGTTTACTCAATTGGTGCTTTTATTTTTGAACACATATCACGATGTCAAAATAACTTGGACGTAAACCAAGTCCCCTAAACTTCCAAATAATAATTTTTCATTATTATCTTTATATGTTTAACTCTGACAAGTTACTGATTTCATCAAATAAGACTTATTATCTTCAATTTGTACTTGCAAAGATGAATATACTTTGTGTTACTTAATGATAAGAATGTGCTTATCATTACCAACGCATAGTATCACATTCCGTTCTGTTTGTAGTTGTCATAATTATCTTTATGGTTGACTTTGAACAGTTACCGATGTTGTCGAATAAAACTCATCATAGAGGGCTTACTAACCACAAGCAACACAGTTGATGTTTCTATAGAGATGAGGTTATTCCCGGCGCTTGATATCACTTTCAGTTTTTTGGAAGTTTTTGAGATCGTAGTCTTTTGACTCAACGTCGTTTTTTAATTTATTTACATTGCGTTTCCAGTTAATATTGACTTTTGAGTTTTTCTGTTTCTTTGACTACTTATAACCTCAACCATTTTGTTACAATACCTGAAAAATTGTTACCTCATCATTCTCGCATGTCATAAACTGTTGACAGTCCGTAGCATTCTCTACACCGCTGCAATATAGACATTCTATGTTTCCATCTAAAAGGGATGTTTTGTCAAATACATAAAAACTTTACATACATGAACTGAATTGTAATGTTCGTATTGTTATGCGTTTACTTTTCTACATTGGCTAGAGGTATATGGGGGTTGAGATCTCATAAACATGTTTAACCCCGCCGCATTTTTGCGCTTGTCCCAAGTCAGGAGCCTCTGGCCTTTGTTAGTCTTGTATTATTTTAATTTTAGTTTCTTGTGCACAATTTGGAAATTAGTTTGGCGTTCATTATCACTGAACTAGTATATATTTGTTTAGGGGCCAGCTGAAGGACGCCTCTGGGTGTGGGAATTTCTCGCTACATTGAAGACCTGTTGGTGACCTTATGGTCGGGTTGTTGTCTCTTTGACACATTCCCCATTTCTATTCTCAATTTTATGTATTCTTCATATTACTAAAACAGAATAAGCAAACGTTTTCTACATGGTATCTATTACATTGACGATACTTTCGAACATTTTATTCATATTGATAACTGCAAAATCAGTATGTTTACACAAACCAGGAACATACTTTAAGTTATAACAATATCTATGAACAGAAAGATAATTAAAATAATGTCTTCTTTAATGCATGAATCAACATTCACACAATCCCACTAAGACAAAAATGTAAACACAATGCATAGAACACGATATATCAGAACATACCACCATAAAACCATAGACTGCATAAAAAAATATGGCACGTTTGAGTCGAAACATGAACCCTTCGTATCAGTCACTCAAAGCAAATCCAAATAGTAATCAGCTTGTCAATAGTGAAATATGTTGTACATCCCTGTATATTATTAGTTACATTTTTTGTAGCCGCTGTATCGAATTTTTCATTCATGTACATCATGTCAATATAGAGATATGAAATTTTGTTATCGATTGTACCATTTCAAATTATGTTAATAACAAAACTATCTACGTCATTAACTTTGGTCCTTTTTGAAGCATAAATACTTACAACTTAAATCAGGTAGGAAACACACGAAAAGTATATACCCTGAAATAGAATTATTTAATGAACACATAGTTTATAAGTTTGATGTTTATCTTATCTGGACAAATATTTTGTAATTGTCGTGTCAGCAATTGAAACTCTTTAGTCAATCAAATCGTCCTGCTTTTGTAGGATCAACAGTTTGAAGTAAGTGACTGGTGAAAAAAAGAAGAATCCTATACGATGACGTACGTATGTCTTTATATTTCAAGATAAAGTTAGTTCTTATATTTTGGAAATATTTTTAAAAAAATATGCTGACTAAACGCTTAACATTTATTTTGACACCAAGCTCTTTAACAGCATTGTGTAGTAGTTCTATTTGTATCCATCTGATGAGTTAAGCTTTTTTCAACTCATTTTACAGATCGTTCTTACGTTGTACTGTTACACCACTGTCTCATGCTAGGGGAGGGTTTGGATCCCATTAACATGTTTAACGCTGCTTTTATTTGACTGATCTAAGTCAGGAGACTGTTATTCAGTGGTTGCCGTTTGTTGATGTGTTACATATTTGTTTTTCGTTATTGTTTTTGTATATCAATTAGGCCGTTAATTTTCTCGTTAGTAAAGTTTTACAATAATTGTTATTTTTGGACCTTTAATAGTTGACTATGTCAATTGTTGAAGGCTGTACAGTCGGTAATTTCTTTGTCTTTTTGTCTCTTGTAGAGAGTGTTCTCATTGGCACTCATACCACATCTTCTTTTTTGTATTAGGTCGATTATATGAGTAAAATACCAATTCATCATATGTCAATTGATCGACAGCTTCATAATAGTATGTCATGTTCTTCTTTACTATGGTATATTATACAGTAACAAATAAGAACAGATATACCACTTGTATAATGATATTTTAAGCATTTGGTTGGCTTGTGGTTTACGATCAAACCTGTGTATCAGTAAGTTAGTATTAAAGAACCCACGCATTATTTATTACCAGATTAAGTTTGCCGTGAAACAAAGACCATTTTGAATAGAGTTGTCATATATTTATGATATGAACCGTCCTTAATTTTGCAGTTTGCACTGGTGACAGCACTGCGTGTTAGTTGGAACACTTACAGATAACCTATTGGAAATTAGTATTTTTAAACATAATACTAATCTTATGTTGTCTATTGAGTTCAGGAATGATTTTTTAAAGTAACATCTATTTTAGATTTATGCATCATGTACATAGAATCTACATAAAATCTTAAATGTTTTTCATTAATCAATCGTATGATCTATTTGTTCTTGATGCATAAGGTTGAATGTATTATCTCTCTTATTATATAAGTGGACTATTACGATGTTTTTAAAGTTGAATCTTTTTTTAATCGATCTCATTTCTTAAATGCTAAGTGTGTATATCTTACCAAAAATCATCGAAAGTTAGTCCACGTATACAAACAGTGGCGATATTGTCAGAGAATATAAGACGACCAACGTGTCAATGCCCTACAAATCAGACAGAACTTGATAAAGAAAAATGTTGATAAAATAAAGTGCGTTAAGTGAAACGTATGACATTTAGATAAAAGACAATATATAAATGTAATTCAAATGAATGGTCCCTAATAAAGGTTAATCCTTTACAAATTAACTGTTTAAAAATTTAGAATTTTTTGAAATACTAAGGTTTTTCTACCTCAGGCATAGATTATCTTCGCTGTATTTGGGAAAACTTTAAGAAGTTTTGGTCATCAGTGCTCTTCAAGTTCGTACTTTATTTGACCTTTTTGGATTCGAGCGTCACTGATGAGTCTTTTGTAGACGAAACGCTCGTCTGGCGTATTTACAAAATTTAGTCCTGGTATCTATGATGAGTTTATTCAAACCATGCACTTAGGACGAACACATTTTATTATAGAAAACATGTTTTGTATGAAAAGGCTTTATTCACAGAGAATATGTTCCTACTGTTGTCACTACAATCAGCTACCTTTTTCACAAATGTGACCTATCGAATGAAACTTATAATCGGGTTTGTAATAACACGGGCAGCGCGACGATTACTACAAGTGGAGGGATATGAGTACCCTTCCGGGGCACCTGAGATCATTGGTGGGGTTCGCGTTGCTCAATCTGTGGTTTTGTGTACTAATGTTTGTATATTATAGTCTTTTTTTTTCGTAGCCATATCGTTGGTTTTTTTTCTTCATATGAAATAAAATGTTCTTCTTGTATTTTCGCCCCTCTTATTCTATACTGTATAGGAAATGCAAGCACGGGAATATCGTATCAATTGGGAGATATATACCCCGTATGCAGGTGCTACGGGAATGTTGCTACTTAGAAATAGAAAGTTCACAATTGGAAAAAAGACCCCCATTGTCAATTTTGAGATATGTGACCAGCCACGACATATCCAGGCTTATGAAGGTAGAAAGACATTGTGAGAAAAACGCCGTTAACTATATGTGACTAGCCACTTCAAGGCTTAGGAGGGTACATTGTCTAAAAGTTGCTAAAATTTGCTTTTTGTATATTCTAGAAGATCTAGTCATGTTATTATGACATATTTGTTGTAAAAGCAACGAGTCATTTCGAATACCGGTATGAAAATGAGACTGTTCTATGACGACTTTTATTTATTGAAGGCACTAATTTATAAAACACAAAGTTATTGTATTGGCTCTTAGTGATGTTCAATAGCGTATTTGAATAAAATATCAAACACTTAAATTAACTACAATACAAACAATTTTTATCTCTATTTTAGAACATGTAATTTAAACTTGTTGAAATGAAGTTAGTTTAAAATTTGTCAAAGTAAACTTTAAGAATTCCTTTTTTTTTTAATTTAGATTAATTATGCAAGTCTCTAAATATAGTATGCGACGCGTAACAGTTTATGAGGTGTTCTCATATATGCATTTGATACGGTGAATTTATTATGGATATATTCCAGACTTCATTTATGAAAGAAAATCTTAAGAGCAGAGCATTTTTTTTTTTCTTAGTAGCTCTATTTTAGAACATGTTATTTAAACTTGTTGAAATATGTTTAAAATTTGTTAAAGTAAGCTTTAAGAATTCCTTTTTTTTTAATTTAGATTTATTAGGCATGTCTCTTTACATAGTATGCGACGCGTAACAATTGATAAGTAGGTGTTCTCTTATATGCATTTGATACGGTGCATTTATTATGGATATATTTTAGACTTCATTCATGAAAGGAAATCTGTAGAGCAGAACTTTAATTTTTTTTTGTATCAATTTGAAATGTAGATTCAAATATTTTCCACTTCAAACGATAAACTAAAACTTCTTCAAAACTTATATATGATGTATAGTTCGGCGTCCGCAAAAAAGAAGCCAAGGAAAGTGACATGGCGGGTCACATATAAGTCGAGATATGTGGCCGATTTAAAATCTATCTGTTGTATCCTTTATCTCTTGTTCGCCAAACTTTGAATAATTTAGTGAAAGAACGTCATCTATATAGCGGAAAGTACAGTTAAAGGTTATTGCTAATTTCTTATCTTTCTTCCTAATAAGTTCCTGTATGAAGTACGGATTATATATCTCCAAGCACATACGGTATTCCAATGCTTGTATTTCCAATAATAATGTTGTTGTTAAAAGATTTATGTTCACAAGAAAACTACTATACCAAGAGTGATAAGAGGTGAAATTTCGTTATTTACCTTCGCCATCGCGAGTTGGTCGACTGTCGTGAAATATCCGTTTCAATAAATGTCCCGTCTCTTTTTTTTTTGAATACATGTTTGATATCATTCACCTCTCTTTTACATCCATCATCCAATCAGAGAAAAGGAAAACAAAGCGATATATTATCTAAAAAGATTTTGGCGTATGATATTATTATGCAAAAAAACAGCGTAAACTCTCTAGTGTAAACATCACTCGTTTTTGTTTTAAGATAGGATGATAGTAACCTACATTTTTGTTTTTTCCGTTTTAGATTTTTCTATAGTTATTTTTAATTTCTTCCTTTTTCTATCTTATCTCCTACATTATGTGCGGTTTCAGATGACCCTAGTCAACATCTGTTGAGATTTAGAACTTTTTTATCGTAGATTGCTGTGCGTTTGTAGTTTGATGTTATGTTGTCCATGTTGCGGTCACTTCTTTTTTTAAATCAATTTTATTAAGTTCTGACCACATTCATAAAGGGCAATAATTCCACTCATTCAAACCTGAAACACTTCCCAAACATAAGGGGCACATTTTCAATTCAATCTAAACATACTGCGTAAAATATATTGATTTTACCTGTTAAGGTGCACATGTATCAAGCAAAAAAGCTGAAGAAATAAAGGACCCTTAAGAGCCAGATTTTCTCACTTAGTTTTTCGTAACTTTTTAACCATGGATACTCTCCAGCTTTGTAGAGTAGCATACAATCCTTGCCCTAAATATCGTTCTTGTTGATCTTGTTTTGATGATATATTCATTTTAAAAATTGCTACTATTTCTCTATCTTCCTTATTTTTTGCCCCAGACACAAACAAAGCGTAATCATACCGCCATTTCAGTACAATCACTCCTATAAATAGCCTTCTTACTATTTGGACAATATTTTAATTGATTATAGATCGTGTCTTGCTGCTTAATTTTGAAATTCAAAGTGTATATATATATCTATTATATGCTTTAAGATAATAGGAACATGAGGAAAACGAAAAAGAAAAACAATGACAGACATTTGCCATTCGAGTGATGAACACCAGCAATACGTCGACTGACGATTCAGCTATGAAGATGTATTTGTTGATCTAATCTTGCTGATACTTTTTTACTATTTCGCATAAAAAAACCAATAACTCTAATAACAAGTCGACTGGTTATTATGGCAACGAGACTAGTCTGTAGATCTGATCTGGCTGATTAGTTTGGCTAATCAAAGTTTCTACATATTTATAATTGTTTTGAAAAAATATCAGAAAACAAATGCAAAAAAAAAGTTAAAATTGTATTTAAAGAGTAATTATTCCAATAGCAAGTCGTTTATTGATTTCAGTTATGTTTAACTTTATTGTAAATCGCCTATTGATTATCATTTTTACTTTTGAGGGTTCCTCTATATAGATACATAATACATAATACATTTAGGATAGAAGACAAACATAGAAAACATATGCAACAATTCGTCTTTTTAGTGCTCAACTAAAAAAAAAAAAGCCGTCTAACAGTAATGACGAAAATTGACATTCGTATTTTTGAAACTTTTTGTACACATTAAATAAATTAGCCCTAGTGTTTAATTTCCATGATTGAAGGGGGTAAAGAACTTTTCATATTTCTAAATAAGAATGTAAACTACTTTGACATGGAAAGGTTTTATATATCAGTTGAAAAGTATAACAACAAAGTTAATGAAAATTCAAAATAAAATTCAAAATGCAGTTAAAAGCGAACATTGAATTAAAAACTGGTTAAATGTAGTATTGTTGTCAATCTAAATAGTTTGAGGTGCTCCGTGAGATCTTTCTATATAATATTGATCAATCATAAGAGAATTATCAATCTGTTATTCATAATATTTAAAAACTATTTTGGACTAACCATTTTCTGCAACTTATAAGCGACATATACCAAACCAGCATATGGGTTACGGGCTTTAGAACCTATGTCGAAAGATTTATTTCCTAGACAAAAATCTTTTTCAATTAAGCAAAAATTTTGAATTAAACGTTGTTCTAAAGCATAAAAGTGCGTAATCTTGGGGTTCTATGTGCATTTGATTGACTGGTGTGACATTTCGTGGTGTCACGCAAAGGACAACTAGACCATCATAGCTTGAAACATTGTAGTATGTCTTCAATCTTCCATTTACACCGTTGTCAAGTTTCCATGTACATGTATGTGGATCAAGGTCGTCGAAATCAACATATCCTTTTTTCTTATGACGTTGTCGTACAAACGATTTGCCTACTGTAAATTCTTCTATACAGAAGTTTAGTTTCATTTTCACATCAATGTCATCTAATATGTCATTAATTTGACATTGTAGATCAGAAGTAGCTTCCTCGAAAGATAAGCGGTGTAGACTTGTCAGTCTATCTTTCAAACAATACGACTTCTTTGAATTAATTCATTGTACAGTAAAACCTGTATAAACCGGCCGGCTATGGGACTATGAAAAAGGGCCGGTTTGGACAGTGAACCGGTTTATTCAGGTTTCCGTTTTGACCGGAAGTTAAAGACTTGTGACGTCCGATATTTTGCATGTAAAAGTTCTCTTTGATTGTAAATTATATCTGATAAAATAAAATTAAAATACTTTCACTTCGTTTTTCATTGTTTGTATTTGCATCATAATACTCGCGTTGTTTGGATTGTGAGGCGATAGTTTCGATTTACTTCCATGATCGTTAATTTGAAACGTTGGAATGGCCAATTAAAAAGCCAGAATATAATCAAACGTAATTTCATCACTATCGAAACGTTGTCGTACAGTGTACAATACCCATTCATTGTTGTCATCCGGGTGTTTTTTCATTATCAAGGTCATTTGTTTAGGGGTTCACAACAGGGAACCCAGGATTTAGAAATCACGTGGTAAACTTTGGTAAATGTCTTTCTCCGTGATTTAATTTTGTTTATCCAATTTACAACGCAAGTTCAATCCGAGATATATTCGATGTGTCTTTTTGTTTAATTGACACGTTTATAATGTTTTAATAAATAAAACAGCTCACTACTGTCCGGTTGTAAGTTCACAGTTTAACACCTGACTAATTGATTATCCTAAAAAGCACTATTGTATAAACAAATATGTTTTGATTGCATATCGATCATTGAAATTAATTAGACAAACCGGTTTTGACAGGTTATGATTAATGTAATTAAGAGTATTGGGACTGCATAATTAGACCGGAATTCGGAATACACAGGGTCCGGTTTACAAAGGGTATTTTAACAAAGACTTTGAAGGGGAAAAATGGGACTTTCATTTTCGGCCGGAATGGACAGGAAACCGGTTTATTCAGGGTCCGGTTTAATCAGGTTTCACTGTATGTGCAACCAAAATGTTTAGCTGCTTTGAAACGCATCTTAGAAACATTTTTCATTTTTGCTGCTTTGCAGAGAATTCGCTGCGAAATCATTTTTCTAAAAGAAAAAAAAAATTACGAATTAATCTTGATATATCAGATAGTATCCGATTCAATTCATAGCCCGTCCAGTTGATACACTGGTATAGATGTATGATCAGATCAAAACTGCACGATAAGGAGACGGTTGCTAGAGAGAAAACAAAAACAACGTTATACAAAAATACATCTTTGAGAATAAATGACGTTAATGTATAAATTTGTTGCAATACAAGTAGTTGTTTTTTTGTTGTTGTTCATTGATTTTTTTTTACCAACTTCGTATGTCTGTTTGGATTATTCACCAGTTTTGTCAATATAAAAGAAGTGGAGCGCTAAGACACCATTGGCATGCTTAATAAATTGAATTATTAAACACAACACGCAATGTTTAGCCACATGCATATAGGTATTTATAATCAGCTCAGTAGTCACAGCTTCGGTTCTGCCATGATTTATAACAAACATAATTTGAATTGTCTGCATTTGAAGTAATTAGATTTACTTCCTAAAAAAAGACTGCATTATATGAATTTGGCTATTATTTTTAGGTCCCGTCTGGTCATATAGATATTAACTACCATCGGTACTTATACTTCCGTTGCTTTCAATATTCACCGTTGAGCGTTCCGGGTGAATATCGATCTAGTTAAACGTTTTTATGTAATTTTCTCCCTGAAATATGGAATTATTCTCCTACGATTCAGATACAATTAATATTACCTTCAATATAATTTTCCAAAATGATCTGCAATAATAGTACTGTTTCTGTTTATTATTGGTATACATGTATTATTGTTTTATTTTTCATTTGCAGATGAATAAAATAACACGGAAGGTAAAAATAAAGAACCATGTTTGACGGAAAGAAAATAGTTTTAAATGATTATGCAAAACAGGAACTTAAACATGTTAAAGTGGAAAAAGGCATTGTCATCACGATTATACATATTTAGGTATTTGACATTAGATATGACTGTTATTTATTTTTTATTCAAAAATATGATATAGATACAGATAAACTTTTCCATCATTTTGAACATTAGTGTATTGTAGATTAGATTATTGTTATGAAAGAATGCAGGAAATTTTTAGTTGGAAAATATAAATTTGTTTTTTTTTTTTTTAAATGCAACTACAATCCTTATTTATAAAATAATCTATATATTTGTAAGAGTTATCATGAGCACACTAGTCATTGCTTTGTTACTAACACGATGGATAACAAACTTGTATTGAATAGTCCACTTATACATCTATAAATTATTAAGAAACCAAAGTTCTTACTACGTGACAAAAAGTTGACATCAGATGGATCTCAGATATATATTTTTCCTTGTTAGAAAAAGAGACGACATTCAAACTCACAGATCGACAACGAAACGCCATGGTCAAAAAGAGAAAAAAAGACAAACACTAGTACACATAAAAACTAAAGATTAAGCAACACAAACCCTACCGAAAGCAAGAGGTAATTTAGGGGCTTCTGTTCCATATGTGGCACCGTCGTGCTGCTCATGCATGTATTTCAAAAACGGTAAACGGCCCAATTTAGTACAATTTGTAGGTCACATTCCTAAAAGTTCTTCACTAGTATCGGTACTAATATAACCTTTGTTTTCAAATATTTTCCTTAAAGTGTTCCTAGTTAATTAAGAAAAATGCTACGGATGTATACAATAAACCGGTAAGTGGTAGGAGTTTTGTTCTCGTTGTTAGAATTTCTTTTCCATTCGCGTTGATTGATATTCATCGCTTACTCAACCGGTGAAAATTGGATCATCCCCCATATTTAGTTGGGATTTTGATGTATACTGCTTGGTACTGGATGATATAACTATTTTGATCTGAGCGTCACTCATGAGTCTTTTGTAGACGAAACGCGCGTCTTGCGTATTATATTATGATTCTGGTACCTTTGTTATTAGCAGCCTAACGACATCAGCAGAAAGTCAAACATACGATCAACGACATCAAAACGAAAGTTTGAAATACGATTAAATAATAGCATAACGACATCAAACCTAAAGTTTAATATACAACTAAGAATGTATTAAGTGATGAAATTTGGAGAAAAGTGAACGTCTCATTTATGTTTTATTTAACGCTTGACCCGAGAATCTGTCACGCCTAAATGTTTTACTCATACAACAATGACTGTGCCATTGTGGTGTCAACATTTTGCGGAATTTTTTGTGATGTCCAGTAACGGCAGACACATTGCGATAAGGTGTATAAATTGGTATTAATTTTCACTTGATTAATCTTTGAATGATACTGGACTCTCGTCGTACGCTTTGTTCATCGTTGAAGGCCGTACGGTGACCTATAGTTGTTAAGGTCTGTGTCATTTTGGTCTTTTGTGGATAGTTGTCTCATTGGCAATCATACCACATCTTCTTTTTTATACGATCTTAAAAATATGCATTGTGAACAATCTTTATAGACTATTACACTGGTAAGTTTGGTACCATTTGCTCAGATCGATTTCTATACAAGTACACCCAAGCATATAACGTCAATTAGGTATTTAAAGATGTATTGATGTATCGTCAATAAATATTATGAACATGTTTGACGATACCAAGATATTTTGGTTACACAGACTAATGACATTGAAATGACAGTTTAATCTACGATTTGATATATACCGGGTGTCTTTTTTGGGTGCATTCTGATAAAATAGAACGCAAGTTTACGGGAGGTAGATGGTAGAAAGAGCACTAGATCTTCTGGTGCAAACGAGATCATCCTCATTTTCAAGTGTGTTTCTTAATGTACACCAATATTTAACGCACTGCGAGTAATAAACAGTGTTTACTGTTTATGCATTCAGATAAAAGAGAACAGATGTAATATGAGGAGGATCATCGTTAGATCTACATGTACGAGTGGGATCATCCCTAGATTTTAATGGGGTTCTTGATGTTCACTGTCTAAAACTGTATATGTATCTGTAATAGAAAAGCTCTGAATTCAGTTGTAATCTAATTAAAATGTTAATGAATAAAAGGATTGGTGAGGAAAATGTCATTGGCTTGCGACAATAACCAAACGAAACAGAAATCTACAAAAAAAAGTTTGTCAATTAATTTTCGACTTGAAACATGACATGATTATCGTACAATGGATATAAAACAATATAAATATTACCTTAAAGGTCATTTCGGAAATAATCTGTAATACTGTCACTATTAACTATTGTTGAGCTATGCATGTTATGATAGTTTTGTTAATTTTCATTTGCGAAAGCTCGAAATAATCAGGAAACTGCAAGTAAAGTTACCAGTGTGGGTTTAAAATAAGTATGCTTGATTTTCTGAAATAACTATTTTTTTCACCTAAACATGAAACAGGAACCAAAACTGTGACATGGTATTGTTATCAAGACAAAGTATATTGATAAATTTGACAATAGATATAGATTTAGTTCATGTTGCTTCAAAATATGACAAAGATACTGGAAAATTTATATAAACGTTCATGTCGGATTAGATGACGGAAACTGATCATCAGAAAATATCAATAAGATTTCTATCATAACTAATGCGTCGTTAAAATTAAATGTATTTTATTTCGTTTGAAATAGGGGTTGTCCTGTTTGCTATTTGTAGTAATTATTTATAGATTGGAACTAGTAGAACTAGTTCGATACTGGTTTTGTAACAGTTTGTACTATTTATAAATTTGATGTAATTTTCATAAAGCATGAGGAAAGTTTTGGCGGTTTTTACGGGTGGAGTTTAATGGTACTATATAAAGTTTGACATTTAAATGTATTAGTATCGAAGGTGCTCGCAGTTACGTCGAATTGAAGTTGGTCACATAGGTATATATGCAGTTGCTGCTATGTTTATTGTACGTACAGGCGTTGGAGGTATTAGCCGAGGAAAAAGAAACGATGCGAAAGAGGAACATTATTATTGTCATGTATTTATATAATGTTTAAATCAAGAAATTTGTACAATAAAGTAAAATAAAATATTGTATCGCAAGAGAAAATAAGATATTACTGCGAGCAACCAATCCTATATCTGTGTTTGTCTTGTTTATAGCCTATTGAATTAAGATATTAAATACTTTAAATTCGGACGAGCAGGGCGAGGAAGAATTTAATGTACATAAAAAAACTGGTAACATTAACAATGTCAGAATAAAGAAGAGTACACAATACCATTAAAATATCATAGAAATCCATAAAAATCCGTGAACAAGAAAGAGCAAAAGAAGATTTAAACATAATCAATGTATTAAACACTGAATAATGTAAAAATCCGAAGTGGCAAAGCTATAACTACATTTATTATGATGGGATAAATTTGGAAAGCAATAAAACTCACTCTCAAGACTAAAAATTTGATTTTTCAATCCCGATATGAATACCGTACTCATTTATGGATCTGAGACTTGAAAAATCAACAACAATATAAAAAAGAAGATGTGGTATTATTGCCAATGAGACAACTATTAACAAAAGACCAAAATGACACAAGCATTAACAACTATGGGTAACCGTACGGCCTTCAACAATGACCTTACCGCATAGTCAACTATTAAAGGGCCCGATAAGACAATGTAAAACAATTCAAACGAGAAAACTAACGGCCTTATTTATGTAAAAAAAATGAACAAAAAACAAATATGTAACACATAAACAAAGACAACCACTGAATTACAGGCTCCTGACTTGGACAGGCACATACATAAATAATGTGGCGGGGTTAAACATGTTAGCGGGATCCCAACCCTCCAAACAAACCTGCTTCAAAAACAATTATATCAACAACTGTCTCAGGCGCATCATGAGAAGACCTGCGAAGATAACAAACCATGATCTGTGAGAAGAGACCAACCAATCCCCAATTAATAAAGAGTCAAAAAAGAGAAAGTGGCGATAAATAGGGCACACACTGATGAAGCAAAATAACAGCATTACAAGACAAGAGTTATCTCCTTGGCAATCATATCACATCTTCTTTTTTTATACTTATAGTGGAACTCACAATAAAAGCGTGGCAGTGGCAGACCAATCTTAACCAGGCGAAGGAACATCTACATCTACCTCGTACGACGATCCATCAGCACATTGATGGCTATATGTCGGCGCATCGCAAACAGACACTTAATAAAATATAACAATTTACGAGTTCAATAATTCAAAAACAATTGTGTGCAAAAACAAATAAAAATAAATACCACATTTATATATTTATAACAGGTTGGATATCTTAATATACTGACTTTGGATCAGTATTTTAAACTGATCCAGGGAGTTTACACTAATGACTTTTTGTAGAAGTAAGTTCCACAGTACAACGAATGGAAAAAAAGCTGTACATTAAGTAATTTGGTTTTGGGCTAAATGTTTGGTATTGTAATGAATAAGGTAAAGGTTTGGATCTACTGTTATGAGTTTGTGTGAGATTTTGTATATCACAGTTACTCAATTGATGTTTCTGCGAGTTTCGAGAGGCTATGAAAATGGCCAATCATGGAAGTGACACTACTGGTGTTGTTGGTGACGTAGCGTGCTGCCCTTCATTGTACTTGGATTTTTTGGGGTGTGTGAGGTGACCAAACTGAAGAGTAGTATTCTAAATTTGATCGTACCATTGATTTGAATTTCAAACTTTGTGTTTCTTCCTGGTTTATTTTAAAGTTTCTATTGAGAAAGCCTAAATGGAGAAAGACGGGTAGTACAAGTGCTACTTCATGAGAGGCTAGCAAAACACAAAACAAGGTGGAAAAATATCGGTTGTGGCCTAAGTTAAACCGAGAGACCAAGGGATTAAGCAAAGCCAGCTTGTATTAGAAAGACAAAAAAGTTTCACCCGTGACTTAAAACTCCTCTTGTGTGGTCCTAATATCTAATTCCTTTATATAAGATATTATGTGCGTTAAGGGTGTTTGCTTATCAGTTTACAAATAACAATTTTCCTAAGACTGTTATAACTTGATACTTTATAAATAACAAAACTTATGTATTAAGGATGTTTGCTCCTCTAGTTTTTTTTTATTTTTAGCCAGATTTTTGGAATCTTCTGATTTTATATATGCATTAACATTTAAAAAAATGCCCACTAACACCTATTTTTCTTTTCATATTTTTATTACATATTATTCAAAAAGCCATATTTCAAAATCTTATGAAATCATTGTTATTTTTTCATAATTTGTTTTAAACAAAAAAGGCGCCAATGTTAAATGAAAGAAAAATCTAGAGAGAATTATTTCCCTCCAAATTTTCAACGGCTTATACCTCGAAAACAAGCCTGTGGATACTCTATTTTTTCTGCATTTTTTTTTTTATTTATATACTTTCAATTTATAACAGTCTTTTAAAAGGCTTGTTATTTTTAAACAGAGTAGCGAACATCCTTAAGGTAGAAAGAAAATAAAGGGTCCATGTCAGTGTTTAAAGTCATAGAAAATTATCCCGTAATGATTCTCTCTAGACTTTTCATACACATAGCATTGACATCTTTTTTCTTTCAAAAACTATTAAAAAAACAAGATTTTTAAATACAGTTTTATAAACTATATGATGTAAAGTTACAAAGATATGAATGAACAGTAGGTGATATCAGGCAAACTTTTATTGGCCCAACTTGGATAAACCCGGAGCTTTCCGAGTATCTGACAATAATTAAAAAAATAGAAGAGAGGAGCAAACATCCTTAAACAAACGTCAAACGTAACTGTATTACATAGCGAGAAAAGATACCCAAAAAATGGACAATAAAACATATCGTTAAACATCTTCGAAATTCGTATATTGCCGTTTCCTATTTATGTTTAGGATGAACGCGAATTTGCCTACGAAATGAAATAATTTTTGAATGATACTACAACAATTGAGATAAAATCTTTGATATAACTTAGGATATGTTTTGATAAAGATTTTATAATATAAAATTTCTAGAAACTCGATATCAACGAAATGTTTGAAAATTCACCTTTTTAATAAGTATCGTTAATTGTTCAAAAGAGTTGGTTGCATCTTGCGATCTTTTTATCCTTTATTCTACTTTGTATATAGTAAAATGTCATTTACAGATAATAAATGATACAGGAAGAAACTCTTTAAAAGCCTTGAACAGAAGGAGGGTTTGGCGTGTCTTTTTTTTTTTTTATTAAAAAAAACTCCTTGAACATTTAGGCAAAAGGGTCCAAGGTGTATGCTAGATTTCTCATCTGCCAATAAATTTATATAGTAAGCTTACAAGAAAAACTTTAGTCTTTGAGGTTATTTTGAGGCTCAAATTTTCAGTTTGATATTGAACTTATATAGCTCATGACTTTCGGCGATCGCTTTGTTAATATGTTATTAAATTATCATATTTATATTACAACTGACTAGCAAATGAAATGCAACGTAGAATAAAGTGAATAGACAGTGACCATCAACTGATTTACTTTTAATCTATTCGTCTTTTTGTACGACAGGGTTCCATAATTGGTACAAAATTAAGACAATGCTTTAATGATGTATCAAATCACAAAACTAATATATAATACAAATCATTGAACAAAAAAAAACGTTAAGGTGGTACCCAACACCTTCACTAAAATTAATTTGCCCCGTTTAATATTCATAAAATTTTGACAAAGTATTTACTTGGACTCTTTGACAGAAAGATAAAAATTTCAAAAGATTTGAACCAACCAATCTATCAGAAAAAATACACTGGTTATATAACAGTTTGACAAAGAATAATTTTGATCATTGAGAAGCTTTATATTTCCTTAACAACACAACGTAATAAAAACGTTTATCTGATTTTACAGAGTTATCTCCCTGTAGTGTTAGGTACCACCTTCAATAACATATTTAAAGCAATTCAAAGTTCTTAAATAATTAACTATGATAATCTTTTGAAAAGACAAACGTCTTTTTGGCACAATCCTTTAACAATTGAAGTACTCGCTTAATCTAATAAAAAACAGACATGAACAAGCACCCAAATTGCATGCACTACTTGCTGTTTCATGCTTCGTTAAGCAGTCCACTCATCTTCTGATTCGTGAACAACCATTTGTTTATTTTCGAAAACAGAAAGCAAGATCAATATTTATGTTAAGTGGCCGTGCTTTTTCACTGGGTTACGCTGCGGACACTAACAAAGATATAACAAACATTGTATTTACAGTCAATGATTAAATAATTATAAAATGTACAGATTTACATGTTATCAAAGGGGATTTTCTGTAAATCATTTAAAAGATATCATGTATACAGTTATACATATATAGCTAACATTAATAATCCATAAAATACATGATATAACATTTAACTTCACATCATACTTTCAGCGGAATATTGACAAAAGAGCTTCACTAATTTCAGCTAGTTTGTTTAATTTTGTTATAATGAACTTTAAACTCTAAAGTTGAATTGTACACTTGAAGTAAGAAATTAAACCTCTTTTGAAGCTGTATTCATGTGATGTTAGATACAATACTTGTTCAATATGGGCTGTGCATATAATCAGACATGTCCGGTGATTGAAACATGTAGCTTAAAAAAAGACATAGTAAAAAATTAGATGTGAGTATGATATAACACTGTCTCCACTTTTCAATGATTAAATAGTGTGTATTCAAACGTCAAACATGTGGATTATGAGGGTCAGGAGGAGGTGGTGGATACTCTTCGGGAGAAGCTGCAGCAGCTCCTGCAGCTTCATTTGGAACTGTATTTGATGCATTATGGTCACCTGTTAATATATATTCAAAGAAGTATAATAAGATTATTATATAATTCTAGCAATACGTTGCTTGTAGAAAATTTGTTACATCTGGAAACTTGTACATATTGAATAATAGAAACAATTCCTTAACATATTTGTTTTTACTAAATTAAACAAGAGGCTCTCAAGAGCCTGAATCGCTCACCTTAATTCTTTTGGTTAAATCTCTCATCAATGATTATTTTGGATTTTCAATTTATTTAAATGTTTTTTGGATCGTCCTATTTTCTTCAAAAGCCAAAAAAAATAATCATTTTCTCCTATGTTCTATTTTAGCCATAGGAGCTATGTTTCTTGACATACAAGGAAATAAAATATAAAATTTATACTAGATACTCTGAAACTCATTTAGCCTAAGTTTGGCTGAAATTGATACAGCAGTTTCAAAGGAGAAGATTTTTTAAAGTAAGTCAACATGATGAACAAATTGTGAAAAAAGTCTTTAAAGGGCAATAACTCCTTAAGGGGTCAATTGACAATTTTGGTCAAATTGACTTAATTGAAGATCCTACTTTGCTGAACATTATTGCTGTTTACAGTTTATTTCTATCTATAATTATATTCAAGATAATAAACAAAAACAGCAAAATTTCCTTAAAATTATCAATTCAGGGGCAGCAACCCAACAACAGGTTGTCTGATTCATCTGAAAATTTCAGGGCAGATAGATCTTGACCTGATAAACAATATTACCCCTGTCAGATTTGCTCTAAATGCTTAGGTTTTTGAGTTATAAGCCAAAAACTGCATTTGACCCCTATGTTCTATTTTTAGCAATGGCGACCATGTTTGTTGATAGATCATAACTTCGGATACAATTTACAAGGTAGATACCCTAAGGAACATTCAATTAAAGTTTGGAAGTATTTGGCCCAGTAGTTTCAGAGGAGAAGATTTTTGTAAAAGATTACTAAGATTTACGAAAAATGGTTAAAAATTGACTATAAAGGGCAATAACTCCTAAAGGGGTTAACTGACCATTTCCGTCATGGTGACTTATTTGTAAATCTTACTTTGCTGAACATTATTCCTGTTTACAGTTTATCTCTATCTATAATAATATTCAAGATAATAACCAAAAACAGCAAAATTTCCTTAAAATTACCAATTCAGGGGCAGCAACCCAACAACGGGTTGTCTGATTCATCTGAAAATTTCAGGGCAGATAGATTGACCTAATAAACAATATTACCACCATGTCAGATTTGCTCTAAATGCTTTGGTTTTTGAGTTATAAGCCAAAAACTGCATTTGACCCCTATGTTCTATTTTTAGCAATGGCGACCATGTTTGTTGATAGATCAAAACTACGGATACAATTTATAAATAAGATACCCTAAGGAACATTCAGTTAAAGTTTGAAAGTATTTGGCCCAGTAGTTTCAGAGGAGAAGATTCTTGAAATAGTTTACGACGACAGACGACGACAGACGACGACAGACGACGACAGACGACGGACGACAGACGACAGACGACGGACGACAGACGACGGACGACGACGGACGCCAAGTGATGGCATAAGCTCACTTGTCCCTTCGGGACAGGTGAGCTAAAAAAGAGGAAAAAGAATATTCAATAAAATGAGTGACTTCATTCAGATCAATTTCGTTCACACTTAATATTTAATCAATGGAACTGAAATATGTATTTCATTGAACAAATTTAAAAAAAAATGCTTTGTAATAATACAAAGTATAAAGGAGACCAAAAGCGTTATCAAATGAATGAATTTAAACTCTTAAAATTAATCCAAATATGTGTATCAAATTCACTTGAAATTCATAAGGAAGTATAAATTGTGAGTCTTTAAACGAATACGTTATTTGTTGAAGCTTAAACATACTGTCGCCTTTATTTAACAGTTTTGCTCCATTTGCAATTGATTTCTTGAGTTTTTATGCTACAAATCTGCAGTTGCTTTTTTATTGAATCGGTTGATGAGACTTGAATATCGGTTATCTACTGTTGCATATGCGAACTTACCTCCACCGGCGTGAAAGGAGAATTCTGTAAATTACGACAAAACAAATAAACAAAAACAAGTCATGGAATCTTCAAATATGATATATCAATACTAAAATATATATGCAGTATCACACATCAGATCTCAAGTATGTGAAAATTAACAAACATGAACTAACATGAACGATGAAAAAGATTACGTTCAGCTGTTTCTAGTACACATGTGTTATACATTGAAAAGTACTCAACTGACTTTATAAAAAAGTATATGTTTAACAAAAAAAATATTTTTAGATTTAGGTTCAAACGTAGCTACAAATGTATGCTTGAGTATTTCAAAGATAAATGGCTATGTTAATTGACATACAATCGATATTAGGGTACATCCATTGGTATATAATATCAAAACCAATATGATACATGTAGTTCACTGTTGATCAAAAACAAAAAAGCTGGAGTCTTTCAATATGATTTATCACTATCAAAATATATATTCAGGATAAGATATCACTAAGTTTTTGAAAATAAAAAAAAACTCTTAGGTGATCATGAAGTAAAATGACTGTTTAAAAGGTTGAGGGTCAGCAGTTTTCTAAATGCATAATGTTTGTACGATGAAATATTATCAAATGACTGAACAAATAAGTATCCGTTTAACAAAAATCTATTTTAAGATTTTGGTTCAGCATTAGCTATGTTTGAATATTTGAATGATAAATGGTTATGATATTATGGTAATTTTTGGGGTATAGAATATCAGAACAAATAAAGTACACGTAGTTCACATCCTTAAACTACCGCATTGTTTGATTAAACATTTCAATACCTGTATTACATAATTTGTCTGTTTTTTTTTTTTCGCAAAAGATTGCCTAAATGAATTTAAAAATATTTTTTTATAAACACTTTTATTGAAAAAAAATTAAAGAGCATGAATCAATACTATACCTCGTTTATCTTTGTCGTCTTTTACTTTATTGCGTTTAACTAAAATATAAGAAACCATTTTTGTTTACAACTATTTTATCAAGTGGGTTTATGGTCTTTGTATAAAACTATAT
The DNA here is from genome assembly GCA_037788925.1 of Mytilus galloprovincialis. Taxonomy (NCBI): domain Eukaryota; kingdom Metazoa; phylum Mollusca; class Bivalvia; order Mytilida; family Mytilidae; genus Mytilus; species Mytilus galloprovincialis. The sequence continues at coordinate 40,974,377 of CM075338.1, forward strand.
TAAAAGGATTTCGTATTGTTAACCTTGTCAGTATGTATTTGTCCTGAAATTTTTCAGACCAATCAGATAACCATGATAACTCGCTGTTTGGAAATTTTGTAGCTTTTGATCAATATTTTAAATCTAATTATAAATAGAGATAAACTTTAAACAGCAATAATGTTCAGCAAAGTAAGATCTACAAATAACAAGACCAAAACTGTCAATTTACCCCTTAAGCAGTTACATGAGAAATTGTTGTGTTCAAGAGCAGATTTCCAAATCTTTGCCCAAAAGTTGGCTCGTTTCGTGTGCTATAACATTACATCTTTTGTTGGGGCAGTAGTTGACAATGAATCTTTCTTGCATTGCAAAAAAATCTGAATCTTTATTCATCGATTTTATTAATTTCGTAGCCATACATAGCACAAAAAAACCTCTCGAGTGTTTTTGACATCTCTTCGCATACCTCTTCAAATGTTTCATCAAAAAAGGTCGAAACGCCGAATGCTTTGCTTTTTTCATTCCAAGACAAAGCACGTATCGCAACCAGTAAAGACGTGAAATCCTGGCAGTGCTCTACAAACTTTCTCTCCAAATATTGCACACGTTGATTGCTGCATTTAGAAGACGTACCTGGCAGAATAATTATATTAGAACTGATGCAATTCTGAAAATAGCAAGCCAATACCTCCACATCAGTGTAAAAAGATTTCATAATGTAACGAAAATGGGTCATAGTTCATTTATTTTGATGTGAAATACCAGTTGTCTTTTGCTGTTAAATTATGTTTCTATATGTATATAAGTTTCTCCATAGTTGGAGCACCGTCTATTTGTTAAAACACCCCTAAATTTGGTATAGTCTTGATTTTCACCCCTTCAAGTATAATGGACCGTTCCATATGGTAGTATATAAGCCAGCTCAAGACAGAGAAACTTTGTCAGTTTTATGTGGACCATTGAAGTGTTAACTTCTAGGATTAAATATTCCAACTGGTAAGTAGAGTGGCTTTAGTGATTCAAAGGATATAAATCATAGTGTTTGGATTTATATGTGAATATTTCAAATAGTGATTGTGTTATAAGTGAACTTATATAATAAGTTATTGTACAGTGAAAGTACAAGGTGTATACTTGCTTGTGTTGCAAGTTGTTATATTGTGGACGTGTATTAGTGAGAATACATGGTGAAATCTTGCTGGTGTTGCAAGTTGTTATATTGTGAAAGTGTATAAGTGAAAGTGCACTGTGTTTAATCTTATCAGTTTGGAATATATTCATTTCGATCGGATTCATAGTGATAATTAGTGTGTGAGTTGAGCTGTGTTCATATACATTCCTTGTGCATTGAAGCATTGTGCAAGTGTTGTTGTGTCACTGTGTTATAGTGGTTTATTGAATATTCAAAGGTGATATTACAAATTGGTGAATATTGTTAATAAATGTTGTATATATGTGATAATGTGTTTATACGTTTTGTGTGATATAAATTGATGCATGTTGCATAGTAATCCGTTGGTGACATTGTGTAATTAAGTGTCTGATGCATGTTGCATAGTGATATTTTAGTGACATTGTGAACACTCAGGCTTAATACATGTTGCAAAGTGATTGCATAGTGACATTGTGTGTATATATTCTATAATAAGGCATTGTGTTTATACAAAGTGAATGAGGAACTTCACCTTGTAATTTAGTTTATGTGCATTGTGTAGCTTATATATTTGACATTGTGAATTCATTTAAGGGAGTGTTAATTGTTTTAAATAGGACAACTTGTTGTGGTGCAAATTTAGGTTGAACACTTGAAATCCTGATTTATTCAAATACGGATCCATTGATCGCCCGGTTACACGTTACAATAACAATGGAATCGTACGTAACTTTTGTCAGCTGCGTGTTTTGCATGAAGAAACATTTTTGTATCGGCTCCTTCCTATTTGCTTAGAATCTCAGTGCATTCTTTACTTGTCACTATTTCATTTTCAACATATATATTGCAGCACATACTTCCATGTAATATATATTGCGGCACATACTTCCATGTAATATAAATAAATTAATACCTTCAAGTGTAAATTTACTGGATTGTTTACTCTATTTCGACACAAAGAATTCAACAAAAGAAACTTTGTTTCTACCAACTGGCAATAATTTCTTCCATTGCCGAGGACACAAATGTGATAGTCTAGAAATTATCGTAATGATTTGCCATACAAGGAATTGCGATCCCGTTTTAAAAATTTTATGGATATTGTGGGATACTGATCAGTTACAAAATCAATGTGGGGAGCTCCTTTCGAAACTAAAAGGATGGTTTTTAAAACAACAATTGCCAAATCAGAAAGAGACTTGGTATCCTAGTTATGGATTGAATGACTCCCATGCCATCAAATATCATCATGCTTTTCTAAGGAATGGTTAGCATTTGTTCCACGCCATTTTCTAAAAGACCAGCTAGGACAGATGTATTTGTCTTCACAGGTGTACCATCAACGTTTGTAAGAGACCATGGAAGAGGATCTAATTCGGTCAAACTGGAGTACCTCTTGCATTTCCAACTGTCTTGTCTGGGCTATGACAAACAGGCGACCAAAAGATTACAATCTGTTTTAATTTGTTTTTTGTTATTATCAGCAATTTTTAACTGCTTACCTTTTATTTCCTTTGTTGAGAATGTAAGCAATGATTGTCTTTTGACTGGTTTGAAGATACCTGTATAGGTTGACCTTTTAATAAGCCGTGCAGTAATGAACTTTTCTGATGCCGATTTTTCCTTTTCATACGCGTTTAGAAAGTCGCACATGAATTCTGAAGAAGCAACAGAAGCTGAGGTCTAGCCAGATTAATTCTGAGATTTTCAAATGGATTTGCCCAGCTTTGCAGTGTCTGAACCAATTTAAAAAACGTAAGTTTCATCTAGCTTTATTCTAGTTTTTCCAAGTTCTTGTTGTGCGGATGTTTCAGGGTGAACCATTCCTGCCAAATTTCGACATTTTGATGTTATTGAAGCTCTTTCATGTGCATTTAAAAAACCAATGTATAACTGAATCATTAAACTGAAACCAACAATGCCACCTCTTGTTTCGATATCTCTGTTTGCTCGATTGTTTGGTCAACTGGAGATCTAGAAAATCCATGAGAGCTTCTTTGAACACAAAAACCACCAGATGAAAGATATACATAGGCATCAGAATGGGTATTTGGCAGATTTTGCATATGATACAAATAGACTGCAATGTATCGGGAATAGTATTGACGGCCATATGCAAAAAACCAAGGTAACATTTTTTCAACACTTGACAAATGAAGTTCCTAATTACCTTCCCTTGTGGCTCTCAACAATAAAAGTTCCACCATTTTCTATGCAATAATTCCAGAAAATTTTTATAGGTCCCTCACTCACATTGCAGTATACACTAAATGCCTCAAATAGTGGACCAACATAAGGTGACACAGCATGGTTTTAAAGTTGTCGGCTGTTGGATTTTGTCTGATTTGAGCTAAGATTTACAAAATTTATAAAACAAGAGAAAATTCATTGAATAGTGAAGCAATATATACAAGTAAGAAAGAAAGAAAAATAATAAAAATTAAATAGGAACAATATATACATTAGGAAAAGCAAATAAATAGTCACCAGATAGTATGTCAAATCGACATTATTTTGTGCTGAAGAAAGTAAAAAGTCTGAACAAGTTCTATCAAAGCGATGTTTGTCGATTGAATGACATGACAATCTTAATCAATCACCACATAGCTAAAACACAACATTAATCAAGCACACCTTATTGAGAGGACCATTGAAAGTGACGTTCTTAAACCTCTTTTGGACACTTTTTTTTTAAAGTATTACACTTTGTATTTTATCAATAAGATAATGAAGTTGAATTCTATCAAAAAGATCGCGGTACCCTCGGGTGTAACACAAACTCTTTAACTAGAGCGCTTTTGAAAACTAGGTGATGGACTATGAAACAAATAATTCATGTTGTTCAGTCTTTAGTTTGTTTTCGATGATGGGTAGCGTGAATCGTTGTTTGCGACTGAAATACTTCGCCTATATCATTAAACATTGTTTGACACATTGTTTTTATAAGCAGAACTCTGACAGGGAATATTTTGTGCAAACAAACAAAAATAAGATGTTCATGTAGTTTTCAACCTGTTAAGTTTCACCCTTGCTCTCACAATATTTAGGAAACAGCACGTCCAAATGTTACATCGTTTGTAACAAAGCATGATGCTGTATTAACATATGAATTGTTTATATTCTAATTCTATACATGCTATAAAAGAAATAAAATATCGGGTTTTTTTTCAGGAGCAACAAAGATAAAACTCTTCTGATTCTTTTTTAAAACTAAAGGCGGGTGATTCAATACGAAGTTTAAAATTTTGTGTGTATGTTATGGAAAAAAAACATTATTTTGTGTAACTAAAACGAATAGTCCTTACCTTTAGAACATCGTACAATTGATTTAAATAATTTAAAGAATTCTTAAGGTTTCGGTAATACAAAAGCGGAAGTATAAGTGAAATCTAAATGGTAAAAATGACGGTTGTGTGTTGGCTGCCTCACGTCCAGTGGCAAATATATCGACCATATGGAGGACGAGAATAAATTCAGAATTGATACAACAGGTAGGTCCTGTACTTACGGCCGTCCGGGATGAAATCAGGATGATTTGGACTGCTACTTGACAATGATATTATATTAGATAGAGACGGAAACTATAAACATGCAGAGAGCGTGACACTAACTATATAACTGACACGCGATTTAACGTTCAAACTACGTTGTGATCAAACAAAGTTGCTATACAAGCAAACCAAATTTACTTACCGGCTTCTTTATGCTTTTGTTCTTCTTGTTGACTTTTTTTCAGTTGTTCGGCTACAATGGAAAACATCAGTATGAGTAGCAAGGTATTATTTAATGAAATAGAATAAAAGAGAAAATTTTACATGTAGTTGAATTGATATTTTATTTGCAGTAAATAAATAACTGATGTTTACAGAAATTCCTGATATAAAAACAAGGAGATAATCAAGATTAAAGCAGAGGTTTTGATAATATTTGGGTGGAATAGTGCAGAGTCAAATCAATTTTTTCATCAACTAAAATCGTATACAATACAAAAACCAACATGTACAAAAATTGAATTGTCTAATTGAAAAATAAAATGTATTTGCACGTGGAACAGGGTTTGCCTTTTTCCGTAGTTCCACCAATCTTGTTGGATGTGGTTTATGTTGCGCAATCTCTGGTTTTCTATGTCATGTTCTGAATACTTTGGGGTGTCTTTTTATTTCGTTTATTTTTCAACCAAGACATCTTTAATTAGACAAAAGGGCTTTACCAAACCTATGGTATCAGTCTCCTATCTCTGTTTCGTATCGGAGTCTTATTTGAAATTATATTATACAGGTGTTAGCCATATATAAATATAAACGTATGTCCTGATAAAAGGCCAGGTTTCATAGGTTTACATATATTCGACCTTCTTTAGTTTATAAGGAAATGCATAAGAAGTAAAACCAATGTTCATGAAAGCGTCTGAAAAGCAAATTTTCTTCAATCTGATAGGAATAATCAATATCTTATGTTAACATCACAACAAAACAGAAAGAAACAGCTCATTAGAAAAATGAAAAAAGCAAGGAGCATTTAGCAAAATATTACAACCATGCACACTTCCAAACCTAGTATTTGTATCTATAGTCGAATTTAGTAAAAGTAAAAGCGGGTGATTCAATACGAAGTTTAAAATTTTGTGTGTATGTTATGGAAAAAAAACATTATTTTGTGTAACTAAAACGAATAGTCCATACCTTTAGAACATCGTACAATTGATTTAAATAATTTAAAGAATTCTTAAGGTTTCGGTAATACAAAAGCGGAAGTATAAGTGAAATCTAAATGGTAAAAATGACGGTTGTGTGTTGGTTGCCTCACCTCCAGTGGCAAATATATCGACCATATGGAGGACGAGAATAAATTCAGAATTGATACAACAGGTAGGTCCTGTACTTACGGCCGTCCGGGATGAAATCAGGATGATTTGGACTGCTACTTGACAATGATATTATATTAGATAGAGACGGAAACTATAAACATGCAGAGAACGTGACACTAACTATATAACTGACACGCGATTTAACGTTCAAACTACGTTGTGATCAAACAAAGTTGCTATACAAGCAAACCAAATTTACTTACCGGCTTCTTTATGCTTTTGTTCTTCTTGTTGACTTTTTTTCAGTTGTTCGGCTACAATGGAAAACATCAGTATGAGTAGCAAGGTATTATTTAATGAAATAGAATAAAAGAGAAAATTTTACATGTAGTTGAATTGATATTTTATTTGCAGTAAATAAATAACTGATGTTTACAGAAATTCCTGATATAAAAATAAGGAGATAATCAAGATTAAAGCAGAGGTTTTGATAATATTTGGGTGGAATAGTGCAGAGTCAAATCAATTTTTTCATCAACTAAAATCGTATACAATACAAAAACCAACATGTACAAAAATTGAATTGTCTAATTGAAAAATAAAATGTATTTGCACGTGGAACAGGGTTTGCCTTTTTCCGTAGTTCCACCAATCTTGTTGGATGTGGTTTATGTTGCGCAATCTCTGGTTTTCTATGTCATGTTCTGAATACTTTGGGGTGTCTTTTTATTTCGTTTATTTTTCAACCAAGACATCTTTAATTAGACAAAAAGGCTTTACCAAACCTATGGTATCAGTCTCCTATCTCTGTTTCGTATCGGAGTCTTATTTGAAATTATATTATACAGGTGTTAGCCATATATAAATATAAACGTATGTCCTGATAAAAGGCCAGGTTTCATAGGTTTACATATATTCGACCTTCTTTAGTTTATAAGGAAATGCATAAGAAGTAAAACCAATGTTCATGAAAGCGTCTGAAAAGCAAATTTTCTTCAATCTGATAGGAATAATCAATATCTTATGTTAACATCACAACAAAACAGAAAGAAACAGCTCATTAGAAAAATGAAAAAAGCAAGGAGCATTTAGCAAAATATTACAACCATGCACACTTCCAAACCTAGTATTTGTATCTATAGTCGAATTTAGTAAAAGTAAAAGCGGGTGATTCAATACGAAGTTTAAAATTTTGTGTGTATGTTATGGAAAAAAAACATTATTTTGTGTAACTAAAACGAATAGTCCATACCTTTAGAACATCGTACAATTGATTTAAATAATTTAAAGAATTCTTAAGGTTTCGGTAATACAAAAGCGGAAGTATAAGTGAAATCTAAATGGTAAAAATGACGGTTGTGTGTTGGTTGCCTCACCTCCAGTGGCAAATATATCGACCATATGGAGGACGAGAATAAATTCAGAATTGATACAACAGGTAGGTCCTGTACTTACGGCCGTCCGGGATGAAATCAGGATGATTTGGACTGCTACTTGACAATGATATTATATTAGATAGAGACGGAAACTATAAACATGCAGAGAACGTGACACTAACTATATAACTGACACGCGATTTAACGTTCAAACTACGTTGTGATCAAACAAAGTTGCTATACAAGCAAACCAAATTTACTTACCGGCTTCTTTATGCTTTTGTTCTTCTTGTTGACTTTTTTTCAGTTGTTCGGCTACAATGGAAAACATCAGTATGAGTAGCAAGGTATTATTTAATGAAATAGAATAAAAGAGAAAATTTTACATGTAGTTGAATTGATATTTTATTTGCAGTAAATAAATAACTGATGTTTACAGAAATTCCTGATATAAAAATAAGGAGATAATCAAGATTAAAGCAGAGGTTTTGATAATATTTGGGTGGAATAGTGCAGAGTCAAATCAATTTTTTCATCAACTAAAATCGTATACAATACAAAAACCAACATGTACAAAAATTGAATTGTCTAATTGAAAAATAAAATGTATTTGCACGTGGAACAGGGTTTGCCTTTTTCCGTAGTTCCACCAATCTTGTTGGATGTGGTTTATGTTGCGCAATCTCTGGTTTTCTATGTCATGTTCTGAATACTTTGGGGTGTCTTTTTATTTCGTTTATTTTTCAACCAAGACATCTTTAATTAGACAAAAAGGCTTTACCAACCCTATGGTACATGTATCAGTCTCCTATCTCTGTTTCGTATCGGAGTCTTATTTGAAATTATATTATACAGGTGTTAGCCATATATAAATATAAACGTATGTCCTGATAAAAGGCCAGGTTTCATAGGTTTACATATATTCGACCTTCTTTAGTTTATAAGGAAATGCATAAGAAGTAAAACCAATGTTCATGAAAGCGTCTGAAAAGCAAATTTTCTTCAATCTGATAGGAATAATCAATATCTTATGTTAACATCACAACAAAACAGAAAGAAACAGCTCATTAGAAAAATGAAAAAAGGAAGGAGCATTTAGCAAAATATTACAACCATGCACACTTCCAAACCTAGTATTTGTATCTATAGTCGAATTTAGTAAAAGTAAAAGCGGGTGATTCAATACGAAGTTTAAAATTTTGTGTGTATGTTATGGAAAAAAAAACATTATTTTGTGTAACTAAAACGAATAGTCCATACCTTTAGAACATCGTACAATTGATTTAAATAATTTAAAGAATTCTTAAGGTTTCGGTAATACAAAAGCGGAAGTATAAGTGAAATCTAAATGGTAAAAATGACGGTTGTGTGTTGGTTGCCTCACCTCCAGTGGCAAATATATCGACCATATGGAGGACGAGAATAAATTCAGAATTGATACAACAGGTAGGTCCTGTACTTACGGCCGTCCGGGATGAAATCAGGATGATTTGGACTGCTACTTGACAATGATATTATATTAGATAGAGACGGAAACTATAAACATGCAGAGAACGTGACACTAACTATATAACTGACACGCGATTTAACGTTCAAACTACGTTGTGATCAAACAAAGTTGCTATACAAGCAAACCAAATTTACTTACCGGCTTCTTTATGCTTTTGTTCTTCTTGTTGACTTTTTTTCAGTTGTTCGGCTACAATGGAAAACATCAGTATGAGTAGCAAGGTATTATTTAATGAAATAGAATAAAAGAGAAAATTTTACATGTAGTTGAATTGATATTTTATTTGCAGTAAATAAATAACTGATGTTTACAGAAATTCCTGATATAAAAATAAGGAGATAATCAAGATTAAAGCAGAGGTTTTGATAATATTTGGGTGGAATAGTGCAGAGTCAAATCAATTTTTTCATCAACTAAAATCGTATACAATACAAAAACCAACATGTACAAAAATTGAATTGTCTAATTGAAAAATAAAATGTATTTGCACGTGGAACAGGGTTTGCCTTTTTCCGTAGTTCCACCAATCTTGTTGGATGTGGTTTATGTTGCGCAATCTCTGGTTTTCTATGTCATGTTCTGAATACTTTGGGGTGTCTTTTTATTTCGTTTATTTTTCAACCAAGACATCTTTAATTAGACAAAAAGGCTTTACCAACCCTATGGTATCAGTCTCCTATCTCTGTTTCGTATCGGAGTCTTATTTGAAATTATATTATACAGGTGTTAGCCATATATAAATATAAACGTATGTCCTGATAAAAGGCCAGGTTTCATAGGTTTACATATATTCGACCTTCTTTAGTTTATAAGGAAATGCATAAGAAGTAAAACCAATGTTCATGAAAGCGTCTGAAAAGCAAATTTTCTTCAATCTGATAGGAATAATCAATATCTTATGTTAACATCACAACAAAACTGAAAGAAACAGCTCATTAGAAAAATTAAAAGAGGAAGGAGCATTTAGCAAAATGTTACAACCATGCACACTTCCAAACCTAGTATTTGTATCTATAGTCGAATTTAGTAAAAGTTTAAGTAGCCACAACACTAGAACGTAGCGACGATAAATTGTAAAAAAATAAACACCATGATAATAAGGTGCCAAAGGAACATAATTGGTAATTATACCATATCTCCTTTTTTTATAATCATCGTCCAAGAAACGAAAATTAACATTAGGGAACAAATCATAGGCCATTAGTCGAGAGTATTTTTGGAAAAAGTAAATACAAATAAATTGGGTTTCATAATTGTACATGAACAAGTATGGTATCAGAGAGGCGCCAGCTGTGTGTTTAGAGATACATACAAGCTTTCGATAACCTATATTGCCGAAAAGACGATTGATATTATAAACCAAAATTGAATAGCTTCAATCATTTCATTAAAACTCCAATAAATATATTTACCATATTTTCTACTGTTCTCATTAGAAAAATAGTCTTTCATTGAGTTCCATCAGATATATTTGCATTCAGATTTACTGAATGACCATTTTACTAAATATGAACACATTTTTATAAGATTATGTGGGAGTGTAATGTTAACTGATAAAATTCAAAACTTTTCGCAGAATCAAAAGGACCATTAAAAGCATGATATTCATTTACAATATCCAAATACTGGTTAATTACACTATTTCCATATGCATTATAACCAAGTTAGTAGGAGATATTATGGACATAATTGTGCAAATCGTGATACAAGCATGAAATTCGGTACATGGGTATACTAAATTATAATTAAAAAAATTCAGCTACTTGCCATAATTTTTGTAATTTTTTCAAGATGGCCACCGCTCTGTAAGCTGTGTAATAGGTATAATCCAATGTAAGTTTTGATAAAAGTTAAATAACAATTCCCAAAGTACGAAAAACAATTCCTTCACGAAGAAGAAAAGTGACTACCGGTACCAAAATGGCGACAAAACGTGGAACATGTCAATTGTATCATTTTTTTAAACTTAACAAGAGAAATCACTGACTTTATTAAGTTCAAATGCATTTATAGATTGTTAAGAAAGACAGATTGCTTATTTTATAATTATCTGACATTTACCAATACACAAACATATACATTAAAAGGCCAGAATGGTAGCATTTATAGTTACCAACACAGCTTAATTTCTTGCATCCGCATTTAAAAAAATCATGACACGAGGATCAGCCTTCACCAAAGAAGTCCGTTTTGGTTTCAGACTGTCAATGTTTTGTTTTCATTAACCCAGCTCCTGTGTTCATGACTTGGTACATGAACATGTCGAATGCATTTATCCGAACGAGCCCAAACATGTCCACATTGATATGCTTCCCTTTTGATGTGCTTCAGAAGATTAAAATCGTTTGCAAGGAAGCAGGTAATGATACTGATTTTGTGGTAGGCGGGATAACATCACAAGGCCGCTGCTTCCTTGCAAACGATTTTAATCGCGCCTCCTTAACAGGAAACGGTGATGTTTCCGTACATGATGCAAACAATTATTTCTATGTTGTCCATGTCTGTGTCTTCATACAAAATCGGGCAAAAACGTCCGTTACATCTGATAATACTTCCAATGTCTACCAAGTTGACCCCGTGACTTTCTGGTGAAATGCTGACACAGTGTCACACCCACTTAATGCATGGAGAAAAGGAAAAGCTGCTACACGAGGACCAAACGCATTTGATATGAAATGTTCAGGAAGCCATCGAAAGTCTTTATTCCTTCAAAAACCTATCCATAATTTGTCCACACCTAATCTTGCGAGTACTATATTTCTAATACTACTACATTCCAAGTCAGTACTATTTAAAATTACTTTTTACAACCATTTTCAGCAGCATGCTTATATTGGAAAATCATTCATGTATCTGCATTGCCATGGTTACAAGGGGATAGTTAGGAAGTATCGGTATTGAAATGCAAAGAATATTTCGAACTTGAGTATCATAAACATTTTCATTAGTCTCTAAAGAAGCAATTCTATCGGCAGGAAACTTGAAAATTTCGTTTTGTTGTCATCTTCAGAGAGAAAACTACTACAAAACCTTGGCGTTCTACCAGAACCAACAACTTTCCGTCTAGCACCAGTGCTTTGTCTTTTGTTTTTGTCCCAGGCTTTAAATAATTTATTTTAAACATCAAATCGATGCCTACTTTTGAATACTTATCGACGGAAGATTGTATGTAAGGCAGTATGCTATCATTTGCATAATCACCAAAAATGTTTGCCCCAAGCTGTGGCAATAAATTAACCATAGCTGACTCACCAACAATAAATCCATCAGAGTTTGAATCAGTTGATGGCAAATCGCAGAATGTTTCAAGTATACCCATTTGCTGCGATTTATTACTACATCCTGACTCAAAGACGGAGGAGCAGTGCGGTGTTCATGGCTAAAGAAGAAATGAAAAGTCTAGAAAATAGATCACAATCAGTTATCAAGTTCTCTAGCTTTGTTTTCTTACAAAGAAGTATCAATTGTCATTTAAAGGCTTGTATATGAAAATATTCTTTTTCATCTGGGTAAAAAAAGCAGATTCTCCTTCGTTTCGCATTTGCATCAAAAGATCGTACTGTTTGAACCAATATCTGGGAGTTTATATACATATCTTACCTACTACTATGAATAAAAAATTTCCTGAAAAGAGTAAATTTTGTATAAATCTGACGACTCTTCTTGAAATGGATTTGCAAACTCGCTCATCCTTTTAGATAGCCTTTAAAGTTTTTCGAAGAAATCCTTTTGTGTTTTCGTAGAGTTTTCATGACGTCGTTCATTTGTTGTAGAATTACTCAAACCACTAAGTCTTTCAAATTTATGTACCAGTATACTGACTTTTGGTCCATCTACCATCCATCGTCTCGAAGGGATCTTCGATTAAACGTATTGTACCAACATTGCCGTTCACGACTCATTATTCTGTGTTTGTGCTTGATCAATTGTTATATAAGAAATCAACTTGCTGGTCTTACGTACAGTTAAAATACCATTAACAAAGTACATTGCCACCCGTGAGTGATGTTTGTGAAGGGAAGCCATATCTGTTAGATGGATCGGTAACTATTGACCATAATTTACACAATCAAGACCAATATTGGTATCATGCTTGACATGGACTCTTTGTAAAGTACGATATATGACTCATGAAATAAGCGTACTACTGAAGGCACGTGAAGTTCTAAATTCATTATTGAACACCAGAAATGAGACTTTGGTCGATATGACTCTCTTTCCTTACACCCATTGATCATATACTTAAACGTCACAGAGTAATGAACTATATTTGCTGTGTTTACACTTTCAGAACTTCTGGCATAAGCAATTCAAACAAACCACATGCAGTTATATGATGCGTGGGTCTATTTCTAATTACATTAGAACATACATGAAAAGCATCTGCCATTCTATTTGTTGCAATGTTGGCTTCATTGAGGGCACATGTCCATCCACTGTCACGCAATATTTCACTCAGAATATTAAAACAAGCCATTTTAATGTACAATCAACCAAAAGTGACGATATACTTATGTTCTCCGTACACATCTGGCCATTTCAACTGAAATTGCTTAGCCAATACCAAAGGGTTTATCTGCAGCTATAATTGATTTTTGCCCTATATTTAGAAAGTTAACCACCCTTTTCACTTTATCCATCGAATGATTAATCATTGCAACTGAAAGGGCGTGTTTTCAAACAGTGACATCAAAGAAGTAACACTTTATACTTAAACAGAAGAGCCTAAATGCTTCGAGGAATGAATGAAGACAAAGATATGTTTAAAACATTCAAATCATCATCTGTTAGATGAACTACGATTCCCATCATTGTGCCCTTGAAGTGCGTGTAATTCGTTCTTTATAAATAAATAGTTTGCGCATGCGCGAAATTGTTAAACACATGTGTATCATAACCTTAAAAAATGTCATCAAACAAATTTCTAACATCATGAAAAACCAAAAGCGCTAAGCATGTAATAAGTAGTTCAAATATTTGTGTGTGAATTTGGTAACATTTTCACGCATGCACAAACCCAGAACATGTCAAATATTTATTTCTAGTAAATACGTTACATGTAAAGCAGTTTTCCACCAAACCTGATAATATTTTTTACTCAAAGAAGGTCAAGGAAAACGTTAATCAGAAAAATAAGTATTTCAATCTGAAAAAACAGCCATTTTAGAAAAAGGTGGTGGCCATCTTGAAAAAATGTAATTTTCTTATGGCCAGCAGTTTATTCTTAAAAAGTATAAAATAATGATGTTTCGTACTTATTTTCATGCTTGTATCATCATTTGCAGAATTCCCTTGATTTTGCTTGCGATATCTTACACTGAGTGTGATAATTTGATAATAGTTATGAAATAGTAAAATGCCCAGTAAGATAAGTTGTAGACCTCTTACTGGAGGCTCAGTTTTTCTATCACCCATCTTTTTTAAACAATCTTCTACTGTTGGGTAAAGTCTGAATCTTAAACTTGATTCTGCTATGATTATGTATTATATGACTCTCTATGAAGAAGAAGGACTTAAATGTAGAAGGATTTAAAATTTCATTCTTAAGACTTTCCGTGTTGTAATTACTTCATACAACCACCACAGTGCTTTGTCCGCCGATACAAACACAAACAGGTCTGTGAGTACGGAAGTTTCTTTCTTATTCTCTAAAAATTGCGTACTATGTATGCTATCAATTATTTCGAAATTATTTTGAAAATACGACTTTCGAATATATGATTTATAGATTTATTTTTAATGAGAATCATGACATTTTTTTATTTTATTTAACATGTTTGCACCAATTTGTTAAATACATACGACGAATGAGCGTCGTTTAAGACTTGTCGACAATATTTCCAATCAGTTTCAGATAGAGGATGTTATGATACGCGAATTTTCATAGAGTGGATTGAAAGAGGACATTGTATCACAGTCCTTGAAAATAACATGCTATTTACTATTTTTTGTATTGACACATGTATCCTAATAATTAATGCTTAATCATGCTTTAAGATATACAATATAGATAGATCATCAAGTATATAACTTATTCCAATTGAAATTGATTTTGGTTGGTACGTTTGCAAATATACCTATTATTACGATGTCTTTTATCAATAATATTCATGATATTTAAATAAGAAGTTTAAGATATATTGTCGCAGCATACCATCATTTAGACACAAAGGATACATGATTGCTGTTCGATGAAACCCTTCAATTACAATGTCAATTTAATTTCATTTTTTTAATTTTTTTTACCAATACAACAAAGATTCATAGTAAGTACATTATCTTTTTGTTGTACATTTATGTATTCATTTTTATTTTTTACAAAAATGTTTTGAAAACGTGAAAATTCGGTTAATACTTTGAACAAGAAACATAGATGACATGCATCGACAAACAAGTTTTTTCAACAAACGTTTCTTATACAATTTAAATTATCTGAATGGAATATGAAGTTTGTACCTCCTATTTTTCCAAGGCTCTAATTTCGATTAAATCGGAATCTTATAATTATGTTCAAACGAAACTACCATACTTACAAACAACATGTACTTACCGGTGTGCTGTAGATTTCGTATGCCTCGATTTAGATCTCTTTCATACTTTTCTACAATGAAACACATCAGTTTGAATAACCAGGAACGTAGTCAATATAAAAGAATAAAAATAAAACAATGCATGTATTTTATGATTTTTGACGATTACGTTTAATTTCCAGTTGATGCTTCACTAAGGCTAACAGAACATACCTGTAATGTTTAGACGCATACAAAAAAGATATAAAAAAATAATGCAGTTTAAACAATGCAAAATCAAAGGTTTAACGTTTTATGTTATTCTTTTTATGAACTACAATTTAAAAACCTATATATTATTCATGTCATTTGTTTTTTTCGATTGGCATGTTTTCTTCTCTTGCAAGCGCACTTTTTGTTTGATTTTAACTTGTAAGCGTCATTACACCCCCCCCTCTTTTGCTATCTTCCTCCTCTGTCCTGTTTTTATGCATGGAAAAAATTGTTTTTCTTGATATTATCATGATTATATGGTATGTCATTAGTAGTTTAATGATGTTGATCACGTTCAAACCCAATCAAAATGTACTTGATTGAAAATATAGTTTCGTGTTTTTAGTTGGTAAATATATTCTTTCCATATTGCTTAAACGTTTGTATGTTTTACTATATGAATGGGATTTTGAATAAATAAGCATATTTAACCTGCGGAAGAAGTATATTCACCGCGCAAAACGTTGCGTGGTTCTACGTGTATGATTAAAAAAAAAATAAGTTTGATGTACAGTTGGTTTTGGTAAATTATTGCCAATACACCTTTTTTTCTCGGAATATGGAATAAAACAATTACTGTTTTTTTGTTTCGAAAAATATGTGGCCTCAGTGTATATCAGTTTTTTAAAAGTCAGTAAAACCACATATTTACCTCATCAAAAGACAGCAATTGTATAATAATATACACTTTCGACTATGACCAAACTTCATTATTGCTATGAAGTATTTAATAAAGGCATTTCACTACATGTTATTGAGATGTTCACGCAAAATACTATCAAAACAAAAGATTTCTATGAAGTCACTTCAATTTTAGATTCAGTTACATTGGTATTCATCCATTACCTTGTTCTCTCTTTTCTTTTCTTTCTCTTTCTTTTTCTACAGAAACAAAAATGTTTTTGATATTTTTAAAACTATTGATAACGTTCAGATTTTTTTTTTTATTCATCTGAAAGTTATCAATCATTTTGCGTAAATATTGGTTTCTAAAATATGCTGAAGAGACAACAGTACCAAGTAAAAGTCTCTCTAACCAAAAACGGAGTATAAAGTGGTAATTCGACATATCTTTTATCTTCTGATATATGTGTCCTCCGTGATGCTAATCTAGTTTGATTAGCACAATTAAGTATAATTATTAAAAGTATAGTATGGCATTTTATTATAAATTCAATCATCAACAGTACTTTCGACCATTTTTATAACAGATTATGAGTTCTATTAAGTGGTAAAACACTAACTGTAGGTCAAAAGTACTTAAATTGCACTCAATTCATATTACAGTGTATATATATGTCATTAGTTAAACTATTGGTATACCCTTAATTATTATTAGCTGGTTTTCCAAACAGTTTGTGGTAAAGTTTAAGAGAGGTTGATATATATTTACGGAAGTTTTCCGCATCTCAGTTACCCTTAATTTTCGGTTGGAATTGTTAATGAACGTAAATATATATATGTGTTGTTTAATTGGGAACTTTGCATCTCTTTTTGTTGTATTATTGTAGTGACCCCCAAATTGCTATCCTCTTACTAGTTCTGTGTGCTGTGGCATCATCAATTTATTTTTGTTTTATGAGTTTGACCATCCTTTGGTATCCCTTACCTAAATTTTTGACGTATTTTCCATTTTTTTTAATACGCTCATTCAATTGATTTGGTTGAGCTCAATAAACAAATGTCCTGTTTTTATGAATTCAAAAAGTTAGACGTTCTTATTATTATATAGAAAGGCATAAGTAGCTGTAGATCACGTTCGTACCTAATCTCAATTTACTCAATTCAAATGATGTTTCTTGTTTCTATTTGGTAATTATATTTACACGTTTTACTGTGGTAAAACTAACAGGAAATTATTTAAAAACATAAACCATCGTTTCCTTTATGGACTTAGAATACTCTTTAGCATCAAGCAAAATACAAAAAATTATGAAGAATCATAATATTTTAATAAAATCTTTTTGAAAATTCGTTCAATTTGTGATTTATTACCTTCTTCTTTTTCTCTGCTTTCTTTTTCTGCAGAAAATAATAAGTAGTTTTAGTTTTTGTACATTTTAGAACTGGTTAAAAAGTCATATTTGCATACTTTATAGATATAAGAAGATGTAGAATGAGTGCCAATGAGACAACTCTCAGTCTTAGTGTTAATTTGTGAAAGTGAACTGTTATATGTCAAAGAACAATCTGATATATACGGAGTCTTGGCTCAAACCGAACAGCAAAATGACTGGACTTCAGCATAAAACTATTCAAACCTGAAAACCAACGAATTTATCTACAAAATGTATAAAAAAATACGAGAAACAAAAACCTTTATGAACTACATCAACAAACGACAATCACTGAACATTAGGTTCCTGACTTAAAAGAGGTGCAAACAAATGCAGCGGGTTTTAACGTTTTAATAGGTACCCACATTCACCAGTTGCTGAAACAATAGTCATTATAGTGTGATATTAGTGTAATATCACTAAATAGAAAGACGCACTATAAAATATCACTTGAAATGGCCTAACTCAATTAAAAGACATATTAACACAAATAAGTGAACATACACTGAATGAATGCATACGATCTATTACACAATGTGAATATATAATCATGAATTAAGGGGTAAAGTTAAACAACACAAATAAGACAACCAAAACCTTGAACAAAATACCGCCAAATACAATAATCGTGTACACAGGTATATATATTTGTCCCCTGAAAGGTTAAAACATCATTTGTCATTAGTATTATTTTTGGAATGAAAAACAGAAAGAAGCAGCTTACTTATGTCCGAGGCTCTATTATCAAATCAAATCAAAACACATTCCTTTTTGAACTCCATTGGAAAGTGGAGATGGAAATTAAAACATAATTGATGGAAAAACATGTGTTTCAACGAGAACATTGTGTATGATTACCTGCTATTTAAAATTATTTACAGTAACTTTAGTTTGTAAAGTAGTCATACAATTTGATTGATTTAACAAAAGTTTTTGGGCTCTTTATAGCTTGCAATTCGATTTGAGCCAAGGCTCCGTGTTAAAGACCGTACTTTGACCTATAAGGGTTTACTTTTACAAATTGTGACTTGGATGGAGAATTGTCTCATTCGCACATCTTCTTGTATCTTTTAAACTATGAAGGGTAACTGTTATGATTATTACAATAGATTATTGGACATTTCCTACCTAAAGTTCAAATTAGTTCCTCTGGCAGATTTTGGAAAAGTTTAAGCGTAGTTATAACTCACATATATGTATCATGAATTATTGCCTGTATTCCATAACTAAGTTTGCTCCGTATTATCTGTGGTGTCTGCTTTTCAAGGTTAACAAATATGTGTTGTTTAATGAAGGCAACAGTTGTATACCGCTGTTCAAAAGTCACAAACTACCAACTTACAAACATGCACACTTCAATGTTCTTAATGTAATGTAATTTGTGTATGTTTGGTAATCATATGATATCTAAGTATCTTAAATTTAGAATATGGTTTTTCTTTTTGTCATCCTTCGTCGTGAGAGTTCTGAAACGTTAAATTATATTCTTTATAATTTATTAGTACACAATCAAATGTTTGATTAATTAACTAACAACTTATGAAAAGAACAAAAATTTCAATGTTCATAAATTAATGTTATTTTTAGTTGTTTGTTTGTTAATCTTATGATATCTTTGTATCACTTCAAATATTTACCTTCTTGCGACTCTCTGCTAGACAAATATACAAAACGAACGAAAGCAATGAAGGCAACTACCAAACCTGGAATAACGACCAATTTCTGTAAATTTGCCATTATCCTTTAAATATTAGTCTGCAAAATCAAATGTAAAATTTACCTACTCTAATAAAAGAAATTGAGATCACATACATTTGAAGATGTGAGAAAAACGTTCAAGTAGATTTTGACTAGCCTGAAAATAGTTTAAGTAGATACATATATTGCACACATATTTTTACGTGTACAACATTTTTAACTAAACTTTGTTCTCCGAACAGTGTTGTTAAGTATTTGGCTAAAATTACGGACAAGATGAGCATTTGTATATAGCTCTTATTAGTCATACTTAAAAGACATGCGAAAGATACAAAAAGAACATTCCAACCCAAAATAAAAAAGACTGACAACTAAATGGCAAAGAAAAAAATCAACAAAAGATCGCAAAATAAATAAATAAGACAAATAACAGTTTACAAAAACACAACAACAAAAAAATTATGACTGAGCAATAAGAGCACCATTAAAAACTTGGGTGATATCTAGTGTTCGCGAAGGGTACAATGTAAGTAGAACCTGCTTCGTATTTGGCAGCCTTCGTGTTGGTCGTATACAAATGTAAGTAAGGTAATAAATAAGCCACATTCGCCGAACTGATGACTGAACGTGGTTAAGATAAGTGGAGAATTTTGCTGTCTTCTTTGAAACTCATAGTTAAACAGCATATTTGTTAGCAGCGACAAACTTACAAGATTTCAAAATATTAAATTCAAATTAAACTGAGCAATAAAAACTTGATATAAAGACGCAACTGGAAAATTGCTTATAGAAATTTAACACAGAGACACTGATATCATTTCTTTTGTCGTATAGTTTTTTCAACAGATCGTCATTTTATGAAACATAGACATGGGTCACTATCTAAGATAGGCTTGAATGTAAAACTGTATACCATCATGTTCTCTTATGATATAAAACAACTTCACATCATATGGATATAAAACAACCAGTAGAAAATTTAATTTTTAATTATTAATTAGTTATTGCAAACGTCTATGTAGCAAATAATGATTCTTCATCATTATCATCGATGCTTGCTGACAAAAGGACATAACTATTACCATACATCCGTATATATATTTATTAAATACTACGATTAAAACAGCCCTTATACTACCAATACGACATGTGTCATACTGGTGACGTTGTCCTGATCATATAAGTCACTTGATCTATATTGCTTTTCGGCCCGGTCCAATATTTCCAATACGGACTGGAAATGAATCCTGAATAACATGTAAACATATATTGTGCATGTAATTCAGGATTTATTGCCAGTCCGTATTGGAAATATATTGGCTCTATATTTACACATTGTCAGTCCGTATTGGAAATATTGGCCCTATATTAACATTTGATATATGTGAAACAACATTCAGAACAAGTCTGTATATGAAAAAGTTGGATTATTTAATAGTGGTGTTATGAACTGGCTGTTTCTGTATTGGCACTGGCATAGATTCTCGGTCAGGTGTATTGGCTCTCGACCCTACGGATCTCGAGACCAATACAACAAACCTTGAATTTATACTAGAAACAGCCAGTTAATAACACTATGATATGTATCAGAATTAGTGTCGTTATGTCCATTGACGTTTTTTTTGTATCCTATTACAAATATCTGTGTATAAGGTATCGAATAAATGTTTAATATTAAGGATAGTCGTATCTTGAAAAATAACTTAAGAATCAATATTATGTTACAAAAGCATATTACTAGAATAAGAACTACTCTTTAATTAATTTCACGTATATCTTTTGGTCAATAAAGTAACTACCAGTTCTATTTTGCACTATTTATTTAAATAACACAAATGTCATCTGACTAAAAGATCTACTAGAATACTGTGTCCAAACTAACCCTGAAAAAACTGTTATCATTTGTTAGTTTATATGGTTTGGTACGAGGATGAAAAAACAAACAACTGTTTACCGTTTAACTAAATGACTTGTAATTATTAGCATGCAATTGTACATTATGAATGAATGTGTGATCTTTTTCGATAATTAGGTTATCTTCATGTGTAAATTGTAGACCGTTTCCGATAAGGTAACAAGGTGCGTAAGAAGTACCCGGCATAGTTTCAACATAAATAATTTTTGTTTGAACATAAGTATACGCACAAAAAAAAACTGGCGTTATTTTTTTGTTTTAATTTTAACTTTCTATAAACGGCGAACATAGATATGTCATAGTAAAATCAATATCGTATTTACCGTTAATACATTTTTTATGCAAAGATTATAGCAGTGAAAGTAAACGTTAACCATTCGAACAGAAAAGTCACCTTCAACTATTTATAGATGTAAATCCCAAATCCAAAAGTAAAATAAATTGTACAAAAGGTAACAGCAAAATTTATAGAAATAAAAAAATGAATGGAATTTAATTCCCTTATTTCTAAATGTTGATTCACTCCTTCACGGTAAACGGTTGTGCCAGGTGTCAATTATCAACATGGCAACATACGTTTTGTTGAGTACATGAACGTTGAAGGTGTCCCACTGGATGTGTTTAAGTTATGACGACTTGATTATTTATCATATAATCAAATTCATTACTTTAAACCTTCCAGTTATTGCTACAATTCTTTAACTTTACTTTCACTTTGTATTGCATTATTTGAAACTTACAAATACGTGCTGAATATATCCATTGGAAAGATAATGATAGCGCGCCAAGATAACATATTTAAAGCGATATAACTTATTTTGATAACAGGCCTGTATAAGGTTTAAATAAACTTTACGAACTATAAATTATTTTGGTGATTTTATCTTTGTACTGTTTGTTTGTTAATTAATACTTAGAGGTTATTGATATTTGAATTTGAGCTTAAACAAATGACATGAACCCTATTCTGGTTTTTAAAAACGAATTCACCAAGCAACCTGTTCTGCATTTAAAGAATATTATCCTCAAAACATGTATGCTAAAGCATTCAGTGACTTTGACATTGAGGAAATAGTCTTACGTTACATGTATGGTGGTTATGTATATTGTGTATGTCAAAGCTCAGGTCTATTGAACTTCATTGGCTTCATTAGTACCTCTAGTGCTAGTGCTTATCGAAACATTTCACTTGTATAAATTTGTTTATAGTTTCGTAATACTGACACATGTGGGAGAGTAGTGAAAACAGACAAAATAGGTTGATTTGACATTGCTTGGGATGCAGCCACCAACACGTTGCAAACATACATCACAAACATAAAATAGAACTGACTATTAAATTCAAACAAACATTCATACAAAAAAATCATACAAATACGCCAACATCATTGTTTTTGTCGTTTATAGTAATTTTGATGAAGACGCCAACAAAACGTTTAACTAGCGTCAAACACGCGAAGCAATGCATGAGATTTGAAAGATGTTTTTGTGCTTCTTTATTAAATATTTGTTTGTTTAGAGATTATGACATAGTGATGACTGCTGTACTAATATTTTAACAATCTTACCTATTATTCCTGTTTTGTTCACGCATCGTTGTAAATATAATAGAATTTGATTGACTGTCATACAAGTGAGAGGTCATGTACCAAGTCAGGAATATGACGGTTGTTGTCCATTCGTTTGATGCGTTTTATCATTTGATTTTGCCATTTGATTATGGACTTTCTGTTTTGAGTTTACATCGCAGTTCAGTATTTTTGTGATTTTACATTTTACTGTTCATAAAACATTTTGTATATGGTATCCATATAATGTTATCTTACACGATAATACTTTTTATCTAAATATGATAGTTCTGACAATTCTTAAGAAAACAGTTTTCGACGATTATTGGTACATTTCGTAAAAAAATCTATTAAGGACTTACACCATTACTGTCGTCTAACGGTCCTTTAATCTTAATCGATGTCTATCGATCTAAATATAGAAACGTTATTTTCATTTTTCTGTAGTCAGATATGTCCGATAAAATCAATGTACTCGTAGATATTTTCTCTCATTTGTTTTTAAGTTTAAGTTATGCTTTAATACATCATATCTTTAAAAGCTTGATGTACTAATACTTTTCAATGGTTGGAAACTTTGAAATATATATTTATAAACGTTTTACAGTATATTTTAGTATATATACAGACAGTATCGCCTTACCTCTATTCTGTTCTTAATGTATAGCCACGAAAATAAACACATATATTAGTCACATGATATTGGTTTTTTTATAACACATACACGTGTGGTGTACATATCTATGTAGGTTGACATTGTTGTTCACAGTTTGATTTTTTTTAATGGAATTTAAGTTGAATAGACTTAAATTCAGTTATCGCTAAGGTCTCTGTCAGATAGTGTTTCCTTTTTTAGCTTTACCAATATGAGTGACGTAATATCATGTGAAGTAATTAAGTACAGCTCTTTATATGAACCAGGCAGAGTGCCATATACATGTGATACATGGGGGGTTTCAGATTTTATCTATAATTGGCCTAGTAGAAGCAATAAATGTATGTTGCTCAAAAAATAATTTTGAGAGGGAAAATATGAGTGGTTGCCATGGTAACGGACACATCATTTTTTGGTTGTTAAGCGTAGTAAAATCTTTCAAAAATCAGCTAAATCACCACATTTCAGAGCCTGATTATGAATAATTCATGCATTTTTCATTAATTTTCATATGTAACATTGATAGAACTTGGTTTAAGCTTAATTTTAGTGAAGATTGCTTGTCAACCAAATTTGTAAATTTTTTGAAAAATTTTGTGAAAAAATGCATATTTTCAACTTTTCTGAAATTAGGATTTTTGTTGAATTATCAAATTTTCTCTGGTGTTTTTCAGAAAAGTGCAAATGTGTACAGAATAGTTAGCGCTGTAGTTATGAAGTTCGGATACTTCTTTACCAAATTAAATAGTGAAATGCGTGGGATTTTTTCAAGTTTTATCACCATAGCAACCGATTTTTTCCTTGGAAACAGAGTTTTTATTTGCAGAATATTGCAGTTTAACAGCTTAAATGTCCGGAATTGTTTTATAACCGATAAAAAAATACATAAAGGCTAACACAAACTTTAAATTACTATCGTCAAGTGTTGTTGACTTCAATTGTTACCACGGAAACATATATTATCCATAGCAACATCCACTAAAAAACTGAATAAATAGAAATTTATGTAAAAAATATATAAATAGAGGGTGTTTATTTTCAAATTCTTTGCTTCACTCACAGTCTTGTCTGGGTTTTTTTCTTCAGATTGTTCAATAAATGTTATATGTAATGAAACATTGGGGTTGGGGGGCTTGGAAAAAGGGGGAGGGGGGTATGTTGATTTTTTTTAAATGTTGCATACAAGTAGATACTTAAAAAGATAATTGCGTTTCGTCGTCCGAAAGCACATTGGTTTTCGCACTTTAACTTTAGTTTAAGTTAATAGAAATCTATGAAAGTTAAACACAAGGTTAATTACCACAAAAGGAAGGTTGGGATGGATTTTGAGAGTTTTGGTCCCAACAGTTTAGGAATTAGGGTCCAAAAAAGGGCCCAATTAAGCATTTGTCTTGGTTTTCGCACCATAACTTTAGTACAAGTAAATAGAAATATATGAAATTTAAAGACAAGGTTTATGACCATAAAAGGGAGGTTGTGATTGATTTTGGGAGTTTTAGTCCCAACAGTTTATTAATTACGGACCCAAAGGGTCAAACTTAAACTTTGTTTGATTTCATCAAAATTGAATAATTGGGGTTGTTTGATATGCCGAATCTAACTATGAATGTAGATTCTTAATTTTTGGTCCCGATTCAAATTGGTCTACATTAAGGTCCAAAGGGTCCAAAATAAAACTTTGTTTGATTGTAACAAAAAATGATTTTTGGGAGTTCTTTCATATGCTGAATCTAACCATGTATTTAGATTTTGGATATTGGACCATAATAGGTAAATGTCCAATTTTTAAGTTTTTAAGTTTAAAGTCCTTAGACCAAATTCATTCTGTGTCAGAAAACTATGTTGTGTCCACTATTTTTAATCGTAATCCAAATTCAGAGCTGTATCAAGCTTGAATGTTGTGTCCATACTTGCCCCAACTGTTCAGGGTTCGAACTCTGCTGTCGTATAAAGCTGTGCCCTATGGAGCATCTGGTTTAAGGTTAACAGATGATGAACTTCATGGGATTGCAATAGCTGGGCCAACCTGGCTTATGGAAAGGCAATATAGATATGGCCCTAACAATTGTAAGAATTTTTTTAATTTCTTATGGCACACATCCGTCTGAGATGTTATTCCACCAGCATAAATCACAAAATTGACCCGTAACATAATATTAACAAACCACTAATAGAATCATTTTGTCAAAGCATTTCTAAACTGAAACTGAAGTGTGATGGACGGGCGGATAGACGGACAGGCAAATTGGACACATTTTAAGTTGGTGGTGATTTAAAAAATAATAATAGTCAATGGGTGGTCCCTAATATCGAAAGTCCAGTATAATGGAATCCTCTTAATATATACATGTAGCTATTAACATATCATTAATAACAGCTTTGTTGTACTACTATCCCGCAATTGGAATTCAGGATCTCCGAGATAGACAAAGAGACCACAAAGCTGAGAATGTCTGCATAATTACAAGATTAATAACAGTAATTATTTGAAGGCAAATTCCACACATTCTAACTGCAACACTAGAAACAGCGCAGTACATACCAATCTTATTTTTCTTTGTAATTATCAATGCTTTCTAGTCCCAACAAGTTGTAAACATTCATGAATACAAGACTTTAGTGTCCCATGTGAAATAAAAGAATAAATTTCTAATGTGGGGGGGGGGGGTAGTAAGTTTAACCCATGTTCGTCAGTACATAAGTCATCACAAAGATGGTTTCCATTCTATGATTTTAGTTTGCCTCAATCAAATCTTATGAAACATGTATACACATAGAGATCAAGTTTGAATTTTATTGGTGTCACTGTTAACTGTATAGTTTGCCTTATATGGCCTGGTTAACTAAAGAAATTTCTAAAAGTGACCATTTGATCTTAGGATAACCTTTCTGGCGCCCTCTTTTTGTCATACATACAATATTATATTTTTCGACTTTCATGTAGATTTTTTTTATCTTTTCTGTTAATTTAAAAAAGAAGATGTGGTATAATTGTTAATGAGACGGTTACACGTCATTATTCCGACAGCCCATTAGTCCGACAGCCCATTGGTCCGACAGCCCATTGATCCGTCAGCCCATTAGTCTGACAGCCCATTGGTCCGACAGCCCATTAGTCCGAAAGCCCATTGGTCCGACAGCCCATTTGTCCGACAGCCCATTGGTCCGACAACCCATTAGTCTGACACTTATCAAGTCAAGCATAAGGGTAACAGGATAAAAAAAATCGTCTGTCTGTATTATTAAGTTTAGATATAATAACATGTTTTTAAAGAAATAACTCTGTATATATAACATAAGGCTTAGGTAGTTCAAATACTTTCTATACATGTACTCAATTCGAAATCTGTATATAGAAATAAACAGAACAGAATATTTCATTTTTCCACATTAAAGGGTCTATAAAGAGCATATAAACAACCAGTGATGGTGCGAACTACTGATGATACCCCGCCCAAATATTTCATTGTTGAGTTGTAAATCTGAAAAAGCATCGCACAGTATAGCTGACTAATATAAACCCTGAAACCAAATTTCAGAAATCATTGTATTGTAGTTCCTCAGAAAAATATGACGATTGTTTTTTCTTGGCTGTCATGTGAAAAGTGTTCGGTAAAGAGAGTGGTTGAGTAATGAATCTGAAAACTTATCACACGATATAGCCGACTTCAATAAACCTTTCAGAAATTCTTGTAATGTACTTCATGAAAAAAATGC
Source organism: Mytilus galloprovincialis (assembly GCA_037788925.1). Classification (NCBI taxonomy): domain Eukaryota; kingdom Metazoa; phylum Mollusca; class Bivalvia; order Mytilida; family Mytilidae; genus Mytilus; species Mytilus galloprovincialis. The sequence goes on from CM075338.1 coordinate 41,001,597, forward strand.
AACGAAAATATTCATGGGACAGAGGGATGAATTGACGGACAGACTGACGGATGGACGGTTGGAAGGACATCGACGGACAGACAGAGGTAAAACAGTATACCCCACTTTTTTTGAAGCGGCGGTATAATGATTGGATCAACATAAAGACTTTACAACAATAATAATATGATATAATTATCTTTATAGCACCATAAGCCTCAGTCACAATCGGAGCCAAAACAAAATAGAAAAAAAACAACTACCCGGTATATATATCAAATAACAGTCAGTATCAACACATGTACTACATAACTCAAAAGAACTATTGTTTAACAATACAATCGTCAGTATTCCCCATAATAGTAAAGTTTTCTTCTGTTAACATCGAGATGTGCTAGAAATGTGCTGAAAGAGTTCAACCCTCAAATTATTATGAAGTGAGGATTCGATTGAAAAATGACGCTCATCCTCAACTCTATCAGCTGTACATTACGAGTATCTGGCATTTTTCAATTCTTAATGTAATGGGTGAGCACCGATTCTTAATTAACATATGCACTACCTTTCTTAAAATCTACGGAAGCGTATTAGCGCCACACATTTTTTTCAATTTTTCTTCCAATGTTTGCGTTACAACGCAAACCTTTGCGTTATAACGCAAACATTTGTTTTATATTATTTCTTATTTAAGATTCAAAGGAAACAGTAGTTATTAATAGAGGAGGCTGTATATATTAAAATGTATCACCATTGTAGTCATTGCAAAGTAAAATCCTTGAATAATTAGATCATATCATTGACTTCAATAATGAGCAGAATAATATAAGAAAATGAGGTATGAATGTCAATAAGAAAACTCTCTATCTAAGTCACTATTCCTAAAGGTAAACCATCATAGGCCAAATTACGGTCTTCAACAAGGAGCATTGGCTTACACTGAACAACAAACTATAAAGGCCCTTCAGAAACGATATCCTTGTTACTACTAGTATATATATTACAAAGAAAATTGAGTAAATTATACGGAAGAACAAAAATCAACCCTGCTAATATAGCTATAACCGAATATAAATATTCTTCCAAAGTAAGCTCTCGTTTGAGAACTGTGTAAAGTAGGTTGGCAATAAATATATAGAATGAAGATGTTTTATTAATAAAATTATGTTCTCTCTATTCAAATTGCTACCCAAGCATCTTAACAATACTTCATTATATTGAAATGAAAATTCAATGACTTTCTATCAAAGAATCTTGATCATATTCTGAGATTTAAAAAAAAATGTTTCCTTAATAAAAATTCATTTTAAAGCAGAAAGATAAATTTATCCATTTGACCTGGAGTTTCACAATTGTATGACATTATTTTGGAATTTTCAATTTAAATATAAGTGAATATCGATAGGGGATTAATAAAGGAATCAAAAGAGTTAAAAAAATATACAGATCAATGTGCTTGTTTTCAAGATATTAGCCATTGTAATTTTGGCGGGAAAATATTCTCTCTTGACTTTTCATAGCTTTATCATTGACAAGTTTACATTCTCAAAAACTATCAAAGAATAATTTTTGAATTTTATAAGACTTTGACAGATGGCTTATCATTATACATGTAAAAGATTTACAAAAAGATCAATAGGGGTCAATGCCATTTTTTTTAGGCATTCAAAGGAATAAAACCTGAGGTTTCCGAAAATCTGACAAAAATCCCATAACATGACAAGCGGACTACAATGTACCTTAACTAAGCTCTAAAGCTAAAACCAAGTTATAGATTATCGATATTATATATGTAATTTCTGAGAGAAAAAAATGATTCTATTTATAATCAGGCTCTCCGACCAAACATAATCTTTTCAAGAATCTACATGTATGATAACTTTAAAAAATAAACCTACCCCCCCCTTTTTTTCTAACCTTCCAACCCCAATATTACATTATATATTACATTTGTTAAACCTTATGAAAAGAACAGAAAAGACCGTAAGTGAAGCAAAGCATGCAGTCATATTCCAATTTGAAAATAAACAACCTCTATTTATGTATTTTTTTACATAAATTTCTATTTATGCAATTTCAGAGTGGATGTTGCTATGGATAATATGTGTTTCCGTGGTAACAATTGAAGTCATCAACACTTGACAATTGTAATTCAAAGTTTGTGTTAGATTTTATGTATTTTTTTTATCGGTTATGAAAAATTCCGGACATTTAAGCTCTTAAACTGCAATATTCTGCAAATAAAAACTCCGTTTCCAAGGAAAAAATCGGTTGCTATGGTGATAAAACTTGAAAAAATCCCACGCATTTCACTATTTAATTTGGTAAAGAAGTATCCAAACTTCATAACTACAGTGCTAACTATTCTGTACACATTTGCACTTTTCTGAAAAACACCAGAGAAAATTTGATAATTTAGCATAAATCCATATTTCAGAAAAGTGGAAAATATGCATTTTTTCAAAAAAATTTTCAAAAAATTTACAAATTTGGTTGACATGCAATCTTCACTAAAATTAAGCTTAAACCAATTTCTATCAATGTTACATGTGAAAATTAATGAAAAATGCATGATTCTATTCATAATCAGGCTCTGAAATGTGGTGATTTAGCTGATTTTTGAAAGATTTTACCACGCTTAACAACCAAAAAAAAGAGTGTCCGTTACCATGGCAACCACTCATAATTTTCCATTCATAATTATTTTTTTAGCAGTATTCATTTATTGCTTCTACTAGGCCAATTATAGAAAAAAATCTGAAACCTTCATGTATCGCACTCTGCCTGGTTCTTACAAAGAGCTGTACTTAAGTCTTTTACAGAAATTCCAAGGAAGCAAGCTGTATATTTTTAATTGTTAGCGGAAAATTTGTAAAAAGCTATCTTTAATACTAAAGTAGGGTTAGTATGGTATTGTTGATGTGTTTCATGCATCCAATATCGTTTAGCATTGAATTTCATTATAAAGTTTGGTTTCTTTTACCAATTTTGGATATTCCAAATTATCGCCACGTGGCGAACACATGCGACTAAGGCATGATATAAATCTATTCTTCATCTTACAGTGTTATTTTCTTTTAGCAATAGAACTTACGAATTATGATATTGTTCAAAGTTTTTCAGATGAATAATAATGATATCGTCCTTTATGTCTTATTTATCTAAATTATAATTCGTTCACGTAGTTAGACTGGCATGGTACCGTGTGAACGTGTTACACATGTTTGACGATGAGTTAACACAATTGTTTTTATATTAGGTTTAGCTCGTAAAGAACGGCTGTGTGATTTAATACGCTGTTACAGATAAGTAACGTTATAGTTTTCGCAACTAGATCATTGAAGCATATCATTATATAGCAGGAGACATGCGTTGTTGATGGGCCCCTGCATGTTCATTAAGTCTTCATTAAAAAGTAGCCATCATTATATGTATCCAGATCTAACATGTATATATATATAAAAAAGAAAAGAAAGACAGTAATAATATCACTACAAAAGATATTTACGGACCACGTGCGTAGGGACGTACACGGCTATGGGGCGAATGGACCTTTTCAAACCGGAAGTGAAACTCTCGATACAAACAAACTTAGTTTGAAACTTGGAAATCTTACACAGAGACAGATAGCTAGCAGTAACTCAAATCGTTACGTCTAATGATCATAGAATGGTTTTAGAGTATACCAAGTATAGTTAGGTACCCTTCTGTTTTCGCGTGTTTCTACTTGATTGGAAAACTGATTGATTGATTGTTGGTTGTTTACGCCGCTCTTAGCCGAGGGTCGGTATACATATAAAAGTACAATGTATGGTTGAGATAAATTACAAAACATACTACAATGTCATCAAGTTATCGGTCACAGCTAAAACATTTTGTAAATGTGATTATTATTTTGCTTTAACACTCAATTGTAAATTGATTTTGTTAAGCTATTACTAAAATGTGATAATGAAACACTTGTTAAGATTTACTCTTTGAGTTGTAGCACAATGTTGAGAAGAACAGCAAGGAAACGTAAAGCAAAGGGACAGGAAATTAGTCTCCCGAGGAACGCCACTACAAGGGCCGAAATACTTGCAACAGGACACCAGACACAGACATCCATGACAAGGACACCAACTTTTTCGACAGTTATGTCTACATCTGGACCTATCCCTTACGCAACCAACGTAGGATCTGTCACATCACTACAATTAGGTGCCACTGATGCAACTGCTAGCCAACAGAGCTCCAAATTAGCAGATACACACACTGTGTCAAGCCACACACACCTCACAGACAATAACGTACCAATGCAAAATGCAGGTAATCAGTTTATTAACTTGACACCTACATGTTCATCCAATACTAGTATACCACAAATGTATATCCCACAGCAAATATACGGGGTAAATACTGATATTGCAATAAATGTACCACAAAATATAAAAGACAAAATTTATAAAAGTGAATATATAGATTTGGCTGTTTTATTAGCACAAAACATGACATCAGATTCAAACACGCAAAAGTTAGTGGTACAAAATGAGCAAATTGTGATGCAATCTGCTCCAAACCTGTCAAAAATCTTTGGTATTGAGGTGTGGACATCCGCCTTTATAATATTTACAAGTATTTATTGCAATCTTCATCCTGGAAGATTTCAGGAGTTGCTCAAATACATGAGTACAATACGTTTAGGTGCCAAGCGTTGTAATAATTTAGGTTGGAAGCATTATGATGAACAATTTCGTTTGCGTAAAGCCTTCGACCCTACTGGTTTCTGGGCTACAGTTGATTCTGAATTATGGTTGATATATATTAATGATAGTACGGAGAACAAAAATGGTAGTACTTCAGTTAACTTGAACACTGCGTCTAATTTGAAATGTTATACTTTTAATTATGAGGGTAGTTGTTTTAAACAATCTTGTTTTTATAAGCATGTTTGCATGCGTTGTGGTGCAGGTCATCCTGTTATAACCTGCCCACATGGGCAGACATTGGCTTTGCATAATCAAAACCTACTTTTGCTAATCCAAGATTCAGGTCACCTAGACCTCAAAGCAGATATAATTTTTCATTTAGGCAACCTGGTTCAAACCCACGACAGAGACCTGCTGCGTTAAAAATTAGCATCAATTTAAAGTTGTATTAAATAAGGGAAACCGACTGATATTTAATAACTTTGGTTGGGGTGGGGACAGGAGTAATTCGTATATGAATATGGTTGCCTGCTAAGAGTTGAAAAATAGGCATGTTTAGCGACATATTAAAATGATCAATAATGCCCTCTTTCCTTCTTCACTCCTCATCTAGTGATTTAAACTGACCACTAGCCAAATCATGAGTGTTAAAAGAGGAGTTTGTTTTGTGCCTCTGCCGTCTAAACCACCTATTTAAAAGGAAGCGGTAGAAGAAAGCCAGAAGCTCTTCCCAATGCAAAATCAAAGAGCAGATTGCTCTGAGGAGAGCAGATTGCTCTGAAGGATAGGATTGCCGTTGTTTCATTGACACGTGTATACATGTAGCTGGATAATATTATTTTCAAAACTTATTCAACTGCACATTTAAAATAGTTACAAAATAGCCAATCACGAATAAAAGTGTATGAACAATGTAATCAGGCCTATGTTTTATTTTTGTACTATCAATTCCCAGTTTACTTTCCACAGCAGTCACTGAGACTCAGAGTGAGAGAAGGTATTTACTTCGTATCTTATCACTTATTTTCCTACGTTAATTCTAGGAGGAACCCCATTCCTAACTCTTTAAATATTTAATTTCCTTTGGGTCAGTGATCATGACTCCTTTCCGTACACATTTATCGGTTTAAAGTGCGATCGCTTTCAATATAATATGACGTTTATTTACAGAACGAGCTAATAGTCGACTTGTTGTTTTGATTCAGAATTCACGGAAGTTACTTCCGGAAGGGAGACAACTCGAAACGATAATATGGAAGGCTCCATTTCGCCTGATGGGGTGTTCTACGATGAGGATTACATTTATTTTAATCTAAATGATGCATATGATTTAAAATTATGCAACAACAATAACCTTCAATAGCAGACATACATAGAAAAGATCCCATGAGTTATAAATTAATTAATTGAGTGGAGAATCCAGAGCAACCATTCAATCTAAAACCCCTTGAAGTTAAGAAAACTATACGCATGCGTATAATTTCCAAAACAAACCCTGGAGCAAGAACGTATATTTAATGTTTATTAAACGACCTAGATGGTTCTCTATTTCTTTATGGAAGTACAATCTCAAATATCAGTTTCATAACGGTAACATATATGAAAAACTCCACTTCAGTTCTTAAATGACAGAAATAGATTTATCGGAATTCAGAGAAATCTCGCATTTTATCAAAACTGGGAATTCCCTCTGACGTGTTTCTAAATTTATAAAAATACTAAATATAAATACTGCTTAATTCTGATTTTACGTGTTGTTTAAAACACGCATATAAGTCAAGGGAATTATCAAACATGAATATTATGAAAAGAACATTATAGGAAAGTTGTTTAAGTTCAATCGCTTTGTTTGTTTTTACCTTTTAAAGCAAGGCAATCATAAGAATCTGAGATGTTCCTTAATATTTAGAATAAAACGATTGACGTGAGGGCAATGCTCTGAGCCACCGGTATAGGTCTACAGATTGCTTGAAAGCAATCGTATCCCAAAAAAACCAACTGAAATGGACCTCTTCTTGCTCACTACCAAAGAACAAAAAAAAACAAGCCCCTGCTGTGTTGTGGAATTTTTTACGTGTTAAGTTATATATTAAAAGTTCTTTTAATTCTGTCTGTTAATAGCAAGTATTTAACGAATGATACACTGATTTCTATTCCGCTATAAAAAGTTTACTTACAACAGAAACCAGTAAAAATCCGTGTGTCAGTTCCGTAATCACTTACAATAAATATAGACGACCAAGGCTAGGCTGTACTTGAGAGACTATGTTATACTTTAATTAGAAGAAAAACACTTTATAATTTACTTTCTATAATGAAACTTTATTATTTTCAACCATTGACAAAAAAAAATATGTTAAAAAAATACAACTGTTTCCGGTCAACCTTAGTCCGATAACGGTATATATAAAAAAACGGACGAAAATTTTGGAACTTTGATGCCGGTTTTGAGCAAGTTTTTAATTAAAATTCAGTATGGGCGCATCTTTGCCCCACTGAAATATTTTAACATAAGATGCATTTTGTTGGTATTATTGCTCTGACAAAATATTTTGTTGGGGCAAGAATGCGCTGGTACTTTTTCCGTAAAAAAAGTTAGTGAAAATGAGTACAAAATTGTGAAAAGCCAACAAATATGCACGTGAAGTGTTGTCAAAACACGGCATTATGACGTCATAACTACAAAAAAACATTTATTTTCATAAAATGAACATGTCCAACGGAAAAAGAAATCCATACACATACGAATAAGTAGAATTTGATAAATTCTCGAAATTGAGGTCAATTTTGCCCCTTATAGCCCCTTCTCCTTTGATATTTAATCGAATTTTTGTTATAAGGAATCTAATTTTTGTACTAAATGATTACAAATGCATCGATCCTTCTTGTAAAAACATGAAAATATTTCTCAATAGGGTTGTAACACTGACGAACAGCAAACACACTGTGTATAGGCTCTTTGGTAGTTTTTTCTCTAATTATATTACTGTGGATTTTTTGTATCAAAAGTGAACCTTTGATAGTATAGTATGTATAAAGCGTAAATAAAGGTTTTGAGAACACTGTCTGATAGTCTGCTTATAATGTAAACAAAACATGTCGGTCAGCAAAAATAACAGTTAGCCTTTATCGGAATGCCGATTGTTTGTTGAAATGAAAAAATACAAAATCGGAAAATATGCTGTCGAGCATTAGGCCAGTTCTGGGATACGTTTTTTAGACGAATCTGTCATTTGACTTCCATCAACACGTGACAATAATGTATGCATAGAAATTTCCAACACATGTTGAACAAACGGGTGAAAAAGTTGCACACAATATTTGGGAAATTAAAATCTAAAAGGATGGTGACCCTCCCTCAGTTATACGGCAATCACGATTATGTACTTACGGCACATTATTTTTTTCTACACTACCCTACAGAAAGACGATTATGATAGTGCTGGAAACTTTTAATAGAGCAGGAATACAGGCGCGCCTTCTATCTGGTAAATGACGTCATCAAGGCGTGCGAAATTTACGATATTTTCCGGTGAAAGTCATGATTCCAAAAATGACCTATAGGTCCAGCGTGTTGATAATATTAACCAATGAGTCAAGTGTGTTGATGATATAAACGTTGGTACTATTGATGTGTCAATCACGACATTTTACATTTTCCTATAACAGGAAATTTTCTTTAAGAGTTCTTTGTTTTCATAGCAGGGTTTTGATAAGAAACTACAAACACGTGTTAGTGCTGACGGATAGACAACATATGTGTTATTACAGAAATTGGTTAAACTAAAGGTTGTTCCTGTGTAAAATGAAGACGTATTTTTAACTTAGACAATTTGTTAATTGAGGTGTTTATTTTATCAACCTATTTACTTATTTACTTAATCTACCATCTAAAACTATATACATTCATGTTCACTTCTGATATGAAACAACTTATCATATCCTATACATTTAACAAAACCAGTAGAAATCTAATTTTTAATTATTCATAATTACCCCTGCAAATACTCTTATGACTTTAAAGTTTAGAATGACAGACAAACAAACAACTGCATATCGGTGTATATATGTCTACCAATTTTCTCTTTGCATGCATTTGTGCAATATGAATGCACATCTGATATTGTTCTATAAAGCTTGTTCTTTATACATCCGATTAGGTTACAAAGCGCGTAGTAAAATTAATAAGTACCCGGCATACTTTCTGCATAAATAACCTCTAAAGAAAAGTATGTTTTATCATACATGTGAAAATAAGCACCAACAAAACGTCGTTATTTATTTGTTTCAATTTTAACTTTACATTAATGGCGAACATGAATATGTTACAGGAAAATTGATATAACATTTTCCGTTGTTACGAGATTAGTGTTTATTTGCAGTTAAGAAAATAGAAGTGTAAATAAACTAAAACAATTTTAACAGACAAATCCCACTTATGTATTTATAGATATAAAAATCCCAATATTAAAAAATAGATGTAAATGGGTTTTAATTCCCTTATTTCAAAAATTTGATATACTTTTACAGTTGTAGTTTAATGAGATGTTCAACATGTTCAAAGCATGGTTATCAATTACGTCAATCTGAAAATCACTGGAGATACATTAGTTGTCGAAAGTCGCATCTTGTTCAGTAAAATTGTTGTTTCGTTATAACTAAGCAAGTGCAATCCGATTGAAAATGACACAGTTTCAATTAAGTAATATTTTATCGACAAAATTAACGTTGAATATCCCATTGGATCTGTTTAGTTATTATGGCTTGATCTACTATCATATCAAACAGTAAAATCACAAGAGTACTGAACTCCGATGAAAATTCAAAGCGGAAAGTCCCTTATCAAATGGCAATATCAAAAGCATAAACACATTCAACGAGTAAACTCATCATAGAATCCAGGATCAAAATTTTATATTTACGCCAGACGCGCGTTTCGATAAAAAAAGACTCATCAGTGACGCTCGAATCAAAAAAATTTTAAAAGGTCAAATAGAGAACAAAGTTGAAGAGCATTGAGGACCACCATTTCTAAAAGTTTTGCCAAATACAGCTACGGTAATCTATTCCTGAGGTAGAAAAGCTTTAGTTTTTCTTTCGCGCGAATGGATTACAACTGTCAAATTCCTGATTGGTACAACTGTTTTTGTTTTTAGAAAACGGTGGATTACACCTGGTTTTATACCTAGCTAAATCGCTCACTTGTATGACAGTCGCTTACATTTTATCATTATGACATCAATGTGTGAACAAAACAGATTCATTATTTTAAACCTTTTAGTTATTGCGACAATTAAACTGTACATAATTAGTTACTAATTTCAATTTATATTTGATTATTTGAAACTTACGTCTTAAATATATCCATTTAAATTATAATGATAACGAACCAATGTAACATATTTACAGCGAATTGACTATATTGATAACATGCATGTAAACTAACTGATTAAACTGTAAAAACTAGAGATTATTTTCGTGATTTTATCTTTCGAATAATTACAATAACGCTCATCGTTTTTGTGTGCGAACGCTAACAAGTAATTGAAATTTTAATTTAAGCTAAACACATTACAATAATTCTTTTCTGATAATGAAAAGAGATTTTTTTTTAATATAAAATACCACGAGACGCATTGAAAGATAACTAGATTTAATTTTAAAAAACATTATTGATGAGGCATCATTTTTACTCTCAAAATACAAAAGTCGTGAAGATTGATAACCTAGAAGAAACAGTTTGTAATGCATCAAAATAAGTTTACATTAAATAATATACTTGAAAAATTCCTAACAAAAATGATTTAAATGAGTTAAACAAACATAAATATAGGAGCGCCTACTGGTGATATATTTTCTAAGACATGCAGGTTTACATCTGTCTGTCCTATTAATAAATATCTTAGATAAGCTCCAATGGAGAGAATACATTAAATAACATTACCAATACAGAGACGATGGTTTTATGATCTTCACAGGCACATTAAAACAGGTTGAAGATTTCTTTAACAAAGCGAACAAAATTGACCTTCTGCTTTTTAAATTTTCAAATTCACATTTCAGGGGTCTAGATTCAGTATTACCTAATTTGATACCGAGGAAAACTAAGGTGAATAACTCCATTATTAACATTAAATATAAAAAGGCACGTTTCAATAGTTACCAATAACAAGTGGACATCCTAAACACACATTTACAAGCATTACAGTGTGTGAATCTATACGTCATATCAGAAATAATAGTGACATTGCTAAATTAGATACACATTTAACTAACTTACAAGATAATTTAGTTAAAAGATAATGTTGTAAAAATAAAACGGAAATGATATTAGAAACACTTAAATACCACGAAAAGAACAACTACATTGAAGACCAATAGAACAAGGAATATCCCACTTACTCTTACGACTAAAAATGCGAGATACCGAATTATACTAGTTTCCGGGTTTGTTATACATGAGCAACACGACGGGTGCCATATGTGGAGCAGGGTATGCCACCCTTCAGGAGCACCTGAGATCACAATCCCAGTTTCTGATGGGGTTTGTGTTGCTTAGTCTTTGGTTTTCTATGTTGTGTCTTGTGTTCTATTGTTTGCTTGATTCAATTTTTCATTTTTAGCCATGGCGTTGTCGATGCATGAGCTTGAATATCCCTATTGAACATGTATCTATCGTCCCTCTTTTACTAGTTTCTTGCATATTTTACGAAATCCTGTTTTATTTGCAAAGGACCCATTAATGAATGTTAACGACATATATCAAAGACCAGTAATCTGTAAAACAAATTCAGTTATATTAATCAAATCAATGTCTGTGAATGTTACGTAAAAGAAAAGATTCTGATTTATGTCGATTAAATGTTACACGTTTAAAAAATACACACTTACCAAAATACAATTAACCACAATTCTGGTGGTCGGAGCTATCTCATAGTACACTTTAATACATTCAAGAAAAGTTGTGAATGCTATGTCATATGGCATGGCGTTATATTCTAATAAGCTTTCATAAGCTCATAAAATTATTTGCCCTTTAAAACTTCCTCAATAATGATCATCATTCCATGGTACATTTAAACATTGTTGTAGAATTTAAAATTGCATGATTTTTGTAACTAATATTCGGTTTAAATAAAGTTTCATTAGAAACTGTTCTTACTTTCCTGCACATATTGATAAATTATTTCAAAATGTCGGCATTCCTTTGGGAACGAACTGTGTGCCTCTCCTTGCCGACCTCTTTTTATTTTCATATGAATCGGAGTTCCTTCAGACACTTGTCTCAAACAAGAGGACCAAAGAAGCCAGATTATTTAATTTCAATCACTTTCAGATATATTGATAATGTTCTTTCCATTTACAATCCGAACTTTTCTGATTGGGTTCCATTAACATACCCCCCCCCCCCAAAAAAAAAAACAAACAAAACCCAACCACCGAACTAGAAATCAAAGAAACAACAGACACAGCTTCCTTCGCCTCATTTTTAGACTTTTATCTCAAATTTTACATACACATTCTTCTAAGTACCAGAATCTATGACAACCGGGACAATTTTAGTTTTACTCCATCTGAGTAGCAATATACCAACTTCCCCTGCATCTGGGATATACATTTCCAAACTTATTCGATAATCAAGAGCTTGCAGCTCCTATTCAGACTTTGTAAAAAGTCACGCGTGCCTGAGCAGAAAGTTGATGAACCAGGGGTATGTAAAAGAACGTCTCGTCTTTTTTCTAAAAAAAGTTCACTAAGAAGTACCAAGACCTTGTTGATAAATATTCCGTATCAACTTCACAAATAACATGAATAATACATAATGGTCTTGATGTATAAATTCTGCGTACTGACGTTGTTTATCATCTTAACTACTTGTGTGTTGCTCTTTTATTTGTCTTTGTTCAATTATTGATATTACTCTTACTGTTTAGTCTGTTTTAAGTGATATCCATTTGACGTGGCTCGATACTTATACATCCCGTCACTGTGTTTGTATGGTCTTTAATTTTTGCTGTAGTGTTTTGTGTATGCGACTTTTTGTGTTTCTTTGGTTCTAATAATGTGATTCTATACAGTCATTACGTTATTGTTGTATTATATGTCATTATGGTACCGTTCTATTTTAAATTTGATAATAATTTGAACGACAAACGACAAAATTATTTTACTCGCGTTATGGTATTAACAATATATGGATTCTTAAAAATTCTAAAGAACTTCTGAATAACTTTTAATCTTGGTCTGTTTCTGAAAATAATTCTAATATAACTTTTGATTTTTTTCCCCTCCATACCACCATTCCCCATGTGAAATTGTAATTGTTTTAAATATTTCGTCCTATGTGACGTTTATATTTTCTGACGATAAACTCGCGAAATAATGAATGTGTTTTTTTAATTTGATAGATGCTTTTGTGCTTTTTTTGTATATTTTATTTGTTTTGAAATTGTAACACAGTAATGACTGCTATACCCATAATTTTGACTAATTTTAACGATTATGTCTGTTTTGTTCACGCATCGTTGTAAATATAACAGAATTTGTTGCGACTGTCATACAAGTGAGAACTTTAGGGCTATAAATCAAGGTTCAATCCACCATTTTCTACATTTGAAAATGCCTGTACCAAGTCAGGAATATGACAGTTGTTGTCCATTCATTTGATGTGTTTTGTCATTTGATTTTGCCATTTGACAATGAACTGTCCGTTTTATGTTTTCCTGGGAGTTCCTTTTTTTGTGATTTAACTGTTTATGAAAAACCAAAGAAAAAAGGATTGCATAGTTTGATGACTTGCAATGTAATTTTTTTGGAAAAGATCAAAAGGCATCTTACTTAGAGATGTTTGTAAAATATTAATAACTGTACAGAAAATAAGATGTATTTTCAAACGGAAGCTGCTTCTATCTAACTAATAAACAAGCATCTTTTACAAGCTCATATGAGCTTTTGCCAAATTTAACATAAATATATGTTCCAATACACCGAACAACCGAATTCGATCTGTTACACAATGTTAGTACAAAATCAATGAAATAATGGGTGTATAAATAAAAGCAACAGTAGTATACAGCTTTGAAATGTTAAATAATAACAGTCAGTAAACTATAACCGTGAACGAATAACCTTGCGGCCAAATAGAATATTGTACACAGGTAAGAGTAAACATATTTTTTGTTAGGTAACCAGTATCAATGCAGAACGGAAATATATTTTACAAAATAAATAATTTTGTTGTTCATAGTAGGAGAAACAGAAGTGAAAATGTATAGTCATACTTAAAGTTGTTTATAGTTTCGTAATATTGACACACATGGGTTAGTTGTCTTAACAGACATACCAAGTTAATTTGACTTTTGTCGGGATGCTGCCGCCAAAATGTTGTAAACATAAACCACAAACATAAAACACAACTGACTTATTTCGTTAGTTTCGTCGTTTATAGTAATTTTGATGAAGACGTCCACGAAACCTTTATGTTGTCGATAAAAGATCCTGTATATGGTATACATACATGAAAGATGTGTCTTAATGTGATAATTCTCACAATTCTTTAAAACACGGTTTTTGAAGAATATTGCAGCCTTTTTTTTAAATCTATTAAGTATGTGCACCTTTAGGGACGTCCTTCAATCTTAAATTTTAATTTCATTTTCGTGTAGTCAGGAAACGCCGATAAAATCAATACACTCGTAAATGTTTTGTCTCATTTGTTTTAGAATGACTTGTTAAGTTATGCTTTATTATACCATATATTTACAAGTTTAATGAAATAATACTTTACACTGGTTTGAAGCTTTGTAATATATGATTATAAACATTTTATAGCTTCTTTTTAATATATAAAATCAGTACCGCCTTACCTGTATTCTGGTCTTAAATGTATAACCACGAAAACAAACACATACTTTTGTCACATGTGATTGGTTTTTTGATAACACATAAACGTGTGGTGTATGAAGGTTGAAATCTGTTGTTTACAGTTTGATTTTCGAAATGAGCAGTTGTGTAGTATAACTTTTACTGTTTATTTTATTGTTATATTCAAAAGAAAACGTTTAAAACATGAATACTAACATTATCGATTTGTTTATATCATAATACAAGGAAACGACATTTAGACTCGAGGTTTGTTTTTTCTTCATATATTTCATTTCATAAATATAGATTTTATCACTGCATCGAGTGTGATACGATATTCTCCACTCGAAACAGTTAATTTTCAAATTTAAAACGCGATGCTCGTCGGGCGTTCTAAATATTCAAAATTTAACTGTCGAGAGTGTATAAATATCGCATTAGACGAGATTTGTTGGTGGAATCTGTTTTTCTTATGACTTTTAAACATTACGCAGGCAAACGTTTTTTTTTTCTTTTTGAATGATCTGTAAAAATATGCAGGTTTTTATGTGAAGTTATTTCCATTGTACTCATCAACCTATTTCTTATATCTAGAAGTAACTGATCAGTAGGACAACCGGAAGCGCCTGAGTAAGGATTTCGCCGCTCAGTGATACGGTTCACTAGACGACGTTGTCAACACGTAATGGCCGCCATTATTTGACGTTGGATTTGGCATTCCATGTTGAAAAGTTGCATTAATGACATTCTTGGATGCTTAATCTTTATGCTGAATAACACAAAAGGTAATGGTTTATACCATATATTTTAGTTAATTACTATCAAATAAGTCGGATCCAAAGAAATGATTTAAACGGCAAAAATAAAATCAAACATGAAAATTGAAATCCAATATATCATCATTTCCTTAAAATATACTAGTATTGAATCAACTATATACTGGTGAATTACATTCGGATTTCGGTCTAAGGTATCCGCACTTGTCTCCGGAAATATTATACCCACACAAGTTGTCAACATCCGTTTTTAAACTTGTCAAGGTGTTCTTCACGATCTCCATGGAAAATATTCACGCTTTCACTTTTTGCTCAGATAATAGAACATTGTAAATCTCTAACTGAAAATACGGACCAAAATGAATCAAATTCGAAAGCACGTATGATCACGTTTCATGCCGATTGCTAGTTCTCGAAAAAGGGGGGTACACATGTAATTTCAATGCCCCATAAATTGCAAAATATAGGCTACTGAGGCACCACGAATTTTGATGAACGTCTCGGGTTCAACTAAAAAGTGGACCCCATAGGCGGATTAAGGGGGGGGGGTTGCAGGCTCCCCCTTTTTGGGAAAAAATTTGGTTGCTTATATAGGGAATCACTGAAGCGTGACTGGAGCCCTCTTAGGTCGGTCAGTGGGCCCCCACCTATGAAAATTTCTGGATCCGCCACTAGACCCACTTATACTGTTGGATGTTTTATACCAGGTATAATATTTAATTTGGAAAAAAAATATTTGTGTCCCTGATTTCATATATATATGTTAGCGGCAATAAGTAAAATTAGGCATTGAGCTTAAATCCTAGGCAATAAGCTAACGCCTAGGCATTAAGTTATTGCCTGAAATTTTCAGGCATTAAGCTTATTGCCTGAAATATGATGATGATTATTCATCCTATTGCCGAGCATAATTTTAGGCAATAAGTAAACTCTGGAATTTATGCATATTGGGTGATTTATTCTTGATATAGAGTCGTTTTTTTTTATTATATTTCTAATTCTACATTTATAGATATACATTCATTTGTCAGATCTTCAAATTTAGTAAGTTTATTTAGTAATTTTAGCAGTTGAAAAACAGAATTAACTCATACTTTTTTCATGTTTGTGTGGTATTACTAAGTATCAAAAAGTAATTGTATCCAATTGATAAAGGGGAGTTTGAACTGGTCAAAAGTAGACCAAATTAAGATATGATTTTTTTTTATCACATCATTTTCCATTTTTTTATTGGATAAGTAAATTGTCTTATTCAACTGTCCGCAATTTGTGATAAAAAAATGATTTTTTAACACAAATTTCTATCAAGTTTTTATATTTCTAAATTATTATTTGATGCATTTTAATATAAATAACATATTTTGTTAGGTAATTTATTTCTGGTCTCTAATGCCACATCTTCTTTTTTATATTTAGGATGACACTGGGCCCTGTACTTTTACATCGTTAAAATCGGTGATATTCGATTTTCTTCTTCTGCTCATTTTCAAACGTATGCTATTTGCAGTAATAAATAAAATAGTTGAAGTACTCATTATTTATATGAGAGATGCATGAGATTTTCCTTTAAACTTTTAAGTATGAAACCGTGACGCTTCGAAATCAGGTCCCTCAAAGCATAAAACGATTTTACCGATTATTTATTTAATTTTAACTATTTACAAATATTTTGTTCAATTCTATTTTTTTTGTACTTATTTTTGTTTCAAAGTTTAGATCTACAATTATAATATAAAAATTATTTATAACCTTTCATATAAAACTTATAATTATTTTCTAATGATTAATCGGTTTATGAATTAAAGTTGTTGGTTGAATTAACAGAATACTGTGCGATAAATGTGGTAAATATTTTCTAATAACTAATCGGTTGATGAATTAAAGTTTTTGGTTGAATTTGAAACAATATTTTTTTTTTTTATTTGCTATTTTCTTTTACGCCAATACTAAGGACACCCCAGCTAATATAATCCTCAGATAGCTTCGATGTGCAGCATGCTAAGAAATGTCATAAGTCGATCTTAAGCTTAATGCCTGCACACATTTTTCAGGATTTAAGCTTAAATCCTAGGATTTAAGACTAATGCCTAACAACATTTAGGCAATAGACTTACTGCCTAGGCGTTAGCTTATTGCCTAGGATTTAAGCTTAATGCCTAATTTTACTTATTGCCGCTAACATATATATATGTCATGTACATATGTACACCAAAATGTAAAATTCATAAAAATTAAATCTTTCATAAACATAACATACAAAAGGAAAGCGATTACAGGCACAGGCTCCTCTTTCCCATACACAAAAAAAAATAGATAGCCATGCATCCTTTAAATTCATATCTCATATTTTAAAAGAAATTTACACATTGAAATTAACCACTGAATCACCCACCCATTTCAGAGCTTATACATGTACATGTATCTCATGACCAGGAAATATTACAAATTTGATATGCCTGTACAGATTCTTTATATCCCTTATGTTATATTATTCCTATAGGCTATAGTCATATATATTTATACAACTAATCATGCTAATTATCATGCTACTTAGAAATGATAATCCATTGACAATATTAATTTCTTTCAAAAAATGTACTTCAACTTGATTGATATCATAATATTATCAAAATAATGGTGTTATGACACTGGTGGTTCATGGATTCAAATTAAAACAAGGTTGTAAGTGCCCTGAAAATGTAAAAAAAATCAGCTTGCATATATTTATGTACACTGTACACTATTATAATACATGTTTTCTTTGCCTGTAACTTTTATGTATTGAGCAGAAATTTATAATAATAGATATATATAAAATTGCGAATGGAAATGGGTTATGTGTCAAAGAAACAGCAACCAAACAAAGAGCAGACAGCAGTCTACGGCCACCAATGGGTCTTCATTGGATCAAGAAAATATGTTTTTTCTTGGTAATTTATTTGGCTAATTTGTATCCATGTGTTGATAACAACAATGCAAAATTAATTAAATTTTGCTTTGAGTAATTTAGTATAATAGATTTAGTAATTGTATGTACCTTTGCTTTATATTTACAGGATGGAGAAAGAGGTTCACTATGAATCAAAAATTCAAAACAGAGGACTTTTATATATCAACAAAAACAATTGCAGTACATGCACATATACATGTATTTAAGGTATGATATACATACAGCAAGAAAACAGTAATCAAATGGAATGTCAAATTATTTTGTTTAAAATAGAAAACAAGATGACTAGAATATATTAACATGATTAGGGTAAGAAATCCAAATGTGTCGTTTCAGGGTAACACCAGTGGGTTATTTTACAATGCGCTATGATTTCAATCTCACAAATATGGAACAAAACATGATAGACGAATATGAATTAACACTATTTTGATAATGAAATAGACTGAAAATATTTTACATTTAACAGTCAGACAAGAAAATTGCCAATGGAATAAATTTGGAATGGAAGTTAAAATTTATAGTTTATAGGTCCAAGAATCATACACAGACTTTAAGACCAAATGGTATACTTTTAATAGTTTAAAGATTTTATGCTACATGTATTATCTATACTGTATAATTTCAAGATAGTTTCATTTGGATTTAAAACCTAATTTCAAGAATGAAGGGTTCAGTACTTTAAAATTCATTAATAAAGATTTAAAACAATATAAGGGAATTAACTCTTACATGATGTGCATCATATCCATGAGAATATCAGAAGTGTTTAAATAAACTTAAACATTTTTCAGATACATGTAAGAGAATGACTTAAGCAGACCATACATGTGTATTTGGGTCAATGATGCCCATAACAATGAAATATAATATATTAAAATTATCATTTATCATTTATCATTACTTTTCAATTGAATCAACACACTTAATTTAATAACAAATTTATTTTTTTCATTTTCAGTACACTGTCAGCATGGTCAGAAGAAGAATTTTACTGGAGGATTAAAATTTTGATACCTGGAATCAGCAATGAATATGAAAATGAAAATGAGATATATTCATGTACAGAATGGTAACCGAAGTGGCTCAATTGTTTATTAGCAGACATTTTTTTTGAACTTATGCAGGATTGAATAAATGAAACTTAAGCTGACTATGGGCTCAATGTGTAGTAAAAAGAGGATTTTGAAATATATGCAAGATTCATCAACATTAAAATGTGCACAAGTGAAATATCACCTTATTTAGTAAAAAAAAAAGCAGATTATTGACTCGGTTGTTTTCATGAAAAAAAATTTCAAAGCAATATATAACTGTTGTATAATTAATAAGATTCCTCATTTTTGTTGAACCTGCAACTTTTGTTGCAGAAAGCTCTACAAAGAGATAGTGATCTGGCCACTATGGAAGTGGGGTTAGGTAACTACTCAAAAGACTTATATTTTAAAGGGTTGAAGACCTGGATGCTTCATCCTTGGTATATAGATGCCTCATGTTAAGAAGTTTCTCTCAGGCACATGTCCAATGTCCTTGACCTCATATTTATGGTTCAGTGACTTCTTGTAAAGAAAGTTAAGATTTTTTGTAATGTTAAATTCTCTCTCATTATAAGTAATAGGATAACTATATTTGGAATGTCATACATTTGTACCTGGCAAGGTCCTCATGCCCGTCAGACAGTTTTCACTTGTCCTCTTTTCATGGATCAGTGAACAAGGTTAAGTTTTGGTAGTCAAGTCCATATCTCAGATACAACATGTATAAGCAATAGGTCTAGGATAGTTGGTGTATTGAAGGACTGTAAGGTGTAAATGTCCAACTCGCAGGTGTCATCTGACCTTGACCTTATTTTCATGGTTCAGTGGTTATACATGTACATGTAGTTAAGTTTTTGTGTTTTGGTCTGTTTTTCTTATACTGTATACAATAGGTCTACTGCATTTGGTGTATGGAACGATTGTAAGGTGTTCATGTCTAGCTGGCATGTGTCATCTAACCTTGACCTCATTTTGATGGTTCAGTGGTAAAAGTTAAGTTTTTGATTTTTGACCTTTTTTTCTAATACTATATGCAATTGGCCAACTATATTTGGTGTATGGAAATATTTTATGATCTATATGTCATTCACACAGGTTTTATTTGAACTTGACCTCATTTTGACAGTTCATTGTCCAATGTTAAGGTTTTTTTTTTGTTTTGGTCTGTTTTCTTAAACTATGAGCAATAGGTCAACCATATTTGTTGTATGGAAGATTTGTTTTCTGTACACGACTGCCTGTAACAGTTCATCTGACCTTTATCTCATTTTCATGGTTCATTGGTCAATGTTTAGTTTACTTGTTTAATGTTAAGTTTGTGTGACAGTTGTAATAAAGCTTTATATTTAGGACCATCAACATAATATCAATGATAAGTTAGTAAAGAAAAAGCGAGACATTTCAGCGTGTGCACTCTTGTATTGTATACTTCTGAAAAACGAATATATCATCCCTCTGGACTGAAGTGTTTCCCTTTTATTTTGCATGCGTGTAATTTAAAGAAATCTCACTTTTACCTTTTGGCTAATTCAAGTTTTACCATTCCAGAATTATTTGACTATTTTCATGGTAAATAAGACTTTTACCTTTTACCCATATGTTGTAAAACTCTATTTTCAAGAATTGAATCACAAGGATGAATTTGATCAAATAAGCTCACTTTTGGATACTTATCACATATCAAATACTTAAATTGTCTATTAAATTGAAAAGGGAAATGGGCAAGGTATTAAAGAGACAACCCTATCAAAGAGCAGAAAACATGTCTGACAGAGCAGAAACAATAGTGTGCTTAGATTGATTTTTTCACTTTTGCCCTATTATTGAGATTTAGTGAAAGAATTTTAATTGTTTTATCCCTATCAATTTAGGGAGAGGGGAATCAGTATTCAACACTGCATTACTACATGTATATATCCTACCACCAGTTACAAATGTATGATATAAACAACCATGCTTTGAACATAGCCCCTGTGACTGAAAGGGGAAAAGAGATGCACAACATATAAAACATATTCCATATGGCTAGATACATTATATCATTTAAAATACTTCATTGATTTTTTTTAAAGTGGAACAGTTTTTTGTAATAAGTTATTTTACTATAGGTACTACAGTTCCCTTTCAGTTTGCCTGCTTAAGGCTTGATTACAGTTCTAATATGAAAATCAGAAGTTTGAGTATGATTGCCAATGAGACAACTCCTCACCAGATACTAAATGACTTAATATATATTATAGATCTCTGACAGCCTTCAACATTTATTATAGCAGAACCAGTAACGTATAGTAAGCTACATGTATATAAAAGACCCCTAAATAACATGACACAAAACTACCTGAAAAGGAATATTCTGTGACTGTGTGCAAAAGTGAAATATATGTTTAATTAAAAATAAAAGCATATGATGCAATGGATGCAGATTAATAAATAGTCAATCCAGAAAAAAATCCTACTATAGATCTCCAATGTTATAGTTTATGTGGTTTATCAAAAAAAGTTGGCAACAAACTTTTACATACTTCATTCAAATAATTTACATTAAACAAAATAACAAAAAAAAAGATGAACATATAGGCCTACTGTTGAATGGATATAAAGGTAAAGCACCTAGGACAGACAAATACTAGTACAAACACACCAGGATTCTCTTCGAATTCCCACCACCTAGAATAGCAAATGGTCGCCCCCTTTTCCCCCTATGCATAGATACATGTATATTACTATATATATATGTAATACTAATATAGTAATCATAAATAATCATTTTCCTAAGGAACTGCAGATTTGAAATATGTAAAGTCATGAAGAGGTTGAACCTTCACTGCAAATCAGAAATTGAGAACCATAAGTCCTAAAAATTACGCATGCCTTTTATAAAATTAAAAGAACAAGCCCCCTCCCCCTCTTTTGACAAAAAAAGTAACAAAACACACAACGATAACTGTATTAATGAATGAAAGGAAAATTATGAAAGAAATCGATATGACCAAACAGATAAGTTGTTCATTTCAAAAACTCAGCGGCCGGTAACAATATGCACGAAATGAATCTTTTCTCAACTTTATTAAAGTACGATGTTCTACGATGTCAACAAGTCAATATCATGATGTTGATGCAGGCCTTAAACTGTTAGTTTACCAAGTAAAGCCTGGTTTGGTATAACGTTGATATGGTTTCAACATACTGCCTGACTTTCCTGACATTAAGATAAACAAAATTTATACAAAGTCTACGAAGAAGAAAAGATTCCAACTTTTACTGACATTTTACGTTGACATTTTCGGCGCCGGAAATTGACAACGTTTATCTATGTATTGACACAACATCGGATGGGGTCGATTCCGGCATATTCTGTTAAAAAAAATCAGTAGCACTTAAAATTTAATGATGTTTTAAAATATATTCATTTTGTTTCAATGATATTTAGTTGATAATTAATTTAGAGAGATGAATAGCTATCGTGTACTTCAGAAACAAGGGGAAAGGAGGACCACGCCCCCATAGTGGGGACATACAAAATAAAGATGACCGTTCTCCATTTCTACTCGATAGAAGTGCCTAATTTTTTTATAACATCTGTATTATGTACCAAAGATTATAAAATGCAAGTATAAAAAAAATCGAGGCGGAGATTTTTTAGAATCAGCTAATAATTATAGCAGACCAATAAACGTAATAGACAAATAGGCGAAAATGGCGCCTTCTTCAATTTCGAAAAAAGGCTATAGTTTACAATTTATTGACACATATTGATATTTTTATAGGGGTTACATATATAAGGATTCAGCTATTCTTGATAGTTGAATGAATATTTACTTTAAAAACAGAATCTTTCCCAATTTCTAATTCTACCGGCCATGCTAGGAAAAACTTATAAAAAATTGAGACCCCTACTTTAAAATGGGTACAATTTTTTGCCCTACTTTGGACACCCCTTTTCTTTACGGATTTCGATGTGAAAAACTAGCAAAATTACGATGTAAAAAATTCGAGGTAATTGAAGGATAGGCTTTTTTTTGTACCCCTTTTTAATATCGCTATTTAATTCTATAGTGCAGAAAATCGAAATCCGAAATTCTATGTTCAGATGTGAAAAAATAAGATTTTCTTTAATTTTTTTGTTCAAACATGAAAATAATAAGTAAACTCATATATTTTTCTTTTATAAATGTGCTTACAATCAACAGCATTTACCGCCGGTACTTTGCTGTAAACGAATGAATATTTTGTACAAAAGCGCGCCATTTTTCAGCTGACGTCGGCCGACGCAAAAAAGTCCAATTTTCGGCGTAGGACTACTGAGCGCCACCGAATCACATTTTGGCCAAAAAGGCACATCCGGTTGTCCTACTGGATTATAACAAAATTTGTGCTATGAATCAAAACACGTTGACTATATAGGTTCCAAAATACAAATTTTATAGTGTTCTGAGTGTCTCTTGTGTTTCTGTTATATATAGTACGCACTAAAAAAACTAAAGGTATCGGTTTAGTTCATAACTATTATAATTTGTCGTAAACGCGCGTCTAGCGAAATATTAAATTTTATTCCTGGTATCTATGAGTTTATTTGCAACCACTGGGTCGTTGCCTCTGCTGGTGGAGATTTATTTCCCCGAGGGTATCAACAGCCCAGTAGTCAGCACTTTTATGTTGACTTGAGTTATCATTGATCTGTACATAATTATAAATTAATTTTTGAAAAACTAAGGTTTTTATACCTCAGGAATAGATTACCTTAGCTGTATTTAGCGAAACTTTTAGTTCTTTCTAAAACTAAATGTTTGTGGACCAACATAATTGTCTATAATGTGTAGCGAAATGTTGTCTACATTCGATGAGGTGAATTTAAAATCCTGTTTCATACATATTTCTTGGTAGTAATTTGTGATTTCCGTTTGAATCTATTATAAATTTACATCGTACCTTCCTGCACTGGTAGCATGTATGTATTCAGCCTTTTTCGCTTCTACATTGAGCTCTGCGACGAATTTACAATCATGCTCGCTTCTTGTCATGGTCCTAATATTGAGTCGAACCTCTTTATTTGTAGTGACTACATTGCTATTAGAATTAGTTGGTTCACGTGTTATAACATTTATCATATTACCATGTTTTATTTATATTAATTTTACAATACACAACTGAAAAATGTGTATGAAGTATTGATTTGTTTATATATATGTGTGTAATTTAAATTGATAAATAAACGATAGTAGTGTTTACCTGATCTTGATCAGCTTACAAAATTTTTAATGTACACGTTTTATCAAATCAAAATTTTCAAATCCCCAAGTTTCCGAACCATAAAAAGAATAGGTAAAACTATCTTATCAAATATGTCTAACTGACATTCTATAGTCAAACTGTTTTGTCTACACTTTTTTAAAATACCATGCTTGTTCACATATATATTTTCGGGTCTTTAAAATTAAACCACTTCTAGCAAAAAATATGTCGAGGTATTTATACTCAGGAATCGACTTGCAATTTGACTAATTTGTAGGACATTTTGCGCTGATTGATTTGCTGAATTTCTCCTTATTCGAAAAAAAATGAAAGCCAAAACTGTAAAAAAAAAATTAAACAGATTTGTATTTAAGACAATAATTCCTTTTAGAAGTTCATTAAATTCATCAAATATATATTGTGTTATATTAAACATGTGTGTTTACTGTCAGGTTATATTTATTTACTATGGTAACGAGATAATAAACGAAATTTTCGTTTAAATCCCATGTTCTATTTTCAGTCTTGACAGCCATGTATCAGTGTTATAATGTTATACAATTTTATACGCCTTTGTTTGTAAACTATTATGGCAGTTTAAAGAATATTGAATTCTCTGAAACGTTTGTGAAACTGAAATGGACCGAGTTAATTGTACGATAAGTATAGACACAAGTATTTTATAGTTTCGTAGTGTACCATTTAAAGTGAAACTTGATGTTGAAGGTTGATTTTCATTTAATAACCATTTATTGTTCTAGCCACATCAGTTCATCACTGATTTTTATTCGTTTAATATTTGCATTTTTCAGAAGAATAATATAATTTAAAATTTAACAAGCCTTTTATTCTAAGTGCTTGCAACAATAATATGGTTGTAGTTAAAATCAACTGTATAACATATATATAACAACAAATGGAAGGTTTTTAATGACATTGATTAGTTATAAAGCCCTAGCACGGTCTGTAAATCAACTAAAATAGATACAGGTCCTGTTATATACTGTTCACTTTAGGAAGAGAAGCTGCAGTTGTTTATGAATATTTCACATTCCATAACTATTTCTTAGTCAAACAAAAACAGATAGGTATGAAATCAAATGTCTATGATGTTAGTAGTGTGACGTGATAGTTTTACATTTCCATTATAGATAACGTAATTTTTATCATGTATTTATACAATTTAACTAATTGTTGGAGTACTTCGTTTGAACTAATCAAATTTATAAATTACGTTAAAATTCTAAAAACCAAAAGTTTCATCAGATTCTTTTAATTTCAAAAGGGGTTAAGACTACTATAAAGACACTTCTTTTGAAACCAAGAAAGGATGTGCAAACAATACAATTATTTGTTTACTACTTTACAATTGTTGTAGACTAGGCAGTTCCCCGAAAATTGAACGGTAATAGGGGTTTCTATATGTTGCGACATAAGCTTTTGAATTTATGATATAAGACATAAATATACTATTGACACGACTCCGCAGATGTGGTCGTCAGTGCACTTTTTTAGAAAGTAAATATTTACTAGTATGTAGAATTGATTAAGAATATTACAAACGTAATGTTTCAGTAAACGTCCTTTTGTGAAGTTTGTGCATTTCAGAATTTTTTTTATTTAGAACACATTTCATGTTCTGCTAATATACGCATATTAGTACAATCAAATTCTGGAAACAATGACTTCCTTTGATTGAAACATGGTCCAGTTGGGATTATTTGGTAAAAGAATTATGTCAATTATCTCTTTTTCCCCATCAAAGAACAAATGTTGATTTTATTCTATAAGTACATTTGGCTGTCGTTCTATATTTGATATGTGGATTTTCTTGATAACATTAGTTCTATGTCATTTCTTAAAAAAAATCACAATCTCATCCCGAAAATAAAATCAAGTAATACATCCTTATCTGCACTTTTTCTATTAATGAAATTTTAATAAAAGGATCTTACTTAAAATTTTATACACTATTGTATATCACAGACATGTTGATTAATCACAATTTTTACTCCGTTAATAACTACATATATACAATTTATGAGTGTTCACTTTCGCTTAATTTGTATGCAAAATATATAAAACATACCAATACAACAAAAGGTTCTTCTGCTTTAGAACCTGTATAAAATGATATATTTCTAATTCTAAAATGTAAGAAAGAATGAAAATTCATTTAAAGGCTGTTGGTCAATAATTTCAAGGACTATTTATTGTTTCTTTTTTGCAATCACTATTGCCTAACTGGCTTATACGACTCTTTAAATTGACGAAATTACTACTTCAACAATGTTGCTTTGGCTTTGACAGGGTTTGTGTATGAGATGAAAAATGTAGTTTCATTATATTGACATACCAATCAATTACTGTGCATGAACACAGTTTTAAAAAGAAAGAAATTTGTTCATTAATATTTTATTTGTATATGAAAACTAAATACAGTGTCGAAATTATAATTTGCAATTGTAAAGACCACATTAAAATGATCAACTATACTTAGTTTCAAGTTGTTGTAATCAACATTTAATGTTAAAGTATCTTGAAGCTGTAAACTAAAAAAGAGGTTATTTAAAACGTATACATTATTTCTGATTTTAAATAATTGTGTAGCCGTGGTCACCAGAGTAAACTATATCATAAACGAATCGAATGAATCATTCAAAATTAACACTTTGCTCTAGTGTCCTAGTCGCAACGCAGTTCAGAGACATACACACATCATGATGTACAATATTCAATGACAGGATCTTCGCTTAATTTGTATGCAAAATATACAAGTTTAGCAAAAAGTTTTCCTGCTTTAGAACCTGCATCAAAGGATATATTCCCAAGTCTATCATCATTCTCAAGAAAGCAAAAGTCTTGAATTAAGCGTTGTTCCAAAGCAATCGCATACCGTTGAGGTCCAACATCCATTGAGTTGTCAGGAATTATGTTTCTTGGTGTCACACAAAGGACAATTAACCCGTCGTATCCCTCCTTTGCATAGTAATTGCGCCATCTTTTATTTACACCATCAGCAAGCTTCCATGTATTAGGATTTAAGTCTTCGAATGACATGAATTTTGATCCGGACTTATGTCGTTGTCGTACATAAGACTTGCCTATTGTAAATGTCTCCACTGCGTTCAAATCCACTTGTTTATCTATTTTCTTTATCACAGTTTTGATCTTAGTCTTT
The DNA here is from genome assembly GCA_037788925.1 of Mytilus galloprovincialis. Classification (NCBI taxonomy): domain Eukaryota; kingdom Metazoa; phylum Mollusca; class Bivalvia; order Mytilida; family Mytilidae; genus Mytilus; species Mytilus galloprovincialis. The sequence goes on from CM075338.1 coordinate 41,029,301, forward strand.
AATGTACGTACGGCTTCTTCGAAAGATAAAGATTTAAGACTGAACAAACATCCTTTTAAACAGTATCCCTTGGTTCCATTCAGCAGATCCTCAAATGTACAGGCGTTGGTTCTGGTGCTCATTATTCGAATTAAATCGGATTACCCTGCATTTGGTTAGAAAGACAATTGTTCAAATAATCATTCTATATATTATTATTAAGAATGTACTTAGGTTGTTTTCGATGAAATTAAATAAATCTAGAATTTAAAATTGATACTATAAGCATGAAGAGTACACATGTTTAAGTTAAGAATGTTTTATTCTGACGTTTCAGTCTCGTTGGAATCTCGTTCTGGAATTATTTCCAAAACATGTGATACAAGTGGAAAAATATCAATGCATTTTAAAAATGTTATAATCAAACTTAACTCTGTGAAAAAATTATGTATCTTCAATGAGTAGTTTTTGAGAAATTAAAAATTTTTTTTCCAATCAAGTCAGTCTTTTCGGCCTAAATTTTGAAAATATGGGCGAGGTATACAATAAATGATTTTAACAGAAACATGTACATTCCATATTACTTTTTTCTTTTCAAACTTCTTAGATATGTATTATTTCAATGATTTATAATATTAAAGTTAAAATAATATGTATTTTATTCTTAAAACAGAGAGAAAAAAAATAACTGCCTGGTAAGTTTGACACAAAGTAGCATAAAAAAATATGATAAAACTTTTTTATATTAACATCTACCTATAGTATAGTTTTTGTAAGTTAAATTTATTCAGATTTGTCCACTTTATCTTTATTAAAAATATGAAGAAAAAAATTTGATTGTAGAACTGTTATTTTTTTCACCAAAATAGCCCAAAAATAGGTAAAATTTGATTAAAATAATTGGGTACTTTAAAAGGGCCGTTGCAAAAAAGGAAGTGCACCATCACAGGATTTTTTACTTCACGAATTATATTTTTACAGTCTTATCAACCCAAAAATCAGGTTAAAAAAAAAATTAATTCTAGAAATATTTGGCCTCTGATGGTGTATATCCTTAGGGATAAAAATAAGCTAAACAATATTGATTGGTTATGGATCCTCTTTTCGAGATATTTTATTTCTAGAGTATGACGGGAAAAGGCTGACTCGGTCTTTTACCTTATATTTGAATTGGTATTATTTGTGTAACCGTGGTCGATACGGTAAACTATATTATAAATTGATCGGATGGATCATTCAAAATTAGCATGCTGCGCTAGTGTTTTAGTCGCAATGTAGTTCCGAGACATACAAACATCAACGTGTTCGTTGGTAAGTAACAGGACTTATTGATAGAAATGAAAGTGCAGTAATTTGAGGTTCGCATTATTAATTTTCATCAGCAACCATTCGAAGTTATATGTTAACTAAACTTGCCGTTACTGTATTTTATGGTTTAAATGTTGAATAAAAATATAAATTAGCTAAATTGGAAATTGACTCTAAAACTAAGCTGCTACAATAAAATAAAGTTGTATTTATTAGAACTTACTTATGTAGGAAACTTGTTCCTTCTTAATAGTGTCAACCAAATGTGTAGAAAATTGGGTACCTGGTGTGTTATACATACAGTTTTAAATTATTACAAAAATCTATTTATAATCATATGACGAAAAAAAAATCGATAGATTCAAAAATACATGATTGTTCATTTAAATTTCATAAGTATATTGATACCATATATATGCCCACTTATTGTACATGTTGAAATTAACTTGTCGCCTTTTTTGTAAAAACATATTGATTATGTTGGACTTTAATATTGGTAAACACGCAATATTTTAAAAATTCAATCACGAGACCTTTTTTTCCCTTTAGATTGGAAGATTCTTTGCAAGAACAAATAAGGATAAGAAAATGAATGTTTAAACCTTTATGAATACACAGAAAGACTTGTTTTCATCTACATACATATATTTATCTTACCTCCTATATATTTATAGAGATATGGATGGTTAAATGACTGAAGGTGGTGACTATGTATAATTGTTATAGGATGTCCTAACAAAATAGGGTTAGTTACCATTCATGGTTAGTTAACATATGGGGTTAGAGAGAATTTCTTCCCTTTCAAAACATAAAAGATGCCACACCCAACAAGGTGTTGAGAATAATCTGAAAAGATTCAACAAATAATAAAATTGAAGATGAGATGATGAAATGAGTTCATAAAACATAATTAAATCTAACAAATTGTTATTGTTGGCATAACGGAGTTACTTCCCTTTCCAAAAAAAAACAATAAATCTGAAAAGATTCAACAGACGAAGAAATTGCACAGTTAAAATAAATGCATAAAACAAATTGAACGCTAAAAAAGGTTATTATTGGCATATGTTTTTCTGTCTAGACAAATGGAAGTAGGATCTGAATACTAAGTATTGAATTCAAAGACCTGCACACTTTGATAGTCTGCTAGTCACGATACAACATTTGACGATAGTCGGTTAGATAAATTCGTTACACGGTGTGCTAGTAACCTAATACGATATATAGAAGGTCAGTAAATTCCATATAGGGATTCGAGGTTTTTTCTCAACCCACATGGAATTTACTGACCCTATATATATCGTATTAGGTCACTGACAAACCATTTTACTAATAATAAAGTTTCAGATTTCTAATGATATATTAGAATATCAGTATAAAACCCTTCGTAAATGATAAACATTGTATCATTTCTAGAATGATTGTGCAAAGAAAAAAAAGTCTCCAGAAAAATCAAATTGTACAAAGATAATTTTAGTCTATATTCTATTTTGTTTATATACTTTTTCTAAATCAAGCTGTTACATGATAACTAAAAATTAGCATTAATACATCAACCAATCGTTTTTATATTGAAGTTTTGGAACAGAGTTGATGATCATATCTGATTTGCAGTTATTGCCGATGTGTTAGTGGCCATTTCGATTCCATATATAGGTTTTCACAGCCGACAATATGTCATTCGCGCAGTTTACCCGTTTATCAGAACTGTCGTTTAAATCTAAGTTACTGGATCCAATGCGATAGCATTTACCTCTAATAGGTATCTTAACCCATCCTTGCAAATTACATCAAGATTACATTTAAGCGTGAATGAAAGGGGGTGATCATTATGACTCATAGAGACACCAGCTATCACTTGTTGATTTGGATGCTTTATATATTAAAAATGACGTTGATGCCATACCATGTGCTATAACGGACGCACTTATTGACAAGGCAAATAAAAACATTCATAACATAGTTATTACAGTCCGAAATGTTTAACCACCATGGCTTATCGCTAATACCGAAAAGGATGATTCGTTAAAAAAAATCGTATCCATAAAAAAATACCACCATGCGCCAGAAAATATCTTTGCACAATTGCCATCATGGTAAATATCATTATCACGGTCGTAAATAGTAAATTTCATGCTATTCGTGGTATGATTGTGCATAGATTTTTTGTAAATGGAATCTCCTGAAACCAAACAATTAACACATTATATATATGTGGTTAGATATATTTTTCGAAGTTTTTCAAATTTTTTGCGCACACTCATTTATATTCAGAATCGAGCTAATGTTTGATGCAGCACCATATATTTCCTTAAAAGAAAGAATTGTTTTTAACAGAGTTAAAAGTCCTTTTAGTATGTTTCGACTCCAGTATAAACTATTCAACATATTTCTAACACTCCCAAACGTGTCCTTCCCCCTAAACGTGTTCTATTCCCCGAGACGTGTCTGTTCTCCAAAAACGTTTCCGTAATATTCAATATTCCCCAAACGTGTCCGTAACATTAATAATCCCCAAACGTGTCCAATTTCATAACCCCAAAACGTGTCCGATAATTGTCATTCATCGAAACGTTTCCATTATAACTAGAACGTCTCACGTCTTTTAGCGCTAATACATGCATTGCTGTCCAAAATCAATAACATTTACGGCAATTCTATGATGAGGGACACAGATTAGAAAGTGGTAATTTTGTGGTTTGTTCAATGCCAGTTGATAATGATTAGCATAAAAAAATATTGCAAATTTAATCTGTAACACATGACTTGACTTTTGACTGAAATTAATTATTGTGCAGTTGCAAGTATTTCATGCGCATTTAGAGCAATTATACATATAATTCTTGTACTGTTGAATTAATTGTTTATTATGTAAATTATTGTGTACTAAAAAGCTAAAAAACGTTGATGCCTTTTATATTCATCCACATATTGCATGGCTTTTTCAGGATAATTGACCTCCCTTCTTTCGACAGTTCTGATTTTTAAAGCTCTTAAAATCATAAACTGGTTATCTTGATTTTCAATATTTTTTTGTTTCGAACATCAGTAAAGACACAAGAAAAAGAGACATAACGTCCAGTGACATATTTCATGAATTACTAAATATTTGAACGATATCAAGTTAGCAATAAATGCATTTGTCATTTCGGGGCCTGTTATAGCTGACTATGCGGTATGGGCTTTGCTCATTGTTATTGGCCGTTCGGTGACATATACTAGAAGTTGTTAGTTTATGTGTCATTTGGTCCACATTCATACCACATCTTTTTTTATACTTTAGATAGGTCCTTTTATTATACCGGTAATTTAGGATTGGGCCTAAATGTTTACGGTTATTCGGGATAACCACTAGTTTGGGTTTTAATCTAAAAAAAATTAAAGAGTTAGTTAAAACTGATTTATTTATGACTTCAGTAAGAAATGCACAGAGAATGGAACATTCTCCCTATACGAGGTGTCTGATTTGATATCTACAATTTAACTCCGCATTTACATCAAACATAGAAAACGGACGCCCTCACTTTTATTCAGGTTATACTGCCAGTTAATTAATAAGATAAAAGACCTAAAGTTATGTTTCTGTTTTTTAATGAAATAGTAAAATGAGTATACATAAATAAAACAACAATAATCAAATAAACCACGTATTTATTATATTGACGCGGATGATAATTCCATAAAAAAATAAATAAATATGGAATCATTTTGGGGATAAGACACGTTTGGGTGCTTATACAAATTACACGCTTTGGCGCTGTTTTACAACGAAACATGTTTTGCAGTTCAGTAACATTGGTGTAGACACGTTTCGGGGAATCGGACAATACAAGTTTTGCCGGAAGGACACGTTTGCGAGTTTTACATAAATGTTTCGGAATGTTTAACAGGGACTTTTACAGAAGCTACCGTGATTGAAAATACCTCAACTTTTACGGTATCTATACTTATCATGAAATTTTATTGTAGCATTCATAGCAATATTACACATTCATAAGAGGGGTAAAAGTTACCAGAGGGACAGTCAAACTCATTAAATCAAAAATATACGGACAACATCATGGCTAATAATGAAAAAGACAAACCGACAAATAATTGTACACATGACACATTATAGAAAACCAAAGACTAAGGAATACGAACCCCACCAACAAATGTGATTGATCTCATTAAATGATTCCCAGTTGATCCTGCTCCACATGTGGTACCCGTCGTGTTGCTCATGTTACTTGAAACCCGGTAAATAGTCTCTGTCGGTAGGTGATATTAATGGAAAGGGAAGGGGATTATAGGTACGATATAATGAACATATTCGATATCATCTGTGAAACGGTTATTCAAGAACGGTCAACCAACTCGTGATGGCGTCCGTAAAATGTACGAAGGGAGGATTTCAACTTCATCATTTGGAACTGTTGGTTTAATAGCATCCTATTGAGCAACAACCCTCTATCAAGGAAATCATTATAGGAAATACAAGCACGGATATATCGTATCAATTGGGAGATATAAACTCATTATGCAGGCGCTGCTGGAATGTTGCTACCTGGAAATGGAAAGTTTACAATTGAGAAGCTGAAATAATCTCTTTTGTCGTAATGTTTTTGACCGACCCTAGTTGTCAATGTCTAAATGTAAGTCAAGATATGAGGCCGACTTAACTGTATTTAATTTAATTGTTGTATCCTTTATCTCTTGTTTGAAGGGATAGATGTTTTCAGCATAGTCACCAAATTTTGAATTATTTAGTTAGAGAACATCATCTATATAGCTGAAAGTAAAGTTGAAGGATAGTTCTAACTTCTTATCTTTCGTTCTTAGAATTTTGTGTATTGAGTCAGTTAATTTACGTTGTAACTATCATATCTTAATGAAGCATGCTCTAGTTTTGAGTTTCTTTTTGTAGGTGTTGTTTACGATTTTGTCTGCGTTGTACATTGTGCTTGTTTACCTTTCACTATTATTTTAGTTTCGGGGTTCAATGCATTTTTGTCGAAACCTTGAATTGTAACTTTCCTTTATCATTCAAAATTCTGGACGACAATCACGAATTAGCTAGAAATATGAAAAGTATTTAGTCTTCTTAAATAAAAAAAAATAGATTAAAAAATATTTCTGAATATCAAATTTTCGGGAATTTATCAAAACCCTTGTATTTTTAATCGGAATTGTGACTCATATTATTATGAATATGCTACAATTCAGAGATGTAAAAGTTCTTAGTTTATATATTACATATGTGAGTAATGTGTAAGGAAAATGGTGTTTAATGTTCCATATTGGTATTTGTAAATAGTATTTTGCGAGTCTATAACATGTTATTCTTATTCTTTGAACAACTTCATAGTTTCTTGCGTTAGCATTTTTGTATTCTTAGCGTCTGCATTTAGCATATAATTGTTTCTACCTATCTGGTTATACACTTGCATATTTTCTTTTCGTCCATGGTTGTTAACGTCATTACGTCATAAATCTAAATCTAGCATAATAGAACCATAGCGTCAATATACTTAAAAATAGAAACAAGGTTTCGGATAAATGAATAACAGTTGAAACCGTCGTAATATCCAATGAAAACAGGAAAATGCTATACCATATATGTTAAATAATAATTATGCATTTATCCTTACCAGCAGTGCCGTTGTAACTGAAAAAAAAGTAGGGAATATCCACTAGCTTCGTCGCCACTACCAAAACTTCTGTATTCTGCATATTTGAAATTGCCATCAAAATCTGTCATCGCGATCTGCAGTTCGTGATTCCCATGTGACGTGATTTCATGAATAATTGCATTCCCTGAAATAAACATTTGTTGTTAAATTTTATTTTGTGTCTTAATCATGTGGATGTCGCTGGATGTCAACTCGGAGTTATTCAATATTATAAAAGCGACCTTTCGGCGTTTGATTTTTTTCTTTCATTCAAGAATAATACCCGTATATAGGGTTAAGTATGATACATGTTTTTAATCACGATTAATATCTCTCAATAAGAACTTAACATAGACAAATAGTCATGATTAATGATGATGTGAGGGTAAATATTGTGAGTGTTACTATGGCTATGTTTATATCCTCATATTCACTGGATGTGACCTATATTTCGATATCATGACATGGAGTACGAGTCAATATCACATGTAAAGATCGCAAATAACATACAAATAACATTCAATTTTCCCATCAAAATGTTGAATGAACAAAATGTTCCTTATAGCCTTTATACGGTCGTAGCGTACAAACGTTTTACATTTCAAACGCTCCCAACCATATAGCACATTAGCTAAAGGTTTGAAAGGAAGGCAAATGAGCAAACTGGCAGACAGTGCGATTTCTATATTTCACAAAAACTGTGTGTGCAGAGAAGAGATTTAATTATTTGCATTTAATTGATTTATTGCGATGCTATTGTTCTCTCAATTTCTATCTATTTATTAGTTATACATGTCTTATAATTATCGTCCTCCTTTTGATAAATATTTACCCAACCAATATTCTTCACTTGGATTTCCAAAACCATTTTTGTAGGAATTCCAGTCTCTATAAAAATTGATGCAACCATTCAGACGTCTTTGAAAGACCTGTCAATTGGTAAGGTAATTATTTAGTTCCCAATTACATAAAAAAAAAGGATTATAATTTCAATCCAATATTGACGATTTGTTTGCATTAATTGAAAATCAGATTTCATTTTTGGAAGAGATTTAGGAAGACACATATTTTGCTCATGATATTTTGAAATAGTAAACAATTTAAATTATACCACGCAATCAAGATAATATGTTCCAACTTAAGTGTAAGCGTATTGTTTGTGGAATTCTAGGTATTTTACGATTAACCTATTAAACCTAAAATGGTAAAGTTTTTTTTTTATGAAATCAAATACATATTTGAGCAACATGTTAATAACTTGATACACCATACTTAAATCAACGGTTTATAGTACGCTACCGTTTACAAACAAAATGTATTGAATGATTTGGTTCTTTATTTCTCTATATTTTGGGAAAATATGAAAATGAGCTGTGGAGTATTTTTTCCATTTTGTCCTGAACAAACGTGCCAATTGAGCATCTCAAATATAGTGTACGACATATGGTGTTGACTGTCAGAATCCTATCAAACTATAATAATAAATGAGAAAATCCTTCTTTTCTCACATAACCCAAGGGTACTGCCTATTTTTCGTTTTATATAAAATACAATCACTGACCGTCCAAGATCCGTTTTTTGTTTCCATGTCACAATAAACCTGTACAGCAGCTGCTGTCCCATCAGGGTAAATGTTATATACACCACTTGTTAGATTATCTTCCTTTATTTCCGAGCATTCTCTTGGTAAAACACATCCTAAAAGGTTAAAGGAAATCAATATAATTGAAAAGACAATTTTCCATTGTATAACGCAAATTATGTGATAATTTGCATGAAATTATGTGGTTTTTATAGATATCAATGTAGGTTTTAAAAACTGAAATGCTCAACATTAACTTTCTTATCACACGTTACTTACATTAACTCCCATCAACTTGAGAGCTAGTGGGAGAGGGTCGTGAAAAAAAAAATCAGTGATCGACCAATTCTGAAATGCCCATTTTATTGATATATGTAAATGTTATCAAATCTTTTTCAAAGGCAAAACTAGCATGTATATCACTCGTGGAAATTTTTTTTTGCATGTGCATATTTTTAAATTGTTGCCTCATTTATTTAAGTCAAACTCATCTGGGAGTGGTCATCTCAAACCATACTTTCTATCTCTTGAATCGCTGCGCTTAAACTAAATATCTGTTGGATTTTTCTGACAAAACCGGCTTTCAATTTTTGGTAGCTTAGCGAGTGAGCAAAATGAGGAATTGTTCAATATGATAGACCATGCTAAATATAATATTACAGATGGATTTTTTTTAATTCTTTATTGTTTCAATGAGAAGCAGAAAAAACGAAAAGTTTTGAGCAAATAAGAAAACAATTTCGACAGTTAATGTTGATTCGTTTATAGACGATCCTCGCGTCTGGTGTATACATTTTAAGCCAAACATCCCTTATGAGTTTATTTCCTATGTTGAAACAGAAATTATCTTGCACCTTCCCATAAACACCGTAACGATTTTAGAAGAATAACAACTAAAACCAGGACGCAATGTCTTCTTCCATTTTACAAATAATTCGTTTCTATGTATGTTGGTGTTTAGTCTTGCTTGCACTTCAGTGTTCCTTTGCTTTACTATTATAGATATATTTATATTTCATCGGTTTTAGTTTGTAACTTGATTTTGCTTTCTCTCAGTCGATTTATGACTTTTGAACGGCATACTACTGTTGTCCTTTCTACAGTATTAAAGAATATCAAATCAAGATTGACATTTATGACTGCACATTTACTCAAAACATTGCCATTCACTTACCGTTGTTTGTCGTTTTGTCGCACATTAAATGACGATTGCATAATGAACCGTGACTGCAACAACTTGTACACTTTATATGGCGGCCTTCGTCCCTTCTTCCTATGATAGGAGCTGTATCTATGCGTCTACACGTCTGAAATAATTCCAATTTTTTAAACATTGATGTTTATTCTATTCTTCGTTAAAAAGAACAACATAAAGACTTTAAATGCATATGAATCAATTGTTTTCATTCCTGGTTGAACACGCTATTGTACTATTTTAAAAAGAAAGTTTACAGTAACTTGTACGGAAATATTAAACAGCGCAAATTTTTGTAGCAGTAAAGTTCCTCCTCTCAATATGTGTTCTTGATTTGTTTTTTTCTGAAGTTACTCCGACGATACCATAGAGTCTAAACATCTATGATTATTTTAATGTTCAACAACGAGTGATAATCTGATATCTCTCATTATTAACTTTAGTTATACAATTTAAATATGATAACTAAATAACGAGATTTGATATCAAGATTTACACAATAATTTATCCGATTATTAACTGTTGTTAAACACGTTTTTTTTCCAATAGTGAACATCCTGAGTGTTAAATGAAAACATGTCGCGAATTGTTGATCTAATATTTTGCTTATACCAGTATGACAACACATGTCCTGTTCCGGCGTCATGAGACATTGAACAGTAGACAGTGGATGCCTTCAAATGTAATATAATTATACAAAAAAGTTTTTCAGGTAAAGAATGTCCCGCTGCTAATTTACGAAGAGCCAATGGAAATGTCGTAACAGTACCACATGATGCTGTACAATTCAATCAATTGACGCAGACTGAGTTACACTTCTTCGTACCTAATCACAATAAAAATTATAACAAAGTAAGAAATCTGAAGAATATAAAAAGAATATTTTTAAAACATTTAATATATTGAATGTTCCATAACGAGAGAAGGTAGTAACAGATGAGGAGGGTATGGTATTATGGTCCAATTTAGAATTATAATGTGCTAAACATCTACACTCTATTCTCACTCAACGTACGGATTTTCTATTTATACAAGATAATTCCTTCATAGTGAAGACTTACAGGCTGAGACGAACATCCATAATCATACAAGACTGATCCTGCTCCGTTCACATATTTGTGTTGGTAACAAATCTAAAATATATTAAAATCTGAAATAAATGTGATATTCAATAGCCATTCCAAAGGAAATCAACACTTTTGACTCGTCATACGATCATATGTTGGAATTTGGGGTCCTTAATGCTCTTAAAACTATTTGATCTGAGTGTCACTGGTGAGGCTTATGTAGACGAAATGCCCGTCTGACGTAACAAATTATCAGCCTTGTACTTTAGATAACTATTAATATGGTATTATTCACACCAAGGAAATATTTATATCTACATCATTGACATTGTATTCGTTATTTTGATTTGTTCGCGTACAAAATATGTATTAAACATGTGATATTAAACCATACTAATGACTATCTTTCTAAACTATCTATTTAATGACACACTCAGTCTAACTGAGCCAATTTTTATATTTGTTTTTTATAATGTTTAAAAGAGGGGCGAAAGATACCCTGGAGACTTTCAAACTCATAAATCGAAAATAAACTGACAAAGAAAGCCATAGCTAAAAAAGACAAACTGACAAATAATATAACAAACGACACAACATAGAAAACTAAACACTTGGGTGATCTCATGTGCTCCAGAAGGCTAAGTAGATCTTGCATAACATGTGGCACCCGTCCTGTTGGCCATGTTATTACAAACCCGGTAAATAGTAATAAATTAACCACTTGCTTATAAATCCTTTTATATAGTTACCTCATCATTCTCGCATGTCATAAACTGTTGACACTCCGTAGCATTATCTACACCGCTGAAATATATACATTCTATGTTTCCATCTAAAAAACTATACATACATGTATTGTGCATAACACGATAACAGAATAATAAAAAAATGTCCAAATGGTATCTATGTAGATACGTTGACTATACCTTCAAATATTTTGTAATTTTTGTGTCGAAAAAATGAGATTAGCCAGAATTTTGTCAACCGCAAAATCATTATGTTTACACAAACAAAGAACTAATTTCAAGTTATCACAACAGCTATGAACTGGAAAAAATAAAAATAACGACAGGACAGTCGTCTGTTTTAATGTATGCATCAACATCCACACCAAATCCTATTAAGACAAAAATATATAAACAAGGCATAGGACAAGATATATTAGAACATACAACCATAAGGGTACCTTAAGACATTAGACTGCAAACAAAAATGATACCATCATGCGATTTGAAATAAAGACTCGGCTTTACATGTACCAATCTGTCACACAAATCAAAACCAGAAAAGAATCAGCTTGTCATTAAACTATTTTCTAGATTTGTTGTACATGCCTGTATATTGATTTATTACATTTATTGTACCTGCTGTATCGATTCACTTTTAATTATCTATTTTATATATAAAGATAGGAAATTTTGTGATCGCTGATAGAATTTTTAATTTTGTAAATCAAAATAAAATCTAGCCCTTCCTTTTGATCATTTCTTGATTATAAATACTCACAACTTAAATCAGTTAGGAAACATAAGACAAGTATATGCCCTGAAAAAGAATTATTTAATGAACACATATTTTTAAGTTTGCTGTTTATCTTATCTTATCAAATACTTTGTATCTGTCGTTCATTTATTTAAACTCTTTTGTCAAGTGATTCTTCCTATTGTGAATGGTGAAAAAAATCCATGATGATAACCTACTTCTACCATTTTGTTTCAAGATAACGTTATTTCTTTATTTGGAATTATTTTTTTGAATCGATTACCTGACTAAAAGATAAACATTTATTTTGACATCATAATCTTCAAATGCTTAAGATCACTAATGTGAGTAAAATACCAAATTGTCAAATATCAACAGATCCACAGATTCGAAATTGTTGTATCCTGTTCTTCTTTACTATAGTATATTAGACCGTAAAAAATAAGAACAGATATACCACTTGTATAATGATATTTTAACCATTTGGTTGGTTTGTGGTTTACTATTAAACCTGTGTATAAGTAAGTTAGTATTAAAGAACCCACGCATTATTTATTACCAAATTAAGTTAGCCGAGTAAGACAGACCATTTTGAATAGAGTTGTCACATATTCATGATATGAGACGTCTTTTTTGTTGCTGTTTGCACTGGTGATAGCACTGTGTGTTAGTTGTCTACTGAGTTCAGGAAAGCTTTTATAAAGATTACATTTTTTTCAGACTTATGCATCATGTACATAGTATATTCTATATGCACATAAAACGATGTTATTCATTAATCAATCTTATGATCTGTTTGTTTATGATGCATAAGGTTGAATGTATTATCCCTCTTAACATATAAGTGGACTATTCAAATTACATTTACGATGTTTTTAATGTTGAATAATTTTTTATTAGATCTCAGTTCGTAAAAGCTATAGTCGCCGTCACGTAAAATTGGCACCATGTTTTTTGTAAAAATTTTCTTAAATATCGACCGCGTTTACTAAACATCATGTTTTTCTATTAGCGGAATCAAATATCATTCCAAAAATCAACTACTGTCCTACCTTTTATTGTGTTTGCACTGTATAATCCTGACCTTCACATAATCCAAGATTAATTTGTATAGTGGAATCCGACATTGTTATTACCGGAAGTGTTGCCGTGGAGTTCCACGTGCTCTCAATTTTCTTGTGTCTCTCGGAGCTTTTCGTCATCTTTACGTAAAAAGCGCGGGAAAGTGTATCATCAATGACAATGATATTACCAGAGAGTAACGCATGTTATGGAATAAGGGACCCTCATAGAAACCAAGATGGCGGTTATACAATGTAAATAATCTTGAAAAATGTGTAGGTCAGGATTATACAGTGCAAACACAATAAAAGGTAGGACAGTAGTGGATATTTGGACAGGATTTTACTTCCGCTAAAAGAAAAATATCATCTTGAGTAAACGCGGCTGATATTTAAAAAAAAATTAACAAAAAACATGGTGCCAATTTCACATGACGGCGACTATAAGTGTGTTTCTCTTACCAAAAATCATCGAACGTTATTCCACGTATAAAAACCGTGACGATAATATAAGTGAATATAAGACGACCTACGTGTCACTGCATTACAAATCAGACAAAACTTGATAAAGAAAAATGTTGATAAAATAAAGTGCGTTTAGTGAAATTTATGACATATAGATAAAAAACAATATATAAATTTAAATCAAATAAATGGCCCGTATTAACGCATAATCAAACCATGCACTTTGGATAAATGCTTTTTTTTTTTTTTATAGAAAACAGTTAAATTTTGTAAGAAATCGCTTTATTCACAGATAATACTTAATATGTTCCTAGAGTTGTTACTTCAATCTGTTAACCTTTCCACAAATATGACCTACCGAATAAGACTTATAACTGGTTTTGTAATAACACGAGCAACACGACGATTGCTGCATGTGAAGAGGGATCTAAACAACCCACCCCCTCTCTCCCCCGGAGCACATGAGATCATACCCAGTTTTTTGTTGGTTTCATTTTGTTCAATCTGCAGTTTTCTATGTTGTGTTTGGTGTATTAATGTTTGTCTTTTTTTTCACTTTTAACCATGACGTTATTTATTTTTGACATATGACTTAAAATATTCCGCTGGTATTTTTTGCCACTTTTATTCTGTACCGTACCCGTTTTTTTTCTTTAAATATCCCCAATTGAATTTTTCTGTTTTCTGTACTATCGTTTGTCTATTCAGGTTTTTTTTTTTTTAAATCTTCAGCCATGGCATTGTATGTGTTTTTTGAACGTATGAGTTGAAACGTTCGTCTGGTATCTTCAGCCCCACTTTGGATAGACTCTATCCGTTTCCCTTCCTTTAGATTTACGGAGTTGGAATACGAATATGCACTTAAGAACCTATTTATATCACGAGGTTGTGATTTTTCTTAATGCAACAATAGTTAACCGATGTGTTAAACCTTCTAACGATACCAACGTTTGAGCACATTTTCTGTCAATTCTTGTGACCGCGTTGACTGATCAACAATGCTGACGTGTTTACACCAAATCTTTTGGACAAGAGATATTTTGTTTGATTTCCCAGTTGGGAACTTTCCATTGCTATGTAGCAACATTTTAACATCAATAATTGTCCCGTCTCTTTTCCCTGAATGAAACCTTTCGAATTAAACTTAGCACCGGGTTTGTTCGAATATGTACAACATGTGGAACAGTACCTGAGATTCCGTCAATTTTTTATTGGGGTTTGTGTTGCTAGGTCTTTGGTTTCTATGTTGTTTTTCGTGTAATGTTGGGTTTTAAAAAAAAATTCTAGCCCTGGCGTTTTCAGGTAATTGTCAACTTTTTGGTTTGAATGCATCTTTGATAACATTCACCTCTCTTTTACACCTATCATCACAACATAGAAAGGGAAAACAAAGCGATATCTTATCTAAAAAGATTTTGACGTATGGTATTATTATGTAAAGATTTATCTTAAACCTTCCAGTGTAAACATCACTCGTTTTTGTTTTAAGATAGGATTAAAGTAACCTAACTTTTTGTATTTCTGTTTTAGATCTTTCTATTGTTATTTTTATTTTCTTCCTTTTTCTATCTTATCTCATACATTATATCCTGTTTCAGATGACCCTAGTCTACCTTTGTTGCGATTTAAATCTTTAAATTGTGGTTTTTTGGGCGTTTGCAATTGGACACTATGTTGTCCGTGTTGCAGTCACTTTTTTTTCAAATTAATTTTCTGAGTTCTCACCACATTTATAAAAGGAACTAATTCCACTCATTCAAACCGAAAACACTTCCCAAACATAATTGGTATATTTTCAATTCAATCTTAATATAGTTCGTAAAATATACTGATGTTACCTGTTATAGTGAGATGTATCAAACAAAAAGGCTAATGAATTAATGGCGAAAAAAATTGTTTTCAATTAAGAAAAAAAACGACAATTTACTGACAACTGCTGTTCCAAAAGCCTTAAATAGAAAAGCTGAAAAAAGACTACCTGTATCTTATCTGAATTTGAAAACTATATGTTTTATGTACCAATAACGTCGGTAAAAAAAAGTAGAACTATGCCCTATTTAACTTCAATCGTATGTATTATTTTCATATTGATTATTGTATAACTGTATTGGATTGAATAATTTTTTAAAGACCTTTAAGAGCCAGATTCGCTCACGTAGGTGTACCTAACTTTTGAACAATGGATACTCTCCAACATTGAGGCATTTAATCCTTGACATAAATATCGTTCTTGTTGATATTGTATTGCTGATATATTTGTTTTAATAATTGCTACCGTGTTTGTCACAAACAAAGGTAATTATACCGCCATTTCGGTACAATCACTCCTATAAATAGTCTTCTTACGATTTGGACAATATTTTACTTGATTATAAATTGTATCTTGCTGCTTAATTTTGAAATTCGAAGTGTGTATCTATCTATTATATGTTTCAAGATAATAGGAACATAAGGAAAAAGAAAAAGAAAAACAATGTCACAGACATCGCCATTCGAGTGAAGAACACCAGTAATACGTCGATTCAGCTGTAGATGTAGATACAAACTTGCTGATCTTTTTAAATATTTAGCATTTAAAAAATCCATAACTCCAATAACAAGTCGACTGTTGAGTATTGCAACGAAACTAATCTATAGATCTCATCTGGCTGAATAATTTTGCTAATCAAAGTTGCTACATATTTATTATAGTTTTTAAAAAATATCATAAAACAAATGCAAAAAAAAAGTTAAAATTGTATTTAAAGAGTAATTATTCCAGTAGCAAGTCGCTTAATGATTTCAGTTATTTTGACTTTATTGTAAATCGCCTATTGATTATCTTTTTGCTGTTTAGAGTTTCTCTATATAGATAATACATTTAGGATAGAAGACATAACATAGAAAACATATGCTACAATTCGTCTTTTTAGTGCAGAACTCTAAAAAAAAAAAAAAAAAAAAAGCCGTCTAACAGTAATAACGAAAATGAACATTAACATGTTTGACAAATTTTGTACACATTCAACAAATTAGCCTTATTGTTTAATTTCATTGTTTGTAGGGGTGAAGAACTTTTCATTTTTCTAAAAAAGAATATAAACTTCTTTGACTGGCATACATGGAAAGGTTTTATATATCAGCTGAAAAGTATAGAAACAAAAATAATGAAAATTCAAAATATAATTCAAAATGCAGTTAAAAGCGAACATTGAACTAAATACTGTTTACATGTAGTATTGTTGTCAATCTAAATAGTTCGAGGTGCTCGATGAGAACTTTCTATATGATGCAACTTATAAGCGACATATACCAAACCAGCATATGGGTTACGGGCTTTAGAACCTGTGACGAAAGATTTATTTCCTAGACGAAAATCTTTTTCAATTAGGCAAAAATTTTGAATTAAACGTTGTTCTAAAGCAAGTGCGTAATCTTGGGGTTCTATGTGCATTTGATTGGCTGGTATAACAGTTCTTGGTGTCACGCAAAGGACAACTAGACCATCATAGCTTAAAACATTGTAGTATGTCTTCCATCTTCCATTTACACCGTTGTCAAGTTTCCATGTATGTGGATCAAGGTCGTCGAAATCAACATATCCTTTCTTCTTACGACGTTGTCGTACAAACGATTTGCCTACTGTAAATTCTTCTATACAGAAGTTTGGTTTCATTTTCACATCAATGTCATCTAATATATTAGTAATTTGACATTGTAGATCAGAAATAGCTTCCTCGAAAGATAAGCAGTGTAGACTTTTCAGCCTGTCTTTCAAACAATACGACTTTGTTTTTCTTTGAATGAGTTCATTGTATGTGCAACCAAAATGTTTAGCTGCTTTAAAGCACATTTTAGGAATATTTTCCTTTTTTGCTGCTTTGCATAGAATTCGCTGCAAAATCATTTCTGAAAAGAAACAATTATGTACAAATTGACCTTGTCAACGATATCAGACAGTATCCAATTCAATTCAAAGCCCGCCAGCTTAAGAAACTGGTATAGTTGAATATCAGAACATAACTGCACGATTTAGAGACGGTAGATTTAGAGAAAACAAAAACAACGTTAGGCAAAAATATCTTTGAGAATGAATGGGGTTAATGTATAAAGGAGTAGGTCAAGTAAGACATCTTTTTGGCGCCAAAATATAGCAGTTTTACAAAATTGCTTAAACGTAAACTTTTGGTTGATTATTGCAAAGTATAATGCTTCTGCTACATAAATGTGGGCTGGTTTTGATAATACAATGCAAATATATCGTGAATTAGCATCATTAAGTCATGCTAAATTACTGAAATCTTCACAATTTTAGCATTTAAGTTAAATTATAGACGGTTTCCGTCTTAAAATGAAAGTGGCCGCATTTGTGTTCATTCTTAATATTGAAATGTAAGTTGTATTTGATGATAATAAATAACATATATAAAGGTTGAGGATGAACACGGATGCGGCCACTTCCATTTTTGACAAAAACCATCTGTAAAGTGACATTTTTTGGCATATTTTATAGATTTTTCATATTTAAGCTTGAATCGGAGCGTTTTTTATGACTTAAGAGGTTAAATTCTTTCACAAAAGATATTTGAATCAACTGAAATAGACACTTAAGTGTTAAAAAGTGTCAATAATCTTTTGTCAGATGAACCTGAAATTTGAGGGCAAAATCGGCCCTTACCGGACCTACTCCTTTAGTGCAATTAATAGATATACCAGTATCTGTTGTTTTTTTTTTTTTTATTGTTCATTGATTTAATTAGCAACTTCGTAGTCAGTAGTGTTGTGTTAAGTTTTGACTGCTGGATCCCAAGTATTGTCATATTTACCTATTATATACATACAAAAAAAGAAAATGTGATATGATTTTTAATAAGACAACTCTTCACAAGAGACCAAATGACACAGAAATTAACAATTATAGGTCACCGTACGGACTTTAACAATTATTATGTCTATTTGAGGTACTCACTAGTTTTGTCAATATAACAGATATAATAGTATAGTCATAATATTCCTTAAAGTACATTGAAAGACTAAGGCGTGATCATTTGGCAGAAACGTATAAAACAATCTAAAACATCAACTTGGATATCAATAGTCAGTGCTTCGATACTGACATGATTTATAAGTAACATCTTGTGAAATATACGCATAAAAATTAATGAATTCTTAAGTAACTATGGTTCCTACTTTTTCAGAAAAAGATGGCATAGATGAATTTGACTATCAATTTAACGTCCCGTTGAGTCATATAGACATACACTACTATCGGTACTTATATATTCTTTGCTTTCAAATACTCACTCACCTATGAACGTTTCTTATGAAGATCAATCTAGGTAATCTCTTTTGATGTAACTTTCGCCTTGAAATACGGAATTATTATCCTGCATTTTACATGAACTGAATATTCCCAAAATGATCTTCAATACTGTTACTGTTAATTATTGATTTAATACATGTGTTATGTTTTTTTTTTATTCATTTTCAAAATGAATAAAATATTTGGGAAGTTAATAGCAAAGTAAAATAGTTGATGGTTAGAAAATTTTTTTACTTTTTTTTGCGAAACAGGAACTAAAAGTTGGAAAAGGCAGTGTTATGAAGATAAAACATATTGGGGAATTTGACATAGATATGATTGTTGTTTTATAAAAAATAAAAATATGATATAGTAAACCTTTGTCAAACATTTTGAACATCTGTGCATTTAAGATTAGATTAACTTTATGAAATAATGCAGGAAATTTTCAATTGAAAATATAACTATGTTGCAAAATATAAAATGCAACTACCATCCTCATTTATACAATAATCTATATATTTGTAAGAGTTATCATGGGTGCATTGGTCATTGCTTTGTAACTAACACGATGTATAACAAACTTGTATTGCATAGTTCGCTTATACATCTATAAATTATTAAGAAAATAAAGTTCTTACTACCTAGGACAGAGTTGACAGATGGATTTTTGATATGTTTATTTGTTCCGTTTCATTAAAAAAAGGGGCGGTAGATACCAGAGGGATAATCAAACTCATAGATCAAAAACGATACGCCCTGGTCAAAACGAAAAAAAGACACATTGACAAATACTAGTACACAAAACACTACATAGAAACATAAGATTAAGTAACACAAACTCCACCAAAAAATGGAGGTGATTTAGGTTCTCCTGCTCCATATGTGACACCGTCGTGATGCTGATGCATGTTATAACAAACACGGTAAATGACCTAAATCAGACGTTCACATTCCTGAAAGTTGTTCACATATATCTGTACTAATATAACCTTTGTATACAAATATTTATTTTCAGTGTTCCTAGTTAATTAAGAAAAATGCTACGAATGTATGTAATGTACATGTAAGTGGTCAACGTTTTGTTCTCGTTGTTAGCATTTCTTTACCATTCCCGTTGATTGATATTCGTCGCTTACTCAACCGGTGAAAATTGGATCATCCCCCGTATTAAGTGGGGTTCTTAATGTATACTGCTTTTAAAATATTCAACATAATAACTATTTTAATCTGAGCGTCACTGATGAGTCTTTTGTAGACGAAACGCACTTCTGGCGTATTAAATCATAAGCATGTTACCTTTGTTAATGACAGACTAACGACATCAGTGGAAAATATGTGCTTAAAGCTGTCATGGCCATCCATACATGTAGATTTATCTAGGAATATGTATGTAACAACATCATAAAAAGTGATCTAGACTATCCTGTCAGATACATACTTCTTGTTATACATTTGTTTTTGGGGTTGTATAAAGCTATAATTTATATTTATGTCATCTGCGTCTTCAAAATGCATTTACTTTCCGGACAAATACTTTAGTTTAAGTGAATTTATCTCTATAAAATCTTACCAGAAGGTTCAATACCACTAAAGGAAGGTTGGGATTGATTTTGGGGATTATGGTCCCAATAGTTTAGGAATAAGGGCCCGACATAAACATGATTGTAGTTTTCAAACAATAACCTGTGTTTGAGTGTATGAATCTATCTGAAATTATGCCACAAGTTTTCATACCATGAAGGGATGGTTAGTATTGATTTTGGAGGTTATGACTCAAACTGCTTAGGAATTGGGGGGCAAAAAAGGGGGAAACTAGGTTTTGTTGGTCAATGAACAAATAAGACAATTTAAAAGGAGTGTAAAGGAGGTAATCCAAAAAAACAAGTTTAAATACAATATTGGGTATATTCAGATTTAGCTCCCTTACACTTCTTGTAAATTGTGTATAAAAAATTTCAAGCTTTGGACTATTTGGCAAAAAAAGAGAGGGGGGGTTGATATTGCACAAAAGCAAATAAATATCAATTCACATCATATTACCAATTCTAACTTCTTCTACAGTTATTCTATGTCAGAAAACTAATATGTGTCAAATATTTAATAACAATCCAAATTCAGACCGGTATCAAGCACGAATATTGTGTCCATTTTTGTCCCAACTGTTCGGTGTTGGACCTCTGCGGTCGTATCTACAGCTAAGTTATTTAATCTTTTTGGAACAAGTCCTTTTAGTTGACAGCATAATATTTTTAAATAATCTTATTTCCATTTTTTTTTTCACAGCTATCGTGGTTGAAATAAATATCGTTGTCATCCCAACAAATTTGTCTATTCACTATTTTCAAATTTGGTACATCAAGTTGGTCTTGCAGATACATGTATATTACAACTGCGATGCTTAGGTTCCTCAAATAAAACTTTTGAGCATGAAATAATAGCACAGTAAATTTTATTTACTAAGGTTGGAGAGATGTGTAAAATATAAAAAAAAAAAGGAAGATGGGTAATCATTGTTTATGAGGCAACTCTCCAACAGAAACCAATTAACATAGAAAATAACAAATATATGTCACCGTACGGACTTCAACAATGACATAAAAAAAACATACCGCGTAGTCAAATAAAAGGCCTAGAAGTTACGTTCTTCTGTATATATTGCACAAAACAAAACTTTAATTCGTACATGCCGAATGTTCACTGGCAAATATTTCAAGGATAATACGGATGAGAACATATAGATAAGTATCATACTATGAAAGTTATGCAAAATTTGAAAATATAAATTGGTGTACTGCACCAATCAAAAGCCTCGGAATTTACTTTGGTTATAATAAACAAGAATGTCAAAAACTTAACTTTGAAAAAAACTGTTAAAAAGTAAAAAAATAATATCTGATTGGAGTAAAAGAAATCTTACTATCATAGGAAAAATAGTTGTCATCAAATCTTTAGTTTTACCAAACCTAACATATGTTGCATCAAACACTATTAATCCTAAGGAAATGTTGCAAGAGTTTAAAACTTTAATATATAATTTTATTTGGAAAGGCAAAAGGGATATACTAAAAAGATCAACACTTTCAAATGATTTTCTGGAAGGTGGACTTAAAATGACGGACATTGATGCTTATATAAAATCACTACATATCAACTGGATTCTTAAATTAAATGAAAATAAAAATGACAACTAGACAATTATTCCCAAATTTTACTTCAACAAATTAGGAAAAAAATCTTCTTGTATTTAAAATGAATTTAAAGAATATAAACGACATTGATAAAAATAAGTTACAATATTTACCAGACTTCTATAAACAACTAATTAAAGATTGGATAAGTGTAAAGGGAGGTAATACAAAATATCCTAAAAATTTTCTTGAAATTAGAAAGCAAGTTTTGTGGGGAAATGATAATATCCGGTTTAATGGAAAATGTTTAAACTTTGAAGATTGGATAAAAAGTGACATTATCAATATAAATGATGTAATTGATGAACAGGGCAATATCTCTGAAACTATCATTTTAACTAAACTAAAATATAAACAAAATTGGATAAGGCAAATATATATGTTAAAAAAAGCAATACCAACTGATTGGAAAACAATTCTTTGCACTGAAGATTCATTCAAAACTAAAGTTAAATTTATAAACGACTTAAAAATTATGCACATGACAATTACTCCCTTGATGAGTACAAAAGAACTCTATAAAATATTCACACTGAAAGATAGTTGTGATAAACCAAATGGTTTTCTTATGTGGGAAAAAATATTTGAGAAGCACTTAAATTCTAAATTGAAAAATACTTTTGTTTTCATTTTTCAATATCTAACTGATAATAGATTGAAAATATTTAGATGGAAACTTATTCACTACATACTGCCAAGTAATTAACTTTTAAACAAGTGGAAAATTACTGAAGACAACTTATGTAAGCATTGTAAAAAAAAGGAAGACTATGAAAATTTTTTTGTCAATTGCTGTTATATAATGATTTTCTAAAAATTATAAAGACATTAATGAAATCCCTTGGTATTGATAAAGATATTATAAACCTAAAAAATTTAGTAACAGGGTACAAAATTGAAGATTTAGCATACTTTGATATTAATTACATATTAGCTATTATATCCTTCTCAGTATCCAAATCACATTTTGTCTCAGAAAAGAAGACAAAAAAAACAAACATTTTAAAAATTTTCCAGAAAGAAATTTCAGAAATTATTGATGTAAACAACTTTAATAACAAAAAAACTAATCAGATAATTCTAAAAACAAATAGATTCATTGCAAAGATTCAATTGAATCAGGACTAATCTTTTTAGAAGCACAAAATATTGTGTACAAAATTGATTATTGTACACAAGACAAATATGGTAATATTTATAATCAAGTTCAACCATGCATGTTCAATGTTTGTAAGCATGTTCAGCCATGCATGAGTCACCACATGTAAATTATACTGCATTTTTTATATTTTAAAATGTGTATTTACAAAAGATAAAAAGAATTGTTATAGTATAAGTGTATCCGTACGTTTATTAATTAATGTGGAAAAATAATGTATCATTTCGGATGTCGAGTGTTCCAACTTGTTACACTTAAATTACCTATTTGTGAATTACACACATACATTTCGACAAAAAAAGATCAGTAGGTAACTAAAGAAAACTTGAATAGTAAACTCACCATATAATAGTTTATTCTATGACTCCAGGGACTTAGGGATATAACAGAACGACTGAAATCCCAATTTAAACAGAAATAACCATGACATTGACAACAACGACGGATGCAGCAAGTGATGACTTATTCATTGTTAAGTCTGTAATCTATTTCTGTGGTTTATTGATATGATTCATGTATCTTGTTTAGCTAGTTGCCTCTTGTTTAGGTGTTTCTCATGATTCAGTTAACTGTGACCTTTTAAGAACTCCTCTTTTTAGGGGTGTTCTTGGTGATTCTTTTATACCCTGTATTTGTAGCTCTCTTGTTTAGGTGTCCTCTAGTATTCTTTTATACCCTGTATTTGTAGCTCTCTTGTTTAGGTGTTCTCTGGTGTTCTTTATACCCTGTATTTGTAACTTATTTCTTAACATACTCCTGAAGTGTTGACAAACTGACATTTAACATGACCTTCAGACAGACATAGACATCCCTTTAAGATTGAAACAGAGAATCTAGTAAACCGAACATTATATCAATGAGTTTGCTGCTGACAACAAGATTATTTAATTTCTATTTTTTATTAATAAAACACATAAATAATTTGGCCCTTGGGAGTCAAGTACCCAGCAAAGGGAAATTTAGCTCCAGGCCCTGTCGACGACAGTTGGTATAGATGGACCAAGCCCCATGGACACGGACACTCCGTCAACCAACCGGAACCAGATGAGTTCCTATAAGGGTATGAAGCGTTGCTCCATCTCATAGCAGGTGGCTACGATAAAGGGGGTTAGATTGACGGTGGAGAGAGAAAAAAAATGTAGATGTATTACATTTAATGACTTGGGGGAAATAAGAAATTAGACCAGTGGTCAATTTCGAAAGGGAGTTTTGAAATTGAAGAAAACCACTGGTTTGCTGAGACCGCTCCCATATACAGTGAGTAGTTGAAGTTGATTAAAGGGAGGTGGGTGGGTATTTTGTAACTTTATGACAACTAATGTTTGACTTTCCCTGTCAGCAGCAAAACTCAAAATGACCAACTACCTAGCATCCTTGGGAAATTTGAGAATGTAATGTATCACTCCTTGCCTCATAACCAAATAAGGAGTGATCATGTAGTCAGAGGATTATCAGTACCAAACTGTGCTACACCCATGCAGACTATGATGTGTCATTAAATAAACCACGCTTATATTTACATGATATAAGCTTCTATTTATTCTATGACTCCAGGGACTTAGGGATATAACAGAACGACTGAAATCCCAATTTAAACAGAAATAACCATGACATTGACAACAACGACGGATGCAGCAAGTGATGACTTATTCATTGTTAAGTCTGTAATCTATTTCTGTGGTTTATTGATATGATTCATGTATCTTGTTTAGCTAGTTGCCTCTTGTTTAGGTGTTTCTCATGATTCAGTTAACTGTGACCTTTTAAGAACTCCTCTTTTTAAGAGGTGTTCTTGGTGATTCTTTTATACCCTGTATTTGTAGCTCTCTTGTTTAGGTGTCCTCTAGTATTCTTTTATACCCTGTATTTGTAGCTCTCTTGTTTAGGTGTTCTCTGGTGTTCTTTATACCCTGTATTTGTAACTTATTTCTTAACATACTCCTGAAGTGTTGACAAACTGACATTTAACATGACCTTCAGACAGACATAGACATCCCTTTAAGATTGAAACAGAGAATCTAGTAAACCGAACATTATATCAATGAGTTTGCTGCTGACAACAAGATTATTTAATTTCTATTTTTTATTAATAAAACATATAAATAATTTGGCCCTTGGGAGTCAAGTACTCAGCAAAGGGAAATTTAGCTCCAGGCCCTGTCGACGACAGTTGGTATAGATGGACCAAGCCCCATGGACATGGACACTCCGTCAACCAACCGGAACCAGATGAGTTCCTATAAGGGTATGATGCGTTGCTCCATCTCATAGCAGGTGGCTACGATAAAGGGGGTTAGATTGACGGTGGAGAGAGAAATAAATGTAGATGTATTACATTTAATGACTTTGGGGAAATGAGAAATTAGACCAGTGGTCAATTTCGAAAGGGTCCAAAAAGTCAGGTGTGAAGCAGCTGAGTGACCCCCAAGGTAAAAAATGGGGGAAAATGGGTAATGGAATAAATTAACCTTCAACTAAACACTGTGGAACACAATTTAAGCTGTACATAGTTTAATGATATTACATACATACAACTTACTAGTTCATGAAATAAAATAAGTAAGAGTTATTCTTAATGCTACATAGATTTACATACACATATATATACATGCAAGTATATGAAGATATACATAATTACTGATAGAAAATTTTTAACTGTTACAAATTTGTTGTTGTGCATTCTTAATAGAAGTTTTATCTGTTCTTATATAACGACAATAACTATCAGAACTTCATCTACCCAATGTTTTAATAAAGTGATCTTCAACATTAGCTTTTCCAGCACTAGCTGCTGCACCTATACGAAAGGAATGACCATTATATAGCTGCTTGGTATCCGCAGGCTTCTAATAAAACTTTTAAATTTGTAACAAAATATTTTCTTTCTAAAGCTGAAAAATTTTCATTAATGAACAAAGGATCTGAAAGTTCACATTTCCCTTTAACTGATCTTATTTGTAAGTAGTTCTTTAAAGTTGTATAAGGGCATAGGACATTATTTAACCTATGCAGTTGTATGTCAATGCCTTTCCTAAAAGGATCTGTTTTAGACTGCTTTAGATGAAGAATTGCAAAATCTTCATAAAATGTAACATCAGAAACACATAAATTAGATTCTGAATCAAAGTTAGATGCATTATCTACAGTAAATTCACCACAACGTAAAAAACCATGAAATGCTATAATACAAACAGTTTCCAGCATTTAGTCTATAAAATCTGAAAAAAAAGCCTCTCTTCAGTTTAACACACATTTGCTTTAGTATGTCAAAAGTAATTGGAAATCTTGGCCTAACTGACTGTTTTTGTGAACGTTTAACCGACTTTAGAAATAAAGATAGTCGAACCATTGATTTGTGGTCTTTGTCTGATGATTGAAATGGTGAGGGGATGTTGTCCTTGAGACACATGTATCTAATACCACAAATATACAGCTTAATAGTAGAATATTGTAATTTCAGAATTTGAAAACAATGACTAACAAAATAAATTAAAAGTTCTTCAGATATGGGATGTAATTTGTTCCCATTCAGGTTGGCCCCATTTAAAAGTAGAAATGTTTTGAAATGGTTATATCCTGTCTCATAAACAGCTCTTGTCCTCATAGCTACTGCATTAGACCATAGTTTGTTGACTGTGTTTCAAAAGATAAAAAGAATTGTTATAGTATAAGTGTATCCGTACGTTTATTAATTAATGTGGAAAAATAATGTATCATTTCGGATGTCGAGTGTTCCAACTTGTTATACTTAAATTACCTTTTTGTGAATTACACACATACATTTCGACAAAAAAAGATCAGTAGGTAACTAAAGAAAACTTGAATAGTAAACTCACCATATATAATCGTTAAATCCAGTGGATAATATTTATATAATTTATACGACACACATTACAACTATACCCGATAACGCACATGCGAAAAACAACACTGTGCCCAATACTAATGGAAACACGGATCATACCGATAACGGAGTTGATTCCGGAAAGAAAATACTATGAAAAAGAGAAAAAGAAGCAAAATGTAATGTATGTGTATAATCACAATAATTTATCAAATATATTTTGTGAAATATTTTATGTTATGAATACTAATATTATGAATAAATAATACCTTGCCAAATAGTGCTTCCCTTAACTATTAGGTAAGCTAACATGAGGGATACTAAGTTAAAGCTGTAAACTTAGTAAATTGTTACAGCAAATATGCAATAAAGATATTGCTACGTTGGGAAAAAAAAAAAAAACTTATTCGTATCATGTGTTTGGTTTTCTTTTTCTGTTGGACATATTAATTTTATGAAAAAAAGGTTTTGTTTGTAGTTATGACGTCACCATGCCGTGTTTTGACATCACTTTACGTGCATTTTTGTTTGCTTTTTATGTATTTATTTACTCATGTTCACTAAGATTCTTTTAGAAAAAAAAGTACCAAAGCATTCTTGCCACAAAATATTTTGCCAGAGCAATAATATTAACAAAAAGCGTCTTACATTTTCATGCGGCAAAGATACATACTTATTTGGCCGAAATGTTATTTGTTCAAGGCTATGGTTTGATTTTGATTTTGCCATTCGAGTTTCAGTATTTTTGTGATTTCACTTTTTACTTACTGTAATTATCTAACATATCACTAGCTGTTTACTACTGTTGCTTTTATTTATTCACCCCTTATTTCAATGATTTGTGTATAATCAAAAGAAAGCGTTAGAAAAAGGAAAACGGACATCATCGTTTTTTTTTATATCATACGTCAAGTAAAATACATTTAGACTCAAGCTTTTTTTTTAAATCTTTCATTTCATATATATAGATTCTACCACTGCATCGAGTGTGATACGATATTTATCCAGTCGAACCAGTTACAGTTTCAAATTTGAAACGTGAGTTTCGCCGAGCATTTTAAATATTTAAAATTTAACTGTCGAGAGTTGATAAATATTGTATTACACGAGACGTGGTGGTGGAACCTGTGTCTCTAATGATTTTAAATTAATATGCAGGCAAACGTATTCTTTCTTTTTGAATGATCTGCAAAAGATGTGTTATTTCTATGTGACGTCATTAGGCATGGTGGCTTTTTCATGCCGTCACAATAGGACGTTCAGAGGAAAGTAAGGAATACGACATCATAATTGGATTTTAATCAATGAAGAAATAAGATCAAACGAACCAAACGTTCATTACATTTTTGTATACGATTGGTTCATAAAGGGATACATTATTTTATATGTTAGTCATGGAATGAAAAGTACCTTTAAATTCACATATCCCTGCATCAATTCATGGTATGTCTGCTGTTATCCATTTATTTGATGTGTTTGATTTTTTAGTTTATGTCATATGATAAAGTACTTTCCGTTTTGAATTTACATCGGAGTTCGGTATTTTTGTTATTTTGCTATAACTCACACGTATAGACATTTATCATTTCACAAATAATTGCAATAAAATTTGGATGATGTCTTTCTTTGTAGCTAAATTTGTATACAATACTTTCTAGTTAACTCATGCTGTTCAGCTTACTTGTTTGAACCATTGATATAACCTTTGCCAATTGAATCATAATACAATTAAAGTTAAAATTGGGTTTTTGATACGCTTTTTATCTTGTTTTTTTTTTTTTTTTTTTGTTAATTCAATGGTATATGTTGGAAATCCTTTAAAAATAATTAGACAGTGTGTGTGTTTTTGTTTTGTAATCGTGAAATTACTGTCCAAACAAAAGATGGTTTGGCGTTGTAGGGGTTCGTTCTTAATTTTCTGTTTAAATGTGTTTACTCTTTATTGTCTTTTTCCTGAATGAATTACAAATAATGTCATCAAGTTCCACATTTCGTACCCTTGTTTAAAACAATATTATACACAAATTATTTTCTTTATTAATGATTTTATTTAGGAAAATATGCGGAAATATCAACTGAGTTTTCTAATCAATGCTTCAAGTCTCCACGTTTTTTTTTTTGGTATCCTTGCTGGATAGGCCATGTTCTGTTTCCACCATATATCTCATCTATTGATGAATAAAAAAACCCAGATTAATGTCAGAAGAGTCGTAGCTATTTAAAAATTCTCACTTCAAAACTACAATTGATATCCTGTATTTAATGACTATATATGTACACACGGATTGATAGGTTTACATGAAGAAAAACAATGACAGACATTTGCCATTCGAGTGATGAACACCAGCAATATGTCGACTGAAGATTCAGCTATGAAAATATATTTGTAGATCTAATCTTGCTGATCTTTTTTAATATTTAGCATTTAAAAAATCAATAACTCCAATAACAAGTCGACTGTTGATTATGGCAACAAAACTAATCTATAGATCTCATCTGGTTGATTAGTTTGGCTAATCAAAGTTTCTACATATTTATAATAGTTTTGAAAAAATATCAGAAAACAAATGCAATAAAAAGTTAAAAATTGTATTTTAAGAGTAATTATTCCAATAGCAAGTCGTTTATTGATTTCAGTTATGTTTAACTTTATTGTAAATCGCCTATTGATTATTTTTTTCACTGTTGAGGGTTCCTCTATATAGATACATAATACATAATACATTTAGGATAGAAGACAAACATAGAAAACATATGCAACAATTCGTCTTTTTAGTGCTCAACTAAAAAAAAAAGCCGTCTTACAGTAATGACGAAAATGGACATTCGTATTTTTGAAACATTTTATACACATTCAATAAATTAGCCCTAGTGTTTAATTTCCATGATTGTAGGGGGTAAAGAACTTTTAATTTTTCTAAATAAGAATGTAAACTACTTTGACATGGAAAGGTTTTATATATCAGTTGAAAGTATAAGAACAAAATTAATGAAAATTCAAAATAAAATTCAAAATGCAGTTAAAAGCGAACATTGAACTAAGTTCTTTTTACATGTAGTATTGTTGTCAATTTAAATAATTCGAGGTGCTCCATGAGATCTTTCTATATGATTTTGACCAATCATCAGAGAATTATCAATCTGTAATATATAATATTTAAAAACTATTTTGAACGAACCATTTTCTGCAATTTATAAGCGACATATACCAAACCAGCATATGGGTTTTGGGCTTTAGAACCTGTGTCGAAAGATTTATTTCCTAGACGAAAATCTTTTTCAATTAAGCTAAAATTTTGAATTAAACGTTGTTCTAAAGCAAGTGCGTAATCTTGGGGTTCTATGTGCATTTGATTGGCTGGTATGACATTTCGTGGTGTCACGCAAAGGACAACTAGACCATCATAGCTTGAAACATTGTAGTATGTCTTCCATCTTCCATTTACACCGTTGTCAAGTTTCCATGTATGTGGATCAAGGTCGTCGAAATCAACATATCCTTTTTTATTACGACATTGTCGTACAAACGATTTGCCTACTGTAAATTATTCTTCTTTACAGAAGTTGGGTTTCATTTTCACATCAATGTCATCTAATATATTAGTAATTTGACATTGTAGATCAGAAATAGCTTCCTCGAAAGATAAGCAGTGTAGACTTTTCAGCCTGTCTTTCAAACAATACGACTTTGTTTTTCTATGAATGAGTTCATTGTATGTGCAACCAAAATGTTTAGCTGCTTTAAAGCACAATTTAGGAATATTTTCCTTTTTTGCTGCTTTGCATAGAATTCCCTGCAAAATCATTTCTAAAAAGAAACAATTATGTACAAATTGACCTTGTCAACGATATCAGACAGTATCCAATTCAATTCAAAGCCCGTCAGCTTAAGAAACTGGTATAGATGAATATCAGAACATAACTGCACGATTAGAGACTGTAGTTATAGAGAAAACAAAAACAACGTTAGGCAAAAATATCTTTGAGAATGAATGGGGTTAATGTATAAAGGAGTAGGTCCAGTAAGACCTCTTTTTGGCGCCAAAATATAGCAGTTTTACAAAATTGCTTAAACGTAAACTTTTGTGTGATTATTGCAAAGTATAATGCTGCTGCTACATAAATGTGGGCTGGTTTTGATAATACAATGCAAATATATCGTGAATTAGCATCATTAAGTCATGCTAAATTACTGAAATCTTCACAATTTTAGCATTGAAGTTTAATTATAGACGGTTTCCGTCTTAAAATGAAAGTGGCCGCATTTGTGTTCATTCTTAATATTGAAATGTAAATTGTATTTGATGATAATAAATAACATATATAAAGGTTGAGGATGAACACGGATGTGGCCACTTTCATTTTTAACAAAAACCATCTGAAAAGTGATATTTTTTGGCATATTTTATAGATTTTTCATATATAAGCTTGAGTCGGAGCATTTTTTATGACTTAAGAGGTTAAATTCTTTCACAAAAGATATTTGAATCAACTGAAATAGACACTTAAGTGTTTAAAAGTGTCAATAATCTTTTGTCAGATGAACCTGAAATTTGAAGCCAAAATCGGCCCTTACCGGACCTACTCCTTTAGTGCAATTAATAGATATACCAGTATCTGTTGTTTTTTTTTTTTTTTTATTGTTCATTGATTTAATTAGCAACTTCGTAGTCAGTAGTGTTGTGTTAAGTTTTGACTGCTGGATCCAAAGTATTGCCATATTTACCTGTTATATACATACAAAAATAGAAAATGTGATATGATTGTCAATAAGACAACTCTTCACAAGAGACCAAATGACACAGAAATTAACAATTATAGGTCACCGTACGGACTTTAACAATTATTATATCTATTTGAGGTACTCACTAGTTTTGTCAATATAACAGATATAATAGTATAGTCATAATATTCCTTAAAGTACATTGAAAGACTAAGGCGTGATCATTTGGCAGAAACGTATAAAGCAATCTAAAACATCAACTTGGATATCAATAGTCAGTGCTTCGGTACTGACATGATTTATAAGAAACATCTTGTGAAATATCCGCATATAAATTAATGAATTATTAAATAACTATGGTTCCTACTTCCTCAGAAAAAGTTGACATAGGTAAATTTGACTATCAATTTAACGTCCCGTTGAGTCATATAGACATACACTACTATCGGTACTTATATATTCTTTGCTTTCAAATACTCACTCACCTATGAACGTTTCTGATGAAGATCAATCTAGTTAATCTCCTTTGATGTAACCTTGAAATACGGAATTATTATCCTGCATTTTACATGAACTGAATATTCCAAAAATGATCTGCAATACTGTTACTGTTAATTGTTGATTTAATACATGTGTGATGTTTTTTTTTATTCATTTTCAAAATGAATAAAATATTTGGGAAGTTAATAGCAAAGTAAAATAGTTGATGGTTAGAAATATGTTTTACTTTTTTTGCGAAACAGGAACTAAAAGTTGGAAAAGGCAGTGTTATCAAGATAAAACATATTGGGGAATTTGACATAGATATGATTGTTGTTTTATAAAAAAAAAAATATGATATAGTTAACCTTTGTCAAACATTTTGAACATCTGTGCATTCAAGATTAGATTAACTTTATGAAAAAATGCAGGAAATTTTTAATTGAAAATATAACTATGTTGGCTTTTTTTATAAAACGCAACTACCATCGTCATTTATACAATAATCTATATATTTGTAAGAGTTATCATGGGTGCACTGGTCATTGCTTTGTAACTAACACGATGTATAACAAACTTGTATTGCATAGTTCGCTTATAAATCTATAAATTATTAAAAAAAGTAAAGTTCTTACTACCTAGGACAAAGTTGACATTAGTTGGATTTTGGATATGTTTATATTTCCGTTTGATGCAAAAAAGGGGCGACAGATATTAGAGGGCAATTCAAACTCATAGATCGAAAACGAAACGCCATGGCTAAAAACGAACAAAGACACATATACAAAAACTCTTACACAAAAAACTACATAGAAAACTAAGTATTAAGCAACACAAACCCCACCAAAAACTGGAGGTGAATCAGTGCTCCTGCTTCATGTGTGGCACCTTCGTGTTGCTCATGCATGCAATTACAAGCACTGTAAATGGCTTATTCAGTAAGTCAAATTCCTGACAGTTCTTTACTAGTATCGGTACTAATATAACCTTTGTTTTCAAATATTTACCTTTTAGTGTTCCTAGTTAATTAGGAAAATTGCTACGTATGTATACAATGTACATGTAAGTGGTCAACGTTTTGTTCTCGTTGTTATAATTTCTTTCCCATTTTTGTGGATTGATATTTATCTCCTACTCAACCGGTGAAAATTGGATCATCCCCCGTATTTAGTTGGGATCTTGATGTATACGGCTTGATACTGGATAATATAACTATTTTGATCTGAGCGTCACTCATGAGTCTTTTGTAGACGTAATACGCGTCTGGCGTATTATATTATTCTCCTGGTACCTTTGTTAGTAACAGCCTAACGACATCAGTGGAAAGTTTAACATACTATGAACGACATCAAACCGAAAGTTTGAAATACGATTAAATAATAGCATAACGACATCAAACTGAAAGTTTAATATACGATTAAGAATGTATTAAGTGATACAATTTGCCTTTAGAGGAAAAACGAGTGTCTCTTTTGGATTCATTGAGATGTCGTTAGCACTGCCGGTGCAAATCGAATCATCCGCAGATTTTAGTGGGCATCTTTATGTTCACTGTCAAATACTTTATATGTATCTAGAAAGGTCTGAGTTAAGTCGCAACCAAAAATATAATGTTTAAAAATAACAGATTTGTCAAAGGAATTCAGACAATGATTTAACGCTACACAAATATACATAACAATATTGTAAATTAATGTTCGCCTTGAAATGTAACATTTGTCTCAAAATTAACATGAGGCCATTAATTCATCTTTAAAATAATTTCTAAACATGTTTGCTATACTATCATAGTTTTCATTTTTCATTTGCGGAAGCTCGAAATAACCTGTCTGAAGTTTAAACATAAGTTTGCTATGTTTTTTGAAATAGCTATTTTTGTTTCACCTAAACGTAAAACAAAAACTAAAACTGTGACATGGTATTGTTATCAAGACAAAGTGTATTGAGGAATTTGACAATAGACATGGATTAAGTTCATGATGCTTCAAAATATGATTTAGATAACCTTTTTTTCAAAAATGTTGATAACACGTGGATAAAATGACGGAAATTGATCATCAGAAAATATCAATTAGATTTTTATCATAATTAATGCGTCGTAAAAATTTCTGTACATTAAAAACTAGTAAAATTCACTGACACAGTTACAGAATAAAGAAGAGTACACAATACTATTAAAATATCATAGAAATCCATAAAAATCCGTGAACGAATAAGAACAAAAGAAGATTTAAATAGAATCAATTTATTAACCACTGTATTATGTAAAAATCCGGAGTTGGTAAAGCTAGAACTACATTTATAATGATGGGATAAATTTGGAAAGCAATAAAACTCCCTCTCAAGACTTAAAATACGATTTTTCAATTCCGATATGAATACCGTACTCTTATATGTACAATGTAACTGAGACTTGGGAAATCAACAACAAAACTGCTTCAAAACTTCAAGTCTTCATTAACAACTGTCTCTTGCGCATCCTGAAATGACCTGCGAAGATACCAAACCATAATCTGTGAGAAGAGACCAACCAATCCCCAGTTGATGAAGAGTGAAAAAGATAAAGTGGCGATGAATAGGACACACATTGATGTAGCCGAAGAACAGCATAACATGACAAGCCTGACCGTGCAACTCACAATGAAAGCGTGGAAGTGGTAGACCAAGATACACCCGGCGAAGGAACGTTGCAGCCGAAATGGAGAAAGACGGGTACAAGTGGTTCATCATGTGAGGCTAGCAAAATAAAAAAAACAAGGTTGAGCCATGTCGGTTGTGGCCTATGAGAAACTGAGGGACAACAGGTTTAAGCAGTGGTAACAAATTAAATTTCGTTTGGTTTTTCTGTGATAGACTTATTTTTAAATCGAAATAATAACGGCTTAGATATTATGACTTCATTTAAAAAAACTAAGTGTTGTAACTGAATTTAAATACACCTTATCGCTATTTGGAAATCAGTGCCGCTTGACCCGAGAATCTGTCACGACTGAATGTTTCACGTCATATAACAATTACTGTGCCATTGTGGCGTCAACATTTTGCTGATTTTTTTGTGATGTCCAGCAAATTCTGATAAAATAGAACGCAAGTTTACGGGTGGTAGATGGTAGAAAGAGCACTAGCTCTTCTGGTGCAAATGATATCATCCAAATATCTTAGTGGGTTTCTTAATGTACACTGCTTAATACTTTATATAATGTAATCAAAACCCTAACCAAATTAAAACAAAAGTTTAACATACGATCAAATTATAGTCTAAAGACTTAAAACGGAAGTTTTAAATAATAACCAAACAACATCAACCAATATTTAAAGCACTGCAGTTTTTATTTTTGATGCATTCAGATGAAAGAGAACATATGTTATATGAGCAGGATCATCGTTAGCTCTACATGTACGAGTGGGATCATCCCTAGATTTTAATGGGGTTCTTGATGTTCACTGCATAAAACTGTATATGTATCTGTAAAAGAAAAGCTCTGAATTCAGTTGTAATCTAGTTAACATGTTAATGAATAAAGGATTGGTGAGGAAAATGTCATTGGCTTGCGACAATAACCAAACGATACAGAAATCTACAAAAAAAGTTTGTCAATTAATTTTCGACTTGAAACATGACATGATTGTCGTATAATTGATGTAAAACAATATAAATAATACCTTATAGGTAATTTCCAAAATGGTGTGTCGTTTAAAATAAGTATGCTTGATTTTTTGAAATAACTGTTTTGTTCACCTAAACATGACACAGGAACTAAAACTGTGACATGGTATTGTTATCAAGACAAAGTATATTGAGGAATTTGACAATAGACATGGATTTAGTTCATGTTGCTTCAAATTATGATTAAAATAACCTTTTTTCAAAATTTTGATAAACGTTCTTGTCAGATTAGATGACGGAAATTGATCATCAGAAAATATCAATTAAATTTTTATCATAGCTAATGCGTCGTAAAAATTTAATGTATTTTATTTCGTTTGAAATAGGATTTTTCCCGTTTGCTATTAGTAGTAATAATTTATAGATACTGGTTTTGTAACAGTTTGTACTATTTATAAATTTGATGTTAGGTGCATAAGGCAAGAGGATAGTTTTGGCGGTTTTTACGGGTGGGGTTTAATGGTACTATATAAAGTTTGGCATTTAAATGTATAAGTATCGAAGGTGCTCGCAGTTACGTCGAATTGAAGTTGGTCACATAGGTATATATGCAGTTGCTGCTATGTTTATTGTACGTACAGGCGTTGGAGGTATTAGCCGAGGAAAAAGAAACGATGCGAAAGAGGAACAATGTTATATGTCATTTATTTATATAATGTTTAAATCAAGAAATTTGTACAATAAAGTAAAGTAAAATATTGTAGCGCAAGAGAAAATAAGATGTTACTGCGAGCAACCAATCCTATATCTGTGTTTGTCTTGTGTTTAGCCTATTAAATTTAGAGATTATATACTTTAAATCCGGACGAGCAGGGCGAGGGAGAATTTAATGCACATACAAAACTGATAACATTAACTAGTACAGTATCAGAATAAAGAAGAGTACACAATACCATTAAAATATCATAGAAATCCATAAAAATCCGTGAACAAGAAAGAACAAAATAAGATTTAAACACAATCAATTTATGAAACACTGTATAATGTAAAAATCCGGAGTGACAAAGCTAGAACTACATTTACTATGATGGGATAAATTTGGAAAGCAATAAAACTCACTCTCAAGACTAAAAATACGATTTTCCAATTCCGATGTGAATACCGTACTCTAATATGTAACTTAGACTTGGAAAATCAACAACAAACCTGCTTCAAAAACAATTTCATCAACAACTGTCTCAGGCGCATCCTGAGATGACCTACGAAGATACCAAACAATGATCTGTGAGAAGAGACCAACCAATCCCAAGTTGATGAAGAGTCAAAAAAGAGAAAGTGGCGATGAATAGGGCGTACACTGATGAAGCAAAAGAACAGCATTACAAGGCAAGAGTTGTCTCATTGGCAATCATACCACATCTTCTTTTTTTATACTTGTAGTGGAACTCACAATGAAAGCGTGGCAGTGGCAGACCAAGATACACCCGGCGAAGGAACATCTACATCTACATCGTACGACGATCCATCAGCACATTGATGACTATATGTCGGCGCATCGCAAACAGACACTTAATAAAATATAACAATTGATGAGTGCATTAATTCAAAAATAATTTTGTGCAAAAACAAATAAAAATAAATAACACATTTACATATTTACAACAGGTTGGATATCTAAATATACTGACTTTGGATCAGTATTTTAAACTGATCCAGGGAGTTAACACTGATGACTTTTTGTAAAAGTTAGTTCCACAGTACAACGAATGAAAAAAAGCTGTACTTTAAGTAATCTGTTTTTTGGCTAAATGTTTGGTATTGTAATGAATAAGTGAATCTGGTGTTTTTGACTGGCTATGGTAAAAGGTAAAGGTTTGGATCTACTGTAATGGGTTTGTGTGATATTTTGTACATCATATTTACTCGATTTATGTTTCTGCGAGTTTCGAGATACTTGGAAGAAGGTCAATCATGGAAGTGACACTACTGGTGTTGTGGTACATGTTGGTGACGTAGCGTGCTGCCCTTCATTGTACTTGTTTAATGTTGGTTTTTTTTTTGGAGGGGGGGGGGGATGAGGTGACTAAACTGAAGAGTAGTATTCTAAATTTGATCGTACCATGGATTTGTATGCCAAACTTTTTGTTTCTTCCTGGTTTATTTTAAAGTTTCTTTTGAGAAAGCCTAAATGGAGAAAGACGGGTACAAGTGTTACTTCATGAGAGGCTAGCAAAATACAAAACAAGGTGGCAAAATATCGGTTGTGGCCTATGTTAAACCGAGATACCACGGGATTAAGCAAAGCCAGCTTGTATTCGAAAGACAAAAAAAGTTTCACCCTTGACTTAAAACTCCTCTTGTGTGCTCCTGATATCTAATTCCTTTATTTAAGATATTATGTGCGTTAAGGATGTTCTCTAATCAGTTTACAAATAACAATCTTTCTAAGACCGTCATAACTTGATTCTTTATAAATAACGAAACTTATGTATTAAGGTAGAAAGAAAATAAAGGGTCCATGTCAGTGTTTTAAGTCATAGAAAATTATCCTGTAATGATTCTCTCTAGACTTTTCATACACTTATCATTGGCATCTTTTTTCTTTCAAAAACTATTAAAAAACAAGATTTTTAAATACAGTTTTATAAACTATATGATGTAAAGCTACAAAGAGATGTAACAACAGTAGGTGTTATCAGGCAAACTTTTATTGGCCCAACTTGTATAAAACCGGACATTTCCGAATATCTGACAATAATTTAAAAAAAGAAGAGAGGAGCAAACATCCTTAAACAAACGTCAAACGTAACTGTAATATATAGCGAGTAAAGATACCAAAATATATCGTTAAACATCTTCGACAATCGTATTTTGCCGTTTCCTATTTATGTTGAAGATGAATGCATATGTTCAAATATAAATTTCATCAGTTTGAATACTAATGCGTAATGTTCTTAAAGTGTGAACGTAAATAAAACGTACTGAACTCTGAGGAAAATACGACAAGTCCATAATCAAATGGCAAAATCAAATAATAAAACACATCAAACGAATGGATAACAACTGTCATATTCCTGACTTGGTCCAGGCATTTTCAAATGTAGAAAATGGTGAATTGAACCTGTTTTTATAGCGCGAAACCTTTCACTTGTATGACAGTCGCTTCAAATTTGATTATTATTTACGTTTCATCTATAATTTGTCAGGAAATACTTCATGTGTAGTTTATTTCAATACTCACCTTCATAATAAAAAATCAAATATACAGCAACCCGACCAAAGGGCAGAAAACAACCGAAGGCCACCAATGGGTTTTCAATACAGCGAGGAAATTCTAGATCAGTGATAATGGACGTCATGCTAAAATCCAAAATATATAAATGAACTAAATTCAAAGATCATACAAGGTTAACAGAGGCCAAAGGCTGCGGACAGGCGCAAAATGCGATAAGGTTAAGCATCATTTGTTTTAGAGCTTCCCGGCTATACGTACAAAAAAAACGTTATAATAAATAAAGATGGTTCAACTTGACGACAAATCTCAAAAGTTATTTTGGTCGCCCAATTATTGGCAATCTTTTGATTTTTCATTCTTGTTTTTCCTTTCTGCAAACTTTTATTCGATAAACATAATTTAAAGTTTAAGTACCTTGATAGTCTGTTCTCACTGATATTCAGCATGAACATGTTGGAACCAGTAATTAAGTGTCAAAGTAAAGCTCATGTATGAATAAATGATGTTCTTAGACATAAAAAAAAGAAGAAGAACTGAAGTTTACAAAAATAGTCATTTCAACAATTTAAATTTTGTTATTTCAACTTACATAACAGAAAGAGAATGGCACGACTTGTATGTGCATGGTTTGAGTATATTGCAGGAACAAGAACAAGACGAATATTAGCCTAATTTCAACTATACAGTACCGTTTAGTATATTTATATAGCAGCTCGCCTGCTTAGAACTATCAGGGATACATATAACAAGCGTCTTACATCAAATTAAAAAAAAATGCGTCTTTTTGGCTATAAGTATGATAACGTAGTTGAGCTCAAAGAATGAATAAACACATACCAAACATGGCTGCTTTGATTTTGCACTTTAGTTATCTAGTAATTGCTAGTGGCGGATTAAATCTCTTGTCATGAATACCGTTGAAGATGACTACTATAAATTCTGAATCTGTTAAATAAACTTTTCAAGCAAACATAACACAACCATAACATTATTAAGTTTGAGAATTATCCAAAAATGGCTCAAAAAATTTATTCAATACAATTACTTTAAAATTTTAGTTTTTTTTGTTAAAATCATGTTTATGTCTCTTATTGGTTAAATATTTGCATTCTTGAACGTTCTGATTAGCCTTTCTAGTCCATGCCCTTTGGAAGTATAGTGCTTTGATATCAGATCTTACTTGAATTTGGAGTTAGTTTTTATGTTATTTGTTTCATCCGATAACCTGAATTGCTTTATAAAGAAACTGGCCGAGTATATAGCAAAGATTAATGAAAGACGAACTAACACCAACATTCAATCAACTAATGTACACGTTTGGTCATGGATGTAGTCCGTAAACTTTATCTTATAAACATTAGGTGTCGTGAACTCGAACGTTCAAATGTAAAATCCGTTTTTTCAAGATTCGTTATCACCTGATTCTGTCTCAGACATTTTCATCTTATTTACGTTCTCTGATTTGTATTGTGATTTGTTCTCTTATTTTTGAGTGTAAATTCATATTGTGATAAGACATGTTACGGTACTTGTCTATCCCAAATTCATGTATTTGGTTTTGATGTTATATTTGTTATTCTCGTGGGATTTTGTCTGATGCTTGGTCCGTTTCTGTGTGTGTTACATTGTAGTGTTGTGTCGTTGTTCTCCTCTTATGTTTAATGCGTTTCCCTCAGTTTTGGTTTGTTACCCCGATTTTGTTTTTTGTCCATGGATTTATGAGTATGAACATCGGTATACTACTGTTGCCTTTATTTAATTGTGATTATGCTTTGATCGAATATTTATTATCTGAAAAGTAAATTATTACATTAATTAAAAGACACATAATATTTATATCTGATCTATATACTTCAATCTAACGTTAGTTGGATATTGTTCAGTAATAGGTATTACGAAAAAAATGATGAAATCGTTATAAGTGTAAATAAACTGCATTTATAGCTGAAATTCCTTTGGTTTATTGTAATGATTGCATTACAAAGTATTTTGCTTATTGTATTACTATTTATTTTTAATGCATTTAAGAAATATCTTGCTTAGTCGTCTATCATCTATCTGCTACTTTCCGTCAATCATTGAATAGATAATTAATGTAGTTATTATTTAGTCTTTTTGTTTTTATTTTATAGCTTTTTAACTATGTTAAGTTTTATGCATGACATCTTTTGTTTGTCACTTTTCGGATTTAATGTTCTTGTTGAAGGTTAATTCAGATGCATGAAATTTATAAAGTGCATTTTCATTTTTCTTTTAACAGTTAACAGCCTCTGCGGAAATCAATTAAGTAGAACTATACAAAATCATAATATATCAATACACATCATATATACAATGGATTAATAATGTGCAACCACAAGCGATAGAGAACCAAAGCGTCATACATTTGTTAAACACTAAAGCCAAGTTTATAGTATAAAAGTGCAGTTTTTCATTTAAATACGCAACACATACATATACATAAATACCAAGCAAAAACTATAAAAACAACAAATGTATGAATTAAATAATTGTACCATTAAACTATTTTAGTGATGGAAGACATATATAAGGCTACCGCAGACACTAATTTTTTTAGACAAAAGAAGGAATTAAACAAAAATAACTCGTTATATTATTTTTTTAAATATTTTTACTGCATTTAATTATATTATTTTAAAGAAATGGCAACAACAAATATTTACGTTAACATTTCAAATACATTCTAGAGAATGATTTAAATGAATAGAAATTATTGCTCTATTATAGAACTGTTTCACCACTCCCTTGTCGAACGCAAACGATTTAGCAGTTGTTTTCTAATCGTTTGGTGTGTCTGGGCATTTGAGTTTACCTTTTCTGGTTTTCATTCTCCTTGTAGTTTGGTACTTTTTTTTAACAATACTTTAAAAAAAAAAAACCGGAAATCACGTTTAAAGATTTGTATTGTCTTTCTCGTATGCCATTGGATGTCTTCTTTTGTTGCATGGTGCTTTTTTTTTTGTGTGTATTGGTACTAGCTAACATCAAGTCACTTGTTGTTGTTATTTTTTCTACTTTTATGATAGTGCTGGCGTTTGTCATTGCGTGTAAGAACACGGGATGATTCGTGTTTGTTATTATCCTTTTTCTATGTTTATTTGGTATTACAGTCTCATTTGTGATACCACACGTTTTCTTATATGTATGATTTCATAACAAAGTATACATATACCAGTTGTTTCACAAAGTATGCCTGTAAAATCTTTTTCACATTGACATACAAAACTTGTCAAACCGTCGATACATGTTCCTCCGTTGTAACAGATAATACCAATACAGTAATCTATATCTGAAATCACAAATTGTGGAACTGATTTTACTGTCTGTGATTAGTTACGTAAAATACAGTACCGTTTAATTTTAAGTAACACATTGTGCCAATACAAAACGATGAAAGGATCAGCGCTATCAAATGTTTGTGCTTTTTCTATGGAGGGGTTTGTAATTATAACTATAATGGGTTATTTTTTGTAGGGTTTAGTAGAGACGGCCAATTTTTATCTCACCGTTTTATTTCATTTTTTCTACACTATTTCTTTTTTTTTTGAAATTTGGGGTTTTGATGATTCAAAGTATAAACAGGCGAAAGTTTAAAGGTCCATAGTAAACCGTTCTAAAATTACATTTGAACAAATGTACGCAGAAACTGAAAACATTCAAAGCGTCGTAGTAAGAATTGCCAGCTTAAATTGCATTATAATGTAAACTTCTTATTTTCAACCCTTTCCTTCAAGATTAGGCAACTGCGATGCAAATTTCATTATCAAGCGTACATCTCTTATTAACTTTGTTTGATTCAGATATGTTTTATTATCACAAAATGAATATATGTTTATATCATAATTGTACTTATGGGGATTTGAGTATGCATAAATTTGCATTTATATGTTTCATGCCAATCGACCGGGATTTAATGTTAGAACTTATGTTTCCACCATCGAAATAACATACGGAACAAAACATATACGGCTTGACTCGGAAAACGCATTGTACATTAAGGACAACAAATGGACAAGGATTTAGTATTAGAATTGTAGCGCACAATATAAAACTATTTCTCAGTCAAAAAATATTTTATACATATAATTTATGCATGCTATTCATGTTATTGTCCTTTTCTCTATATTAAGTTTTTTATTGTTTGTTTATAGAATATAACTTACCTGTCTGACAGCTATGATCAGTGTAACCGATTTGGCATAGACACGTGTACTTCGATCCACCAGTCCCAACACACGTGCCATTATTACGACATGGCTGTGGATTTCGATCACATTGATTAGCCAGTACATCTAAAATGCTCTACTCATAAATAAAACATACAACAACATAGACAAGAATGGGCTATCACAATGAATAAAGAAAAAGTTTCTAAAACATTATATAAAATAAAACCTTTTTTATGGAAAGTACGCCATTTGTAAGGAAAAAAATGAAAGTTTAAATCTTCACGCAAATTCTAAAAAATGTATTTATGCCTGTTGTCATGATTGTGATGAATTGGCCTATATTTTTCGATTCATACATGTAAGTTGTTATAATCATAAAATTCCTAAGCATGCTTCTATTTTGAAAGTATTTTTTGGTCAAAAACTAAAGGTATTAGGAAGTTGGCGATTTTGATTGTTATTAAAGATCCATAAATTAAGATTTCTTTATTTTGTCACTTTTTTTCTCATTTACCAACTGATTGTTTAAAATATGTTATCCTACTAGGGAAATAGTTGTATTCCGCAAACTATTGGGATTTATTTAGTTTCTTTTGAATTTTATATTGTAAAGTCTTATAAAAGGCGACCAATCTGCTGACGTCACATTAAAACTACACATTGTTGCAAAGAGGTAGGATATAAATCATTTGAAAAACCGATCCTACCACTTTAACTCGGGAATTGCGATATTTTTCGTTCTCGACAGTTACATTTTTTTTATTATCAAACGATTCTCAACTTTCAAATATTTCCACTTTCAGTACATTACAAATGTGTAATGTTACAAAGTGCATTTTCGTGATTCATAATCGGTTTGACCATACAAAAATTTCAAACTGTATCGATTTCGAATTATAAAATTTAACTTCACAACCTGCATTCACTTCGGACTTTTTTAGTATTACGGTCAATAGTTGGTTTTACGTACAGAGTAAGGGCTACAAAAGATTATACTTTTATTCAAATTTAGGAATATTAAAGTGTCAATTTTGATGTACCTTTTAGGTTTCGATCTTTTGTTGAATTTAATGAGTTTCTCTTTTGGTTTTTTTCTCTTTCTTTTTTTATTAGTTTGTATCTTTCAATGCGATATATAGACAATAATAGTG
Source organism: Mytilus galloprovincialis (assembly GCA_037788925.1). Lineage (NCBI taxonomy): Eukaryota > Metazoa > Mollusca > Bivalvia > Mytilida > Mytilidae > Mytilus > Mytilus galloprovincialis. The sequence goes on from CM075338.1 coordinate 41,073,952, forward strand.
CATTGACTTGACATATCAACGATATAAGGATGAGGCTTAGAAACGGGGAAATGCGAGGCTGTGCCGAGCATTTTCCCCGTTTTAGGCCGAATCCTTATATCGTTGATATGTCAAGTCAATGCACTATTATTGTCTTTATACTGCAATTTAAAAACACATTTTCAATTGTTGTTTATTGTGTTAATGTTTTTATTTGATTTAAATATTGGGGAAAATCCCCCTTTAAAGAGGCCTCATATCACACAGACGGAGAAATATAAAACACGATGAAATGTACATCATTACCGCAATCAATGATGAACGAATTCGTTGCAGACTAAAATATCATCAATAAACATAAAACATAATGATTTATAGGTTGCAAACAAAAAATATTAATAAGTGAAATACGTTTTCCCAAAAATTGCAAAAGAAACAAGTTTGAGTCGTTAAACGCATCGTTGTTTACATTGGAAACAAGACCAGGTTGAAGAGGTCGTATGAATAATTAAATATAATTTCGACAATTTCTATTTAAATATTCATGAGGAAAAGTGATATCAGGTCAGTGACCGTATATGGCATAGAAATATACAGTCAACGCATTTTGACTGCTCAAATAGAACGAGTGCAGTATAAACGAAATTTCATCATTGGCAAACTGCTGTCGCTTCCATTAATCTATTATTTTAGATAAGCATTTCTTTATTTTCGCATTTTTATGTAGTATATGATGCTGTTGTGTATTATTATCGGTATTTTATTCATTTTCAAAGATTGAACAAATGTTATTCATTGTCCTTAAACAGTTTGTTGACCAAAAGAATTGTCATATGATATAAAACATATAAAATAATAAAACAAGAACAGGTGACTAACTATACGTCAGTGCTTCTACAACAATAATGAACTTTTCGTTGGTTCTATGAGGGAATAAATTAAACATGACTAGTACTTCTTATTTTTGAATACTTACCAATGCAAATCTGTGATTTTATGTTATTGTATCCATGGCCCACTAAATCAGAGTAGCTTGACATCATAAATACATAACTGTCATTTGTTGCTATTTTATTGAGCTGGTTCCTATTCACACCATTTCCAAAACCTACTGCATACACAATCACTCCATTATTATGTAGTAAAGTTCCACCGTCTTGAATTGGAGATTGACCGTCAGTAAAAAACATCAAGATTTTAAGAGAGAAGTCACGGCTTCCATTATTGGTTTGAAACATACTGTTTCTAGCGAAAGCTAAAGCCATTTCAAAATCTTCACCGCCACTCTTAAATGATATACTGTTGATATTGGATTTAATGCTGGCTTTATTGTTGCAGCAACTAAAATAAAAACCATCCCCTATAAGCTCATGGAATGCAAATGTACTAATTTTCACAGAACTGTTTCCAATATCAAAATCATCCACAATTTTTGTGACTAAATCTAGATTAATTTTAAAGTTAGTTGCACCAACGCTTCCTGATTCGTCTATTAGAAATCCAATATCTACTGGCTGATTAGAGCAAACTGTAAAAAAGGGTTGATGTTATGGCTAGTGATGAGCTTCAGTGTATCAATATATGTTAAAAGTCTTATACACATACATGACATAGTTACAATGACATTTATCACAACCAGTTAAGGGCTAATAAACTGCGTTTCACCGTAACGTTTTTTTTAAACTTTTTTTGATTCGAGCGTCACTGATGAGTCTTTTGTAGACGAAACGTCTGGCGTATATACAATATTTAGTCCTAGTATCTATGATGAGTTTATTTCCAACCACTGGGTCGATGCCACTGCTGGTGGAGATTTATTTCCTCGAGGGTATCACAAGCCCAGTAGTCAGCACTTTTTGTGCTGACATGAATTATCATTGATATTGTTATATTTATAAATTAACTGTTTACAAAATTTTGAATTTTTTGAAATAATAAGGCTTATCTACCTCAGGCATAGATTACCTTAGCTGTATTTTGCAACACTTTAAGGAATTTTGGATCTCAATGATATTCAACTTTGTACTTTATTTGGCTTTTTTTTTAAACTTTTTCTGGATTCGAGCGTCACTGATGAGTCTTTTGTAGACGAAACGCGCGTCTGGCGTATATACAAAATTTAGTCCTGGTATCTATGATGAGTTTATTTGTCAGATTTTCAAAAAACATTATGCATCAAATTTGCATTTACACATTTTACATGTTTAATGAGATTTCACCACTCTTCCAACTAAGTCCCGATAACATGTTTAATTGTAAAACAAATAACGATTAAACCCTAAGAAGGAATTTCATTTTAATCTGATATATTGTAATAACAGATAAAAAAGATACAGAAAAATAACAAATTATTTCAAATCAAAAATGCTTTCTGTACCCAAAAGATAAGCAACGTGTCTATTTAGCTCCTTATCGTTCAACAAGTGTTGTCTGCCTAATTTAACTTATGTATTTAAATAATCTTATTACTTTAAATCACAAAACTCCAAATTTCAAGAGAAAAAAACATACCTTCAATTGCCTGAATTCCTGATAGAAGAAGTACACAAACTATCGTCATTTTCGCAAACATTGCTAAAAGTAAAAACAACATCATGTTATTCCGATGGGTCATAAAACAGAATAATTATGTAAAAATAAAAATAATAAGTCAGAAGTTGCCCATGAAAATATTTTTTGTTTTAGTCTGTTTCTGATATCGTTACATAGTATCAACGTTATTCACATCACAAGGGCTACATTTTCTTGCATCTCAAAAACCAGAAAGCACAAATATACCTACTGGATTACAATTGAATATATGAGTACCCATATATGTTTCAAACATTTCAAAATACTGTATGATCTTTTCTCCTTAATAAACTACAAATCTACTTAGTCTTGAATTTTGAAGTATTTAAATGTTTAAACCGAATAACACATTGTCGCACAGATTATATGACGTATATGTTTACTCAGTTTATCATATTTCAAGTTTATATAAACCACTTGTTCAATATTTATTGATAAATTGTCATTGAAAAAAATTAATTCTACCTCTTGAGACAAACAGGTGCATGCCATGTTTTACTGTCTTGTGTGAATTAAAACGGCAAAACTTTACCGATTGTCAATCGCAAATATCGATAAGGCAGAAAAACATTTGGCTACAGACAAAAAATCAAGAAACTGTAGGTTTTCAACCTTTCAAAGTCTCTACATGATGAGCAGAAAAACAGCTGGTATACAAGTAGTCAAACTTCATATAAATACTTTAGCATCAATGCAAATTATGCACTTAATCTAAAGACAAAGCTAAAAAACATTTATGCAAAAAGATGCAATCAAAATATGATTTAATATGGCAAACTAAGCCTAATAATAATGATTTCAGAGGCAATAAACTATATGGGAACAAGCTTAGACGGGTGCCGCATGTGGAGCAGGATCTGCTTACCCTTCCGGAGCACCTGAGATCACCCCTAGTTTTTGGTGGGGTTCGTGTTGTTTATTCTTTAGTTTTCTATGTTGTGTCATGTGTACTATTGTTTTTCTGTTTGTCTTTTTCATTTTTAGCCATGGCGTTGTCAGTTTGTTTTAGATTTATGAGTTTGACTGTCCCTTTGGTATCTTTCGTCCCTCTTTTAGAACTTATAGACTTTTTAAAAGCAGATTTTGTTCAGAAAATCACCTTTTGCAGAAAAATTTTAAATATAGAAATTACTTAACAAAATTCCGTATCAGTGCTCACGATTTTAAGATTGAGAGGGGAAGGTAAAAAAAATCTGACAGTGTCAGAACGTATCTGTAAATTGTGCGGTACTGAAGTTGAAGATGAAATTCATTTATTTCTTCAGTGCCACAAACTTTCAAATATTCGTCTAAACTTTTTAAATGAAATAAAACTACGGTTTAAAAATTTTAGTGGTGTAGATATTAAATTACAATTTATTTGGTTTGTGTCTTCTGAAAATATTTTCATACTCCAGAAACTGGGAGAATTATTGGAAAAATATATCCTCATATTGGAAAGTTTCTTTAAATGATATATTGTTGTAGAAATGCCCAGTGACCTCCCTTTTCTTAACCTTGTTATATTTTTAAACACTGTGTTTGTTGTATTCTTCTGCTTGTCTTAATTTCTTTTTATATAATATTGTATCTTGATCATATTGAATCACTTGTAATCATTTGTATGTAATTAATGTTGATTTGTCAGCTCCTTGTGGGCGTTGTGATGAGCAACAAAATATATTTGACTTGATTTGATTTGAATTGTAGGGAATTCAAACAGGAGTAAAATCGCGTGAATTGGGCAGGTTAAATTGGTGAGATATGGATGCGTCAAACTCAATACCTAAATTTTACAAATCAATAGGTTTTCTTATCGATCTTGATTCACAAACCTGCATTAGTTTTCAAATACGCAGCAGTCATGCAAACTGTCGTTTGTAATTCATTCAACCTACGAGGGTCTGCACCCATACGATATACAATGAAAAGAAAAGAAATTCCTCACAATCACATAAAAGTAGCCTGTATAAGTCTGAGACGATGTTATTGTTTAAGGAATGGGTTGCAGTCAGAAATAAACAAGTACTAAAATATTTCAAAATAATTTTCAGTTGTATTCCATTTTTTTAATGCAAATATTTCTGGACTGTAAAAATAAAACCGGAAACTGACCTTATTGTACTTTAAAAAGATAAAACCGAGAAAGGTATCACACATCTCTGATTGGTCTATATTATTATTTAAGACACCGAAATCATATAAATTATGTCATAAAAAAACTTCAGTCATAAATAGTTAAAACATTTTGAAGAAAAACAAATAATTAAAATATATATATTTTACATGACAAACAAGAGTATCAGTGGGAAATGACAAAATGGTAATGTTTTACTTAGAACTTAGTACAATAAGAGAACCACATGATCATATTTTATTTTAACAACATGTGTGCGAGTGGCTACTATAACATTACAATGTCCGTTAACCAGTGAAACCAATGTTCATACAAATCAACAATACTGATGCCGACAAGGAATGTAATTGTAGGTTAAAAAAGTAATCAATTATCAGTTCAGTACAATATATCTAGTAAGAGGCCAATTGAACTAGCTTTAACTGACTAAACTTTAATATGTGGGGTAATTTAGTCTTGTTAAGGATATGGATTTAATAATGCTACCTTGTTTTCCATTAGAGATATGATTTAACATAGAATTAATTAAACATTCATAACCACAAAACGTAATGTATTATACAAGATGGACCATCAAGGCGCGTATTCCGTATTTGTAAAAAGTAAACGCACACTACCTTATCATAGTAAACGAATCGTTTCGCCGAAACACTTACCGACTAAAAAATCAAGTGTACACGTATAATGATTTACGATAACAATGTATGACACGTATTAAATCAATTCAAAACTGTACATACGTAACAAAAGAACATTTCTTCCGGAAGAATTATTTTTTATCATTAGAGATTAATTTTAAAACGATGACATGGCCGAAATACAATTGTCGTTAAGAATATTATCAACAGTTTATCGCGTCTGGCGTAAATACAAAAGTAATCCTTGTATCTATGATGAGTTTATTTACAACCACAAGGTCGATGTCAATGCAGGTGGAGTTTTAATTCCCAGAAGTTCTCACCAGCCCAGTAGTCAGCGCTTCTGTGCTGACATGAATTATCATTGATATGGTCATATTCATAAATAAACTGTTTACAAAACTTTTGAATTTTTGAAATACTACGATTTTCCTACCTCAGAAATTAGCTTTGCAATATACCGTAGCTATAAGTGGCTAAACTTGTATGAATTGTGGTCCTCAATGCTCTTCAATCGTATTTTATTTGGCCTTTTAACTTCTTGGATTCGAGCGTCACTGATGAGCTTTTTGTAGACGAAACGCGCGTCTGAGGTAAATACAAATTTTGATCCTGGTATATATGATGAGTTTATGTACACATGGCGCAATTTTTAATCTAGTACAGTTTTCCATTAAATTGTTAAGTTTGACATTTGTTTTTATTCACATATTACGCATGACCATAATATTATCTATACATGTATATATATTATATATAGTAGTGAAAATTTAAAACTAATGTCATACTATACCTGCTTTATAAACTAAGTGAAAAGTCTCCCACATAATCCTCAATTTTAGACTGAATTAAGTTACAACGTATTGTTAGAGTTATACCCGACAATGCATTGTTACACATATAATATATATATACGGTTACACAATTCAAGCTATTTATAAATGTATTTTCTAAAGAACGAACTAATGTTTCCGACTAGAGACAAAAGAAGGATGACTTTTCTACTGTATGATGGAATACTTTGCAAGTCATTTGAGTCTCATTTGGCCACCTGCATCACTTGTAGAAAATGCAGTCAAAACAAATGACAATCAAAAGATGTCATCGATACCCTACGTGAAATTGAAGTCATATAATGAACAAATAAAAAGGAAATGTTTAACAAAGAAAAACATCTGTACTATTCTGTTTCTGTATAAGATATGTTGCACTCAGAAGTATAATGAATTTGAGGGATTGAAAGAGTTTAAAAGCTGTAATTCACTTTTGTTAAATATTTCTATATATAATTACTGAACTGTCAGAAAAGTAACTAAAATAACGAATATGTCTTCAAAGAAATCATCTGCGAAACACTAAAAGAATAATACTGTATTATACTTGATATAAGATTAGGACAAACATGTCAGTTTTAGATTTATATGTGTCTTATGATATTCTTTAACTTATTACAATTTTAATTACCTTTATTCTTTGAAAATTTGTCAGTTTTTAAAAACATAAGGGAGGGCTACTTTTCCTCGGCTTTGAGCATTCCTGATAAAGGTACACCCAGAAAAGCGCAACGAACGAAAATATTTAATTGGTTGTGATAATTTGGTTTAAATAAGTATATCCGTAATTATATTCGAAGAATACAATTACCTTAATTTTTAGAACATGTAAAGACTCGCTAGATTTCTCATTTTTCGTCAACTAGAAAAAATGTCATTAAGGAAGTAAAGTTTTTTTTTCAAATAGGAAATCAGATTGTTTCGACAACACTTACTTTTTATCTAAGTCTAAATATTTCTTGCCTCCTTCAAAACACTATATAACTGTGATTGATAGAAAACAAATAAGATTATCCTCTTATATTTCATTTGATTCCCGAAGTTTAAGTTTGTAAATTTATTAATTTCTAACAGCGGTATACTACTGTTGGCTTTATAAAAAGTACGGGGAAATAAAACATTTAATCGATGTGCCAAATCTATTAAGATTATAGTGTGGTTGGCACTTAGCTTCTTTTATGTTGTAATGCGTATCTCCAGTTGCAAGTATTACACATTTTGCTGTCAAAATATTACCCATATCTTTAAATTAATTCAATAAACCAGATACTTATGATTAAAAGTTTGAGTTAAGTCAAGACAACATATTTCTTATTGGATTGAGCATGTAGATCAAATGATACATATCAGTTATTAATGTACAGATTAGGTTATATAACTTAACACTGTCTGGCAGTATAACTGATTATTTATTATCTCTTTCAATATTCTTTAACTTGCGTAAACATCAATGTTTGTTTTCTATATATTCTGCACAATCATTTGTGATCTGAATATCTTAAACTATTGTATAACTTAATCGTTCACTCTTTCTTCTTCTGATCATAAAATATGTCCAAATGCCTCACTTTTTTTAAATCTCATTTAAGAAAAATGACGTATATAAGTTTTCATTGATTCCGTACATATCGCTTTAGCCATATAATGAGGATAAATAAGGGATATTGTTAAGCAAAAGACCTAAAATCTGCCTAATTTTCCTTATAACAGATATGTCATTCATGTCATTCGTATTAAAAGATAAACATGCAGTTCATTTTCTTACTTTATTAAGGTATATATGTTGTGGCACCCAAACAGAAGTACGTGTAGGACATAGGAAAAAGAGCATTTTTCAATGGTTGACACTTTAAGCTTATCTTAGTTACTCTCCCACCTCTGTACCGTCAGATCATCTATGTTCAGCAGCAAAACTGACAAAACATGAGAAATGGCTATGTCCCGGAAAAAAATGACACGATACATTTTTAGATAAGAACAAATTCGTTGCAACCTGTATCAACCCTCGGAAATGATTGACATCAGAAAGTTATAAACATCGGCCCCTTGTTGATAATTAAACATATTTGAGGTTCCTAAATACTATTTTTTTAACATTGTTTTACCTATTTACATAATTAGTACATGTAATAAATGAGCTATTAGTAATGATATAAAATTCCGTGGACCGGTAGATAATACTAGTTTATAATTTTGAGGGTTTTACAATCATAAAACAACGAAATGCAATACATGAAATGGTCATAAGTTTTGATTTCCATTTAATAATTGTTTTACCGAGCGAGTACTTGAGTATTGCACGGTAAATCCAACGAGTAATCGATAGGTAAATCTTTACCGAAATATTGTCCATAGTTTATAGCATGACATAGTATGACGATTAGCTTCGGTGATTGGCTGCAACACCTGGGTATTGAACATCAAAGTGTTTATTGTTACCCCTGTCAGATATTCTTGTTTGCTAAAAAGGGTATTGCACTAAATAACTGTCTACTTGTAAGGAGCCATAATAAAGCATTGATAGGTTTTAATATCAATGACCTCTTCCTCTTGTTTGATATAAATTCGACATGATCAAGTTCTTTTTTTTTATTTCCACCTTTTTATTTCATTTTTCTCTGTGGTCTTGTCAGAAATAGAAGTGCATTATTCATATACTTCTTGAGCCATATATAATATTATATGTTGTAATATTTAAATTTTTATTTGTAAGAAAAATCAGGGTTAATCGATACTGTTTTCCTGATGTATACATACAATTTTGAATATCGTTGTATTTAGATAAACTGATAATAGGAACTATTCAACGCTTACGAACACTTTTATTCTTGTTAACACAACTAAACTCACTAATTACAAATGAACATCTGCTATGTCCCGATGGATTTACATTTCACTGTACCTTCATTGATTACGCTTCTTGCATCTTAAATATATATCAAAAGTATAACTTACCTGCAGTTTAAATCGAATAAGACTTGTTAGATCTGTGACTCTTATTTTTTCAGAATTTCTTTTACTAAATACTAAATACGGAAGTAATGTATTTCAAAAAATACATTGTTTACCAGATATCTATTACGTATCTTTTTATAGTTATACCTAATCGCCGTCAAGTACATGTACAAACATTTTAAAGATTTGTCGATAGTATTTGTTTCATACGAGTATAGAAAAATACACTTATTTTTCATGTCAAGGTCTTTTTAAGCCGACTAACATCGTTTTAAAGGAATCTGTTTATGTATAAACGGGAGCAATTCCCTTAAACAATATAAAAGTCTAAATAACTTAAATGATATTTTTGGGTGTGACTTGGTCAAGTTTATACACCAATAAATTCTTTTAAAACGCGTTTAATCTTTATAATTATCCACAATTGAATATGTTAATTTCCCCAATTGCAACCTCTATCATACGTAAATTGTACATTTGTGTCATGGAATTGGCTTGGCTCATGAATAATCATTTTAGTTAACACAAAAGAAATCCTAAATGATTAAAACTTGAACAACAAAAATATCACACTATCATTCAAATGAATGTTTTGTGTTTATTTTAAAATTCAACGATGAACGTAAAGTGCAAATAAATATCATAAGGATGTTCGCTTGTCATGTTTTGGGATTTTTTAAAGATTTTCGGAATCCTCTGGTTTCATCCATTTGAATAGATTATAATGATATATGTGGTATGACCTAAAAACTACTGTATAACCTTACCTGCTTTTTGGGCTAAATTTAAAAGTAACTGAGTAATGACGTGTTGTAAAATTAATAATCAACAATATGTGTTTTAAGATATTATATAATATATCTGCTTACACAACTAATAGGCAGGTTCATTCATGAACATACACGATACAATATTTAAACATGTATGTTCTGAGAACTAATGATAACTAGAGATAATTGGAATGAGGACTTTTCCACTGCAAGATTTAAATATTCGTTAAACATTCGGTTTTATTTTAAATTTTTATCGTGTTTATTAATTGTATCACTATTACAAAACACAGTAAAGCAAAATAACGTTGATACGATTTCAATGATACACTCCTAGTCACTGTAGTCATAAAATAAACAATTAAACGGAAAAGTTTAACTGTGTAAATTTTTCTATATAATTTTTTAATAAGAAATCGGTTCAGGTCAGTAGTAAAATGTACTTACAGATTTCATAGAAATTCATTAGTAGTTATCAACATTTGTAACATATGCATTACTGAAGTGCCTGAAAAGTATAAGAACAATTCTGAATTGATTGCATGGAAAACATCTGATAAAGTGTTAGAAAGTATTTGGACTGGTGTTTCTATTAATATTTTCTGATGGTCATCTCATTCTATTACAATGTTTAAAATTATTATTTTTCCTTGAATGCTTGTCACGTTTCAAATTAATAAGCAGGGGCTCATTCTCTTATTCGATAGTTGTAATATCAGTTTTTTAGTTTACTTTTAATTCAGATAAGATTAAGATTAAATTTCCTTTCCAGGTTAATTATTTATCATACAAAAAGGATGTGGTATGACTTGCAATAAAAACTTTTCACAAGAGACCAAATGACACAGAAATTAAAAACTATAGGTCATTGTACCGCTGTCAACAATGAGCAAACCCCATACCGCATTGTCAATTATAAAAAGCACCGAAAAAAACTATTTAAACGAGAAAACTAATGGTCTTATTTATGTAGAAAAAATTAACAAAAAACAAATATGTAACACATCAACAAACGACAACTACTGTATAAAAGGCTCGTGACTTTGGACAGGCACATACATACAAACATAATGTGGCAGGGTTTAACATGTTAGCGGGACCACAAACCTCACCCTATCCTTGGACAGTGGTGTAACAGTACAACATAAAACGAACTATACAAATCAGTTGGCAAAGGTTTTACTCATCAGATGGATACTACACAGAATGGACGTGGGTGACTAGATGACTTGATGACTAAATTTTGATTTTGCCATTCTAATTGCAAGACGGTATGGGCACGTAAAATATTTTCTATATTCTGTACAATATATTAGTAATTTATTGAATTAGTTGCAGATTAAAGGCAAAAGCTGCAGTTTCTGTTTATATGTAGCAGTATCTAGATACATCCAAGTACAAAACAAAATATTAAATTTAACAGGAAATTTCAAGGAAATTTTCTCTTTTCAGAGTTAAACACTTGAAAATGAATATGCACTTGTTTTATATCTCAGATAAACAATATTTCTTCTTTGTTTGTGTGAAACAAAACAAAAACCATGACACTTCACGATTAAAAGGAGGTCACTTAACATAAGCTTATAATTTCTTAATCCTGTCACGATCTTATTATTTATATAATTATAGAAAACCGTTATTATACAAAGTGTTCCTTATATAAAAGTTTATATTGTATAGGAAGAGAACTATTATAAAATATCATATTATTGAAACTGGAAACATGTTTACACCTAAAAAATATATATGCAGTAAACACTAAAAAATATCACAAATATACGGATAAAGAGAGGACAAACCCATATTGATTAAGCGTATCCAAAAATGAATCAGTGAACAAAAGAAGGAGTCAACAGAACAATATACCGTCTGCTCATAAATTGCATTGGTTTTATCTCTTTATGAAACAAATATGTTTGTATGTATTTCCCTAATAACTAACGATTCCTTTTTTGTCTGTAACAAGTATAAGTTATGCTAACTGTAAAAATTATAATTAAAACGTATGATACAGTTCAATTTCGTTTGTTAATTACTCTTTCAATTACAAATGCCTATATCTGTTACTTCTCCAGGATTACATATACATTTCCTTAGCTGTACTTGACAAAACTTTTCGGAATTCTGAGTCCTCAATAATCTTCCACGTTGTACTTTATTTGGCCATTTTAACTTCTTTCATTCGAGTGTCATTCGTGAGTCTTTTAAAGACTAAACGCGCGTGTACCGTACAAGTATCCGACCCATAATAAAGATTTACGGAAAATTTTCCGGAGTTTACCGAGGTGTCAACTTTTTTTACAACACCTCGGTATTTTCCGCCTAGTAAGCAAAAGTATTATTTTTAAAATGATGATTAAAATATCAGAAAGGCTAAATTAAAGTATATCTTCATCAACTATAGAGTAAACGCTCGTTATTTCTATAAATTGTCCAATTTTGACTATCCAGAAACAGAAGTAATGGTAAACAAATATGAACGACTCGGTCGGCTGCCAAGACAGACGAAGGCGTTTTACCAATAAAAATACGCCGATTGAAGTCTCTTCGTCTTATAGTGATGTGGAAATTGTATCAAGTTTGGCTTTGAGTGATAGAAACACAGCTGAACTACATATTTAATAACAATACAAAGCATTATGGGTACATTCCCATCTAACAGTTTGTAAATAAACAAGAGCTAAATTAAGTATGCAGACCAGGACGCGTCTTATAAATTGGAGTATTGTTACATCCTTTCTTCTTTAAATAAAAAAAATAAATTGAACTCTAAATTTTCACTTGACTAGAAATAATGAACTTTGACTAGAGAATTTAAAATGCATAACTTGCATAATAAATAAAAAACATACATTGTAAATGATAATATCAATTTCCATTGAAAAGTTATTGCAATATTTTAAAGTCTGCAAAAGTTTCTAATACTATTTCGGCTAAAGTTCGTAATACTGTTCTCATTAAAGATTTTAACTAAAGTTCGTAATACTTTTCATGTAAATATTGACACACCTTTCAAGGATAACATTTAATAAAACTAAACTTATTATGTACACTAGACAGAATCTAAATGATTCTCTGAGAGAAACACACGGGGATTATTCTGCCCCAACCGCACAGTGTGTTCTTAACTACTACTACGTAACATTTACAACTAAACCATTATGAGAACACCAGGGGATTATTATGCCCCACGGAAACACAAGTGTTCTGTTGACTAATTCACAAAATCATTGAATTTTGATGGTCTTTTGATTTGTCTTCCTGATCTTGTCCTTAAAGTTGTGTTATTGTCCAATGTGTTTTGTTGCGGATTTTGATGCAGAATAGTGTTATTATTGCAATTTTCTTGTTGTTCCACATGATCAAATTGTTCATCGTCCTCAAATTCATTTGATTCATGACCTGTTTTGTTGTTTTCGCTCGTTTTAAGTTATTGTCTCCTATTTCTCCTAAATGTTTTTCCTTTCATGTTGATTTCATATGATATTTCGTTTACTTTCTGATTAACTGTTCCTTTCTCCCAACTCTTTTGATATTTTTTTGCCGGTTCCACTCTCACAACGTCTCCTTCTTTTAAAGATGATAATTCCTTTGCTCCTTGATTGTAATAATGAGATTGTCTTTCTTTAGAGTATTGAATTTCCTTTTGTACATTTTGTCCTTCTATTTTCGGTTTAAGCAAACTTTCTTTTGTGGGTATCAGTGTTTTCGTTCTTCTGTTCATCGATCGTTGAGCGGGACTAGTTTCGAATCCTTGAGTCGGTGTATTTCGAAAGTCTAGTATTGCTAAAAAAGGATCTGATTGTGCATGTTTTCCTTTTCTTATTAACGATTTTGCAGTTTAAACAGCATGTTCTACTTTCCCATTACTTTGTGGATAATAGGGTGATGATGTTTCATGGCTAAAATCCCATTCTTTTGCAAAATTCCTGAATTCAACACAGTTAAACTGAGGTCCATTGTCAGAAAAACAAGTGTCTGGTATGCCATATCTAGCAAACTGTGCTCGTAATTTATGAATGACTGTTGTTGCTAGAGTGTTTTCTAGATAGTCGATCTCTTAGAAATTTGAGAAATAGTCTATAGTTATCAGGTAGTTTCGTGTTTCAAATGACATTAAGTCAATACCGCCATGGTCTTAAAGGGACTTCATGTGAAATTAGTGGTTCTTTCCTTTGCTTCCGTTCATACGTGCGGCATGTTTCACATCTTAAAATGAAATCTTTCACTTATGAATTCAAGCCTGGCCAGTAGAGACTTTCGCGTGCTCTTCTTAAGCATCTTTCAACTCCAATGTAAGACGAGTGTATTCTGCGGATCATATCTGATCTTAAGGTCTTTGGTATTATTACTCTTTCGCCTTTGAATATTAGTTAATTTTGAACTGTGAGTTCATCTCGGATGTCGAAGTATATATGTATATCATGTGACACATCAGATTTTATGTCTGGCCATCCTGACTGTATAACGTGTTTGAGCTTTTGTAGTTGTGTGTCAGTTTCAGTATGCTGTTGGATTTCTTTGAGCCTTTCTTCTGATATTGCAAGATCTTTTATAATGTTTATTGCTTCTATTTCTTCAATTTCTGACTCAGTATGCGTATCCTTGAGATATGCTCTGCTTAGAGTATCAGCGAGATACATCTCTTTTCCTGGTTTGTATACTAGCTGTATATTGTATTTCTGTAGTTGTAACATTATTCTTTGTAGTCTCTTTGGTGCACAATGAAGAGGCTTCTTCAAAATTGACTCTAAAGGTTTGTGATCTGATGTAACATACAAATTTCTGCTATATGTGTATTGGTGAAATTTTTGTAAACCATAAACTACAGATAAAAGTTCTTTCTCTATTTGTGCATATCGCGTCTCTGTGTCAGTGAGTGCACGACTAGCATATGCTATCGGTTGATTTTCCTGCAATATTGCTGCTCCAAGTTCTGTTTCAGATGCGTCGCTTTGTAGTGTAAGCTCCATGTTTGGATCATAGAATTTCAAGACAGGTTCACTGGTTACTAGTGTTTTTATCTCAGTTAAAGCTTTGTCATGATTCTCTAACCAGCAGAATTCTGAATCTTTAAGTGTCAATTTGCGGAGTGGTTCGCAAATATGGCTTAGCTTGGGTAGAAATTTGCTCAAGTATGTTACAAATCCTACCAATCTCCGAACTCCTGAAACATCTGTTGGCTTAGGCATTTCTAGTACTGCGCGTACTTTTTCTGGATCCATTTTCAGACCTTTATTGGTAATAAAGTGACAAATAAATTTTACTTCTTTCATCTTCAATTTGAGTTTGTCTTTATTTAATTTGAGATTTCTTTCCCTTCATCTTTCCATTAGTAATCGGAATTTTCTGGCATGGTCTTTAATAGCTTCTTCTTCTGTTTTCCCTTCACCATATATCAATATGTCATCAATTATGCTTTTGATTCCAGGTATACCTTCTACTGCCTGATCTTGTCTGCGCTGATATTCTTCTGGTGCCGATGTAATACCAAAAAGCATTCTTAACCAACGGTAACGTCCAAATGGTGTATTAAATGTTGTTAGGTATGAAGACTCTTCATCTAACTGGACGTGCCAGAATCCATTCTTTGCATCGACAACGCTGAAAATTTTCGCATTCGAAAGCTCAGGTAGCAGATCATCTATTGTATGTAATGGGTAATGACTTCGTTTGATGTATTGGTTGAGGTGTTTCGGGTCAATACAAACTCGTAGCTTATTAGGCTTTACCACGGTTACTAAGCTTGAAACCCATGGCGTTGGTTTAGTGACTTGAGTAATAATGTTCATATCACAAAGTCTGTTTAGTTCAGTTTGCAGTTGGTCCTTTATTGCAACAGGTACCTTCCTTGGTGGGTGTACTACTGGTTGAACATTTTCATTCAACTCGAGATGATATTTTCCTTCAAGTAAGCCTGTACCTTCAAAGACATCTTCGTATTCTTTCAGAACATCTGCTTTATCAATTGGCTTACATGTATATGCATCTGGTGACATTGGTGCTCCTTGCTATACGATTTTAATGTTTTTATAGTGTATTGCCATAAAGTTCATAGCTTGAACTGTTTTGTTACCAAGTAGTGGAGTGAGTGTTTTATCTTTCACAACAATAAATTCTGCTTTGAATTTAGCATCATTCTTCGGATTAATTAGTTTTAGCTGGCAAGTACCAAGTGGTTTTATTGTAGTGTTATTGTACATCTTAAGGACTTGGCTTGTTTTCTTTAATTCTTTAATTCCTAATTGTTTCAGTGCATTGCTATTTATAATGTTACATGTTGCACTACTGTCTAATTGAAATTTAACTGGCATGATTTTGTTACCTATAATGTTCATTGTTACGTATACATGACGGCTATTCTTACCATCTACAGTGTTGATCGGTACAAGGGTAACTGCTTCGATTTCAAAACATTCATCACTGTCGTAATCTTCTGATGCATGATCATCTGACAGAGTTCTAACTTGGTGTGGTTTTCTCGTTCTTTTTATCTTTCCTGATTGGCACACCGATTCAAAATGATTGGTTTTGCCACATTTTCTACACGTTTGACCATACGCTGGACAGCTGGATCTAGAATGTTCATGTTTTCTTCCACAATACTTACAGTTGTTACTATTTCGATATTGTTGCTTGTCATGTTTGACATACCGGTCAGTGCTTTGTTTCTGTTTAAATTTTGTATTTGGTTTAGTCCTATGTCTAACTGCATTCACTTCAGTGTTGGAGGCAGCTGTAGGGTTTTCTAGCGTTTTAATTCTTTCCTTTGTAAGCTCAGCAGCTCTTCCCAATTGCATAGTTTTGTCAAGTGTTAGGTCTAGTGTGCGAAGTAATCGTTCCCTCAGACTTGAGTTACTTATGCCAGAAAAAATGCGATCACGTACCAGTGAATCGTTAATTGCCCCGTAATTGCATGTAGATGCAAGTAGTTTCAATTCAGTGATATATTTGTCAAAGGTTTCATCTGGTCGTTGGTTTCTCATGTTGAACATATATCTTTCCACAGTTTCGTTTTTCTTCGGGTTGCAATGGTTCTCAAATGCTTGAAGAACCTGTATAAATGTTCTGTCATTTGGTGGAAGTTCAAACGTTAATGTTTCATAAACTTCTCTACCTTTGTTTCCTACGAGATAAAGGAACATTTTAACTTTTGCTTTTTCATCTTCTGAGTCCATTGTCAAATCAATGTACAGTTCTACATCTTCTTTCCATCTCTTCCACGCATCAACGAGGTTTCTAGCTTCAACATTAAATTTCTCCGGTGCCCGTAGCTTATCCATTGTTCCCAGTAAACGCATGTGGTTTTGAGCGGGACTTGAATTTGTTGCTTATTTCTATGTTTTAAGGACAGTGTTTTGCTTTTGTGAGTACTTCCCTGATTCCAAATGACGGAATGTTTTTATTTCTTCTAAATTGCCATGATTTGTATCGTCTTTAGGCACATCTGACACCATGTATCAAGTTTGGCTTCGAGTGATAGAAACACAGCTGAACTACATATTTAATAACAATACAAAGCATTATGGGTACATTCCAATCTAACAGTTTGTAAATAAACAATAGCTAAATTCAGTATGCAGACCCGGACGCGTCTTGTAAATTGGAGTATTGTTACAGAAATAATGTGTGCAGTTTGGATGCAACTGGTTGTCAAATATTTTGTACCGGCATAGGAAGATTAATTGATAGAAGGAATGTAAACACATCACGCACTTGTCCTTTTCATCTGGCGATCTACCCTTGGGGACGATATGAATGGATCGTTCATTTTAATGTTTTTAACATTCTGTATTCATATGTTAAGTGTATATCTTGATGGAATTGAACCAGCTTCCTTATGGTTCCTAACATGGAGAACCTAGTAAACCAAAGGCCAAGCTGATGCCAAGCTTCAGTGTAAAACTTTGAGCAGGTGCCAGGTAATTTGCTAAAATCCAAACATTTTAAAACTTGAGTTGGACAACATTGTCATGTTAATTATGCCCCACAACCCCATCTTGTCTGGCTAAACAGCCGTTAGACGTCATAGTAATCTAAACTAGATACATGTATGAAAAAAAATGACTATTTAAAAAAAAATCCAGGTCGGTCAGTTTACGTTTGTAATAATTAAGGAACAAACACCTAAGTCAAGGCAAAAAACAAATACAAACATATTAAAAACAATTGCAAGAAAGCATTAAATAAAAGTGCAGTAGAACTAAACAATTGAGGGATTCAAGCCAAGGCTACCCTTCAACATGTTCAAAAGTTAAATTGCCATGGCACACATACAATGTACATGTATGATCATGTAGCATCGCCATGAACCATCAATGGCTGTTAAACTTGTCACATTGACATAGACACTGCCACAACACTAATTAATTGATACATGTATATACTAGCATGACTATAGTTATCTTGATCAAAAGTCAAATGCTCATGTACATGATGTAGGATACAAAGAAACATAAATGAAGAGCAAACAAACAATTGACCGTTCATATCTATGGGAGTTTTTTCTGTTTAATTTTATGAATGTAAGAAGAAGTTGATACTTTACATGTACAAAACAATGTACATGATTGTATTTCCGATTTTAATCTGATATCCTGGTATACTATACTTATTTTTATTTTATAGAATAACTAGTCGAAAAATTTAAATACACAAAATATTCAACGACTGAGCAAATAAGACACAAGTTCACCACGGTGCATTGTCCCTGAGTAAATTTTCAGCTTTGTAAGGTCACAAGTTGTAAAAGCTTTTCAATATTTGAATTCTTTGATTAATTGTTCTTTTTATTACATTGGCAAATAGCATTTTTACAACAAATGTAATATATGTCCAGTTTTCACTTTATTGTATTTGGTAAGAAAATTTGTATTACAAACATCATTTGTACATACATACATGTACATTGTACTGATATATGTACATTCCTTATCTATGTGCTATCAACATGAAGTACATTTTTGTAACAGAAATTTCTATTTCATTTTTTAGAGAAACCATCCTTGTTAAAGATGTGACATTAATCCCTCCAAACCTACAAAACACAATTGATTTATAGGTAAGTTGTAGATTATCTGAGATATTTTTGGTTATCATCCCAAGAAATGTAGCATACATGTATTACGCTTCTTTCATTTATATGATCATGAAGATATATGTACACTGTACCTTGTAATTTGTACAGTTGTATATGTATTTCTGCAATCTGTCACTGTTAATTTAAATGTACATTAGGGGACAGGAAATAATCAAAACATGATACATGTATAAAGACTAATCATGTGTATTTTCATTAACTTATACACAGGGTTTTTTTTTTGTGTTCAGATTGATAGCAATTTTGTTGTCAATTGTTGTAGTGTCATTGATAAATGAATGAAA
The DNA here is from genome assembly GCA_037788925.1 of Mytilus galloprovincialis. Classification (NCBI taxonomy): domain Eukaryota; kingdom Metazoa; phylum Mollusca; class Bivalvia; order Mytilida; family Mytilidae; genus Mytilus; species Mytilus galloprovincialis. The sequence continues at coordinate 41,093,198 of CM075338.1, forward strand.
TACATGGTTGTTGTACCTAAAATTATTTGAAAAATGTCTGAACTTAACTTATATAGATACAATTTACATTGTATAACCAATTTTTATTTACATTTGTATATCTACATGTACATGATCAATTAATGACTCTGGAGAACTTATGCTACATTTACCTAATACACAGACAAACACAGATGGGCATAGGTAATATATAGAACTGTTTTCTAAGAAACATGTTCATGTTAATTGTTATATTATGCTTTGTCTTTAAAAAGATATATTTGAAACATGAACACATATGTACATGTTTCATGCTTACATGTATTAGAGAGTTATCTAACCTGTTTAAAAGCTGATAACTACTTAGTACTATCAGAATTTTAGTCTATTTGTTTCTCTTTTTGTCCATGATTTATCTTATACTGGAGAGAGTTTGAAAATTAAATCTATAAAGTTGGATAAAATATTCATAATGCTTGCATTGGTACAAAGCCATTTTAAAAATAAGAAGATGAGGTATGATTGCCAATATGAAAACTCTCCCCAATACATGTACTTCACATGACATATAAAGGAACTACTTTAAGTCACCATACAACCTTACACAATAAAACAATCCCATACTACATAATCAACTATAAAAGGCCATGAAATGACAAATTTTAAACAATTCTAAGGAGAAGACTGTATACAACTACTGAATTATTGGTTATACAGCATTAAAATACAACTACTGAATTTAATACTGGTTCCTGACTTGGGACAGGCACATACAGAATGTGGCAGGGATAAACAAGATTGAACTTTATTAAAAATTTACCCACTATCAAACTAAAAATGCCTATTATTAAGTGAACTCAGATTACTCTGCTGTTTACATATTTGTTAAACTATAATTTGCTTCTTGTAGAAATTAGCCTGTGAGATCAAGATGCAGATATCCACCAGAAACCAAATGCCACACCAAAGCAGACATTTTCAAATGTTGAGGGACCTATGAATACATCTACATCCTTCATTGAAATGGACTTGGAAACAACTGATTGAGTATGTTAGCTTACATTTAATCAATTATGTTTGAACAGCGCTATATTTGAAAGTCAATGACTTTTATTTAAAAAAAAAGAAAAAAGAAATCTAGAACTTTACAAACTTTTTTTTTTAATACCCCTATTTATATACAAAAGAAGATGTCATATGATTGCCAAAGAGACAGCTCTCCACAAGAAACCAATTGACACAGAAATTAACAGCTACAGGTCATTGTAAGGCTTTCAACAATGAGCAAAGCCCATACCGCATATATTCAGCTATAAAAGGCACTGAAATGACAAATGAAAAATTATACATGGTGGGGGTGAAATAAAAAGTGTCTTCTGACCCCTCTCCCCCTACATTTATTTTTGGAACATCCCTCAGTGTTGTAACACATAAACACATTTGGTAGTCAGATTGCTTTCAACCATATACTATATAGTGATATTTTCTTCTTCAGAATGCTAAATTTAAAAGTTTTAATTAATTTGTGATGAATTTTCTTTTTTACTTCCAGTTATCTCTCATATCAAACAGATATCATATGAAACTGGCAGCCAGTATTGATATGATGTGGTACATAAAGCTCCAATACCATCAGGGGCTGAAGACATAACAGGAATTGTGTGGGATTTGACCAACTTTAGACTAAAGAGAAAAGTTGTTGCTGCATTACAGATATTTTGAACTCAGCAATTTTTATTAATATTTTAAATGTTTATTCTCTCTCTTATGAATAATAAGATATCTATTTTTGCAATGAGTATGAATTAAAAGTTCCTCATGTCTGTAAAACTGTTTTCACTTGACATTGACCACATTTCATTGATCTGTGAAAAAAGTTATGTACTCATGGTCAAGTCCATATATCAGATTCAAAAAGCAATAGGTCTGCTAAATTTGGTATACTGTATGATTGATCCTGATCTCATTGTCATGGTTTATTGATCAATGTTAAATTTCAAAAGTTTTAATATTGATTGTACATTGTATATATACATGATATAGATACGATCATATTTATTTGTATCCTCTGAACCATCATGACCATGTTATACTTTCAGGTTAATGTACAAATAAATTCTGAAATGTGATAGAGTTTATTAATGTCATTGAAGAAGATTATTTCTATTATTTATTATGTGCATGAAGTAGGATAAACACTTTCTGAAATATTTCATGGGAGATATTTAACCTAACTGAGTTCAATGTTGAACAGGAATGATGGGGTATTCTTTAATGAGCTCTAGTTAATGCTGGTATGAAATATAAGAAAATGTATCCTCTGCATTCAATAAAGCCTGGGCCCTAATGCTGTCATGTGATGTCTGGTGTTGCACATTGGACAAAATCGCAAACATGTAGCAAAACCATAAATATTGTCTAACATATTTAACCCCGCCACATTGTGTATGTATGTGTCTGTCCCAAGTCAGGAGCCTGTTACTCAGTGGTTGTGGTTTGTTTGTGTGTAAAATATTTGTTTTTCGCTCATTTTTTTTATATATAAATAAGGCTGTGAGTTTTTTCTCGTTTGAATTGTTTTACATTGTCATTTTGGGCCTTTTATAGCTGACTATGCAGTATAGGCTTTGCTCATTGTTGAAGGCCGTACAGTTACCTATAACTGTTATTTCTGTGTCATTTTGGTCTCTTGTGGAGAGTTGTTTCATTGGCAATCATACCACATCTTCTTTTTATTATATATATGATTACATTCTTCAAAAAAAAAATTAACAAATGACTGCCAATATAAAAACACATACATATACAAACATGGCATATATCCAGACATTTATTTTCCCATGTTGCTAAGATAAATGTTCTTAACAACATGTCTCATTCGATGATATTCAACAGATGAAGGATAGGCTTCTTAGGTCAAAAGGTCAAATTTCAAGGGCATACATAAATGAAAGTATATAAATATGTATGCTATAAATTTTTTTTTTAATTTATCCTACTTTTGACATGTTTCAATCATATACTTTTGAAATATGAGCAAAAAGGAGAGAATTTTCATATTTCAGGTCCTTAAATTACCTTGACCTTTGACCTTTTGACCTCAAGATTGAAGCTAATCCTTTATCTAATGCATATCATAAAGTTATCATAATTAACAAATGTAATGAATGATTATAGTACATATTATATAGGTAAGTTTACTATATAAAATTGAGCAAAAAAGGAGGTCATTGTCTAATTTTAGCTCCTAAAATTACTTGACCTTTTGACCTGTTGACCCCTAAAGGTTGAAACCGAACCATGATCTTTTTAATATCATCAAATGGTCTTTATTTACAAAGGTTATCTCTTTCCATGCTTGAGAATATAAATTTTAACTCGTAAACTTAAAATTTGATATAACGTCACCAACATTTACAGCGCCTTGTGGTCTTCGTAATACCAGTCCACAATTTATCACGTAACTGCTTACTCATCATAATATAAACTGTAAAGTTCAGGGAGAATCCAATAATCAAAATGAGGTCTTTATATCTATTGATTATACCCTTATTTCTCAAATCAGAACGTGTGTACATGGAAGGATTGCAATACATCAGCATCTTAATAAAATAAGTTACTATAAGCGGTAACTCTGATAACAAAAATATAATACAAATTAACACAACTGTTATAGCTGAAATTCGGGTTCTTCTCCGAACAACAGGACTATCAGTCCAGGGTAGGTTTCTTCTCATTACCGTTAACTTACATATTATATATATTGTACATAAAGAAACAATCAAACATACAAGCAGGATGCATACGTTAAATGAAGTAAGGTGATGCACTAATAATTCATGATCAATATTGTCATTTCGTATGCAACATCTGCCGTGGAAATTTTTAAACTTAGATGCACCATCATAGAAAACCCTAGAATATATGCAAATGGCAATGGCAAACGTTAAAACAGAACAAACAATACTGACGCTGTTATTAAGATGTATTTTGGTCCAGATTGGAAATAATAGAGCTGCAGTTTTCTGGAGACATAACAGTAAGGTTATTAGGATTGATATAACATGGAAAGCATATCTAAAGGCAGTAGAAAGATCAAGAATAAAACATTCTGGAAATTCTAAAATAAATAACCAGGGATATCCATTTTGATGATACCTGTGGTTATCAAATATTTGATTGGCGATAAATATCGGAACGGTCATAAGGAGTGCAGCAGTAGTATCAGATAGAGCCAAAGCTGACAGAAGAATGGTGACGGGTGTTCTGTTGTCTTTTTGTAAAAATATAAAAAAAACAAAGGTATTCACAACTGTCACTTCCACTGCTATTGCTAGTTGCATATACATTGTTGTTACATCTGGTATTGCAAATATCATATCATTGTACTCTGGTGATGGGCATGGAAATAGAATATCAAAACAATTGTTTTCTTGACTGAAGTTGTTTAAATTATCAATATTGAGAATGAACGTGTCAGTTTAGGTCTTATGGAAGCCACTAAGATAAACATATTGGATAAATTCTTCTTTACACGATGGGTGCTTTGGTGTGAAATGGATCGGAAAGTTAGATTTTTTGTGGTACAGTGCAAATTCGTTATCATATTTGTACAATGTAACGCAGAACTGGTTATTGAAGAAAGCATATTCCCAGCAAGTTGAGTTATGCGACATAAAATGGTATATGTCATCATTTGTTAATATATTGTTTTTCGCTTTAATGAATTCTTTGAAACGACATGTACAATTGTTAATACCGTCTGCAAAATATATTCGTACATCGGAAAAGTACGGAATAATGTCATCAATAAAACTTATATTGTACGTCAAAGAAGGGTCCAATAATAACTTTTGAATCGTCGTTTTATTTTGGCAATCTTGATGAATGTCTTTTAAATGTGTTCCATTCCAAAAACTAGTTGACTCTTGTAAAAGGCGAGAGCTATTCTTACTGTCAGCAACTGAAAAAAAAGTATAATAAACTATGAGGGACTTGAATCTTTTACAAGGTAAAAAGGCAATACATACTCGATCAAATTTCTGACTTTTCATGTTACCATATGATGTAAAGAACATTGTAGTTGGTTTAAGCAGAGTTAATTTATTTAGGTGGAGTATATAGAGAGGTTTACTTTTTCGATCTTATTGGCAATAAAACCATCTTTTTTTTTTTAAATAAAGCACATAGTATTACTTGAATATATATTAAGAAAATAGTACATACCTTTATTTGCCCGAATACTTGATAGAAGTAGTGGAAGAAAAACAGAAACTAACATCATTAGAAACCTGGTTTAAAAAAAAGATACATAATTGTATTTCCATTGCAAATAACAGTAGTATGTGCCAAATAAACATCAAATCTTAACTTTCTATTGAAAATGTCGTAACATCGTAAGTAATGGTTACTAAGTACAGTCTAATATTATTAATTTGTATATTTTAACAAATTTGATTCGTTTAGGGATAGTCACATGTTAAACTATATGTTCGAAGGTAGAGAGAAAACGGCGGATAGGAAAAAGCATATGGCACGGTTATTTTTAGAAAATCTAAAAACCGATATACTTTGTGACGTCATGTAATGAATTTCAGGATATTGTTAAACGATCGTAACGTTTTGAGACAGATGATATCTGTGATCGATTATTTGACGGAAAAAATCTTCAAATACATAAGATGACAAACAAACAAAAAAAAGCAATTGCAATAACAACTAATATTCTGTATTGTTAAGGAGACAATATGATATCTATAAAATTCCAACAAAATCAAATGACGATTTTGATACAAATATGGTCGGAATTTATTAATATAACAAATATAGCCTTTGTATGAGGTCAATACAGGCTATATCGACCCAAAGAAGTATATCGACCTCGGACTTCGTCCTCAGTCAATATACTTCTTTCAGGTCAATATATCCTTGTATCGACCTCGTACAAAGGCTATATTTATATAGTATTGACTTAACAATAACTACTCAGTCTTCTGTATTGTCATGTGTTCTATTGCCTGTCTGTTTGTCCTTTTCCTTCTTTCACCATGGAGATTTCAGATTCTTTTCAATTTATTAGTTTGAATGTACCTTTGATACCCTTCGCCTCTCTCTCTCTCTCTTTCCCTGGTTATATAACTTCTGATGGTTTTTTTTTACTATTAACCTCATATATAGACTTCGTATATGTATCACATTTAATCAAAGAGAAAGTTTAGGTGAAGTAAATAATATATTCAATGAGTACATAGTTTAAATAGTTAAAATTTAAGGACGAAATAGACACAATTATGATTTTCTTGGTCAGAGTGAACAGTTATGATGTCACAATGACATCACACATGTTCTTGAGCGTCAGCGGCAATATTGACTATCGTTAACGTACTTCTTTAAATATCAAATGAAATATGATAAATGAAAAATGTACCCGCATTTAACACAAGTATCCCTCGATGAATACTCTGAGAGGGGTCGCCTCGATACTTAATTGATAGAAGGTGCCGCTTGAGTCCTGTTATCCCTCTCTTTTCGTTTAATATAGATCTTAATAAGGTATATTTTTCATAAATGGCGAAGGTAATAATGTGACCTTTTTCCTTTTTAAGATGGGTCTCATGTGGTGAGTTAAACAGTGGAAAATCAGTGTCAAACGAGGAAACATGTGTCGAAACAAACACAGCCGGGATACACGCCAGATAAAGTGAGAGGTCAAATGGCAGTGACGTCGACATCTCAAAATTCCGAATGCTTTAGCCATATACAGGTTTCTAAGAAATCGGCTGATGTCAGATTGGGAAATTTTTGATCCGCTGTTTTCTTCAAAGTTATTGGATTTCTAAAATTCCAAAGTTCGTCATATTTGGTGAGATTGTTCTTTTACACACAAACATCATACATCAACAACAAAATTCAAACATTTGCTCTCGAAAGATGTTTTCCATTTCTACATTATATATCGATTGATTCAAAAAACAGTGAACTGTATTTTTCACCTAGAAGTGGATACCTATATACATGTACTGTTAGACAATGGATATGAGTACTTGTTGTCATTCGCCTGTTGATTTAATAAATACTGAACTACAAAACTGTGCGTTACAGCAATCACACGAAAGTTTTTCGAATAACTTTATTTGTCATGATTCGCAATCTAGTCTAATAAATGAATCGCAACAGTTAGCGAAATACTTTCTTAACCACGCAAGTGATACAAACTTAGTCTCCTTCCTAGATCCATCTCAAATCATAACTGATCGTATTGACTCTGAATGTAATGGTCTACCCAAAGATTCGTTTATTGCTTCTTTACTAGAAATATGCCAAAATGACACTGATACGCTTGAACAACTTAGATTATACTATTTCAAAGTTGCAAAATGTAGAGAAGACTTCCCTATTCAATGTCCAGTTTTGAAACGGAGAGTTAATCTGAAAAGAAAAACTGGTGAACCACTAGTAAATAAACTTTGGTGCGATTGTTACGCGCTTCGGCTAGCATCAAGGGTGAATTTTGCAATGATCTTAAAGAAACTTTTAGCTCTAGATCCGTGTCGACCAATTTTTCAAATATCGACGTTGATGTCACTACTTCAGCACCAAACGTCGACACCATTCTCCATGAAAAACTTATCCAATTAGAAAATACTGTCCTCGAAATGAAAGCATCTAACTCTAAAACTGTTTCAAACCTTTTTTTACCGAATAGACGGATTGTACACTGAGAACAAAAAGCTACATACTGAGTTGAATAAGTAAAAGGAACGTCACATAAACATTCAAAGTCAGCTAAATATAATTCGCTCAAAAAACAATATGTTGAATGACGCTGTTGCCAATTTTGAAAAGACACAGAAAACAAATATTGATAATCTAACTGAACTATCCCAATATAAAAAAACGAAGGCACTATGCGTGGCACCATCGAGTCAATGAACAAGCTTACGTCAGTTGTTGGTCAAAATAAAAATAAGATCAACAACATAAAAACCAAACTAGATAAAACTACAACATTATCGAATGAAACAAAATCTAGACTTGATTCTGAAATAATCAGAATTACAAAGATTAACGACAGTTGTGCATCTCGATTATGTAACCTCAAGTCTAAAGTGTATATTATGTCTAATGATCTTAAAGAGATAAATACGTCCGTTCTTAGTTTTGATAACAATACGTTGTCCAACAAGCAATTTGTAACAGAACTCCGAAAACGTATGAACGCGTTGGAGAAAAACGTCAAGCAACTAACATGCTCCAACCAAATATATTTATTATTCTATCAATTTATTTACCAGCTACAACTCAACCTCATCAATTGTACCAGTATAATGTCGAACTTTTGCATGAAATTTGTTTTATATATAAAGATATGGGATCTGTCATACTAATGGGCGACTTCAATACAAAGATTCAAGGCCCGCGTTATAAATTTAATCCCGATGAACAAGTAGGCTATGTATTCCTTAATACAAGAGTACGAATTGTTTTCAGTAAATACGCAGATGTTTTGCCATGGACCAGTTACAACGTTTCAATCATACGATAATGGTCCGTCTACTTGTATCGATCATATTCTTATGCCACTATCAGAAATTGGAAAGGTGTCAAACGCAAAAGTTATAGACAGTCACAGTTTTCACTCATACTGAAAGTGAACAATCAACTCGTTCCGTTTCGTGGGATCGTGCACGCAAGTATGGTTACATAAATGATTATTCGTTCGCATTATCACAACACTTGTGGACGGCCGAATTTCCAAGACACGAAATTAATAAACTAATTATTGAGGATTACTACAACAAGATAGTGTCTGCAATTAAGCAAGCCGAACAAAAGACATTGCCGTACTCTATATTCAAACCTTATCAAAAGCCATATTGGAATAAAAGTTTCACTCATTTGCGCGACATGATGCGTTTGAACAGAATCGAATGGTTAAACAACTGTAACTGCCATGATTTAAAATGCGATGCGTTCAATCATTACAAGCAGGCGAAAAGGGCTTTTCGTGACGTTCAAAGATCCGCAATTGACGAATATGAAAGTGCTATTGAGCAGAAAATTGAAAATGACATTAACGTTGACCAAAAATCCGTATGGATCATTCTTAATAAGCGGAAACAGAAGCCACACACCTGTACAGCTCTAAAGAAAGATGGCAGTGTATTTACGGATAGTAACGATCTAATGAGTACTAGTATATGGTATGACCATTTTCAAAACGTTTTTTCGCAATCTATGTACAGTGAACCAGACCGTGAAACCTACGTATCAGACCGCGTATCAACCATTCGTGAAATAAATAGAACTCTCAACGAGAAGGATGATTTACAATTTAGTTACTCTGATGTCATTAACATTTGTTCGCATCTGAAAAACAACAAAGCGTGTGGCCATGATCGTATCGCATATGAGCACATCAAATACGGAGGAAAACTACTCTTGAGACATCTACATCACTTGTTCAACATGATAATACAATGCGGATATATACCTGGTGAGTGGCGAAAAAGCATTATTTTCCTTCTTTTTAAAGGTGGAAAAAAACCTCGCACTGATACTAACTCATATCGTGGGATATCTCTAGTGCCAAATATCGCTAAAATATGTGAAAAACTGCTTGAGAACGAACTTACAAAATTGAGACCCGATTTTCCGAATCACCAGCAAGTTGCTTACCAAAAACAATTAAGTAGCATGAATGCATCATACAATTTACAAGAAGTTAAATTTCATCACATTGAAAAAGGTGGACCCGTCAAAATCGTTCTATTAGACAGTACGAAGGCGTTTGACACTGTCCCACACGACGGTTTGCGCATCAAATTATACGAATATAGCCTTCCCGCAAAATTATGGTGTCTTCTTGATAATATGTACTAGTATTTTGATCTCACGAGTATTCTCTGGTGGAAAGTTGTCAAATTAGTTCAAGTTGCATCGTGGTGTTAGGCAAGGAAGTATTCTTTCAGCAAAACTGTACTTAATTTTTATCAACGACCTCATTGACAAAGTAGAGTCCAGCCAACAGGTCCGAGACCACAATTATTTCGTAATGCATTTCTTTTAGAACATAAATGAAAATAAAAAAAAATCCCACCTGCACTTTCTAAAAGAAACTTTTACAGTGTGTTGTACTACTTTTGGGACAAATTATATCAAAATTATAGAAAACTTCATCCGCTCTAACTCAAAATATGGACAATTTTATGTTTAGGGCGTCTTGAAATCTTTTGACAGCTTCCGAAGTGCTAATTTTAAACCTTTTTCAGCTGGACCAAATCACTACTTTCCTTTACAATTTTGGACCCCCCCCCCCCCCCCCCATTTGAGGCATTTAACATGGAGAAATAAATTTGGAAGGGGTATAAAAATTAATGGCAAGTAACCCACTGTCAACACTAGGGACTATATTTGTGAACAACGAAAATCAAGGGACGACAATTGTGGTCTCGGACCAACAAGGTGCTTTTATACATGACCTCAACGCTAGCACACCTGTTCAAACTGACGATATTTCAATAATCGCAACTGATCGCCAATAATCACAAGTTATGGTCAAAATTTGCGTAGAGTACAGCATCCGTTGGAGCTTTGCGTTCTCAGCAGGGAAAAGTCAGCTCTTACATTTTGGTAAACCTACAACTGGAACCGATGTGCTTCTATATAATGAACCAATATCGACAGCTAAGATAGCAAAACATTGTGGAATTAATCTTTATACGTGCCTTAAGTCGATGGATCGTACAATAGACGTTTGCAGAACACTGCGTGCAACCGTTATATCTTTAATCCGTCTAGGTGTTCATCCAGCTATTTTAAACCCTATTGTTTGTTCAAAATTCATAAAACAAGTGTGTTGTCCGAAGGCGTTGTACGGATGTGAACTATGGGGCAAACTTACTTCAACTGAATGGTTAATGTTGGAAAGAACTCAGCACTACATTTGCAAAAATATTCAAGGTTTACCACGGCGCACACGAAGTGATATGTGCCTTCCAATGATCGGTTGGTTTAGCATTGAAAGTTATGTGGACGATTAGAAACTTATATTTCTAGGACGGATATGTAATCTTCCGTGTGAAAGTGTATCTTTCCGTATATTGATTCGTAGAGTTAACGACTTTAAATACAACGACGGAAGCCATTCAAATTTGGAATTTTTTGTTGACATTATAAACATTTTGAGGAAGTATGAGTTATCAACCTATTTTAACGATTTCTGTGAAACAGGACTTTTCCCAACATCTCTAATATGGAAGCGTATTGTGAAAACAACAGTGGCCGCTTTCGAGATTGTTGATTTGACAAGACGTATTAACATTGATGATGATTTTGTTGCTTTTAAAATGATCAAAAAAGAATATGCACCTCACCCTGCATGGACTATAGCATTGAAGCATCCAAACCTACGAAAATAAGCACAATATTTAACTTCTGTTTGCTGTTTAGTAAGAGAGAATGACAATGACTATCTCGACGAAACACGTGATAACTTTTGGTGTGATATTATAAACATCAATCCAATTACTTTTAGTATCTTCCTAGCAAACATGTCTGATGAAGAACTAGTTTATTACTTACTTTCTTGCTATTCGAACAATTTTCCACTAGAAACCGACCAATTAGAGACATTCCAAGCTATATGTGTTCGATATATCCATAACTTTGGAACTTTACTACAAGATTAATATAACTGTAATATCCGTTACTGACAATTACTCACTTCAACTGATCATGACATTTTCTGATTTAATTTGCCTATGTTGTTCAATTGTTTAATTTTTGTGTTTATCATGTTTATTATTTTCACTCTCCTCCTGGAGGCAATAAAAATATATATTGCTGATAGGTTTCCCCACCTTTTCACGTAATGTAAAGCTGGAAAATAGTATCTATTCCGGCATGTCTTAACACCTAATATATATATATATATATATGAAGTTCAACCCCAACCCACAATGATGATAATCGCATATTAATCTCATTATCTACAATGGGGATACATAATATTATATTACTTTATGTTGCCAGTTGCTTTTTCTATTCAACTTCTTAATAAACATGTTTGCTCTTCTAGATGTGTATATACTTTCTATAACATTTTAACAATACAATATAAACATACCTGCTATCAAACTGGATAAAAAGTTTTAACGTAATTCCAACTCAACTTAAGAATTAATTTGGTTACAAAGTAATGTTATATTTATACCCAGTAAATTCATGAATTAAGTGTTCTGGGAATTATGTTTACATCAATTAAGTTACACCTACTACATATTGTACAATAAGTATATTTGAAGTGTCTCTGTAAAATACAACTTCATCCGAATACAAACAATAGTAAACCGGAAATATTCAGAAAAATTCTATTTTTACGAGACAGGTAAACATTGGTATAATCTCTTTTTTTCTCTCTCGGTATATTAATTTTAACTTATTATGATTAAAGGTGGTACCCAACACTTTCACTAAAATTAATTTGGCTCGTTTAATTTTCATAAAATGTCAAAGTATTTACTTTATCATTGAGAAGTTTAATATTCCTTTTTCAACACAACGTAATTAAAAGTTAAGCTGACTTTACATAGTTATCTCCCTGTAGTGTTAGGTACCACCTTAAAAAGGAGTGTTTGCTCTTTGTCTGTTTGCATTATCACTTTATTTTGTACAACTTTATCGTGATCTATAGTTGTGAATAAATTAACAATTGTCTCTTTAGTATAATAATTAGCTTGAAGCCTCGAAAAACTTATTACAAACCTTTTGACTCTTTTTACATAAAAAATTGTACCTATAGTGGTGACATATTTTTCATATAACTGTAAACAAATATACGTCCATAACTTGTGTTTGATGTGAATGCGTATGTATTTTTTTTTATATATACATATTAAGCAATTTATTGAATAATTGACAAGCATAATATCTCCCACTATAATACAAAGGTTGCAGTATCGGCATTTATCAATGTATATTGCGGTATTCAGACATGTCCAAATAAACACATTTTAAAATTAAGTCATACAGGAAATAGCAAGGATAGGTTTATTTCTAAGAGAGGGATACTTGAAAATGAATATGACGTAGTGTATTTTAAAATTAAGTCATACAGGCAATAGCAAGGATAGGTTTATTTCTAAGAGAGGGGTACTTGAAAATGAATATGACGTAGTGTTTTTTTCTCTCTTGATATTCATTTCTATTCGTCTTTTAGTGAAACTGAAACGAAAACCAGTAAAATTCACGATTAAAAGAGGAATACTTCATATCACTTAAGATTTTGAAGATGGCACTTACAGCTTCTTAGCTTACACTATGATTTGTATTTAGTTCGTCTCAAATTTAGCTTAACAATGTTAGATATGTGCCGTGTTTTGTTCTTCCCTCAACGAGATTCGAACCCTTGCATCTTGGACATCGTGACATCAGCGCCCTAGACCACTCGAACAACGATAGTTTCGTACATCAAGCTTTCATCGTCAGCTTTATCTAAGGTTGTAACAAATTACATTATGTAGTGACAAAATGATATGCAGTCATATCAAAACTTGAACTTTTTTTACAGACGTCATAATGTATGACAACTTTAAAGACAACGGTTCTCCACGTGATAAAATTTAACCGTCAAGTTGGACTAGTAGAACCATATCGGTGACATCCCATTAGTCCGACAACCATTATTCCGACAGCCCACTACTCCGACAGCCCACTATTCCGACAGCCCATTATTCCGACAACGCATCTGTCTTGTGTGTATGGGTAAATTTTCTCTAAAAAGACCAACTCTGTTCTCTTTAATATTTGGGGTTGTCCGTTTAGATTCTAATTATTCTTTCCATGCGGGAAACATTTGTTTCATTATATTGGAGTTGATACACATGCTAATTGCAACTGCTCAGTCCTTACCTTCGTCCCTCTTTCGTTTTACGGGTCTGGGTATTTTATTTGTCTTTATATTTCGTCGGTTGTGTGTCCACTGTCAGTCAGTCTGTGCTGTTCTAGTTCGCTGTTTTTTTTTTTGTGTGTCTTGACCTACCTTCTTTCACTAGATCTTCGGTTTCCCCCTTTCACGTATCAGGGGAGTGAGATTTCACCACAATTAACTACATAAATACATATATTGGAGTTGGATTACACTACCCGCCCTCTTTGGTCGCAACACTTTCTACTCCTTGTATCACTCATCTGAGTTTTATTTAAATTAATTTTGTGGCAGAAATAAGGGACTAATGTAGCGTCAGTCATTCAAAATGAGAATCAAAGCGCGAAAGCGCTGTAAAGGCAGTTAATTACAGGTTGTGTGTATTGCTAGTCCAGTTATATCATTATCTTCCATAGAACAGAGGTGGTTTGTAGAATTTAAGATTTAGAGTTCTTTTGTACCTAGTTCACCTATATCTATAGTCTACTGTTTACAGTATATTTTCTGTGCCTCGCCATGAAATGCATTTTTAGCCATGACCTTGTCAGTTTGCTTTAAATTTATGAGTTTGACTGTCCCTTTGGTGTCTTTCGTCCCTCTTCTTTAGACATATAAGAACTTTTCCTTTTCAATATAAATAGACTATTTTTAATTATTGAGTGTATACGCATATTCTATGACTCCCATAAAAAATAGTTCACAAAGATTGACTAGTCTCTGTACTGTGTGTATAGCAAGAACATCAAGTAAAATAATGGTAAATGTACATAGTAACACATCAACTTTTTTGATGACCATACCTGCCAACTGTCAGTATTTGCAGAGTATTTCCCCCATCGAGCTCAAGGCTCCCAAATGGAAATTTTGTAAGAGCAATTTTGTCGACTATTTTAAAGAAAACAATTAATTCAACAATGGCAATGAGCTTGTTTATGCACGAAGAAGCCAAAAACCACATTAGAATATATTTGAAGGGAATCCATGACAAATCGCCCCATTAGCAGATAGCCCCACTTTTTCACTAACTCGCCCCACTTTAAAAAAAAACTGCCCCAACCTGGATAACCAAATCGCCCCACTTGTGAAATGTGTTATATCCCTTAATATTACTCCTGCCAACTTGCCCCACCTAATAGAAAACGACAATATCTAGATAAATATATTATTAACCAGGAAGAGTTTACTAATGCCAACTCGCCCCACTCATGTAAAAAGATGTTATCCCGTTGTATATAAGTTAAATTCCGTTAATATTACTCCTGCTAACTGGTCCCACCTAATGGAAATCGGTGAAATCTAGATAAATATATTATTAACCAGGATGAATTTAGTAATGCCAACTCTCCCCACTTATGGAAAAAGATGTTATCCCGTTGAATATAAGTAAAATTCCTTATATTGCATTTGATACAATTAACAGGTTTCTTTTCAATTGTTATGCAAATAACTAAGCTTCAAAACTTAGTTATTCTTCAACAATACATTTTTTTTTTAGAATTATAATTTCAGTATATCAATAATAGTAATTAAATAAATTTCGGTTTGTTTGTATTCTGTGTAGATTAGTTTTCATTAAAGTGGTGCGAGTTTTTATTTTTAATTATATATATATATATATATTAATCTAAATATTACCGTTTTTTATAAGTAGGGCGGGTCATTAGTGGCAAGGTTTCGGTGCAAAATATAGTTAACATGATTTAACCAATTTCACATGTGGGGCGATTTGATAAATCAGTTTGTGGCGGTTTTTTTAAAAGTGGGCGATTAGCCAGTGGGGCGACTTGTCCTGCTTCCATTTGAAGGCCCCCTTGAAGGTTTTGTATGACTATATGAACCATCTTTCACGTAAAACCCTCATGTGCATTTTGAAAAGTTGGCAGATATGTTTCTAACTCCAGGCAAAATCTACCGGTATAAATGAAAAAGAAGTTTTCAATTAAGGCTCTGTGGCCATAACTGCTGTCTCATTAGCATTTTAACCACTTCCCATATTTGCAATTAAAACAATAGAAGAAAATTATTCAACGCAAAAACAAAACTTACTTGTAAATATGAAATTCTCTTTACGGTATGAGTTTTTCTCATTGTTTGAGATTGTACAGTAGTACCTGTAACTGCTTATACCTATTTCTTATTCACTTTTGCTTGATAAACTCACTAAATATCATGTATATACATTGTACCACATCTCCTTATTTTCATATGCATTCCAATAACATGAACAATTGTAATTCAATTCTATATACCAAAGCAAAATGAACTGCACCACTTTCATTCACTAGTATGCATCTTTTGGCAAAATACAAGTTCTTAAATGACACAAGATATATTTATTGATAAAAAAATAAAATTTAGTATACAACTCTTTAACAGGTATAAAAAAAAAAGCACAGCTGTGTCATAACTTGTGAAATCTGTGCTGAAAACATAGACATTGATGGTATTTGAGTAATTCCATATGTGAAGCTCAACATTAGCTCGTCAGTTGGTGGTGGACAGTTATAGTTCCTTTCTGCAGGCTAGGATCGGTACCTTGAATGACCGAATAACACTGTTATTATCCGAATAACACTTGTAATGACCGAATAACACTTGAAATTTTAATATTAGCACAATTTGGTGACTTTTAAACATTGATTATTAATTATTAGTATATTATCGATGTATTTTGTAACTTAACAATGATTTACAGAAAGCAGATAAGTTCATAAAAAACTTTAAAAATTTAGTATGTAGATCCAATATTGTGACCACGGAAATCACAATGGCCGCCAAGTTCGATGTACACACTAAATTTAAAATGATCTTTATGAACTTATCTGCTTTCTGTAAATCATTTTTAAGTTATTAAATTCATCGATAATATATTATTATTCAATAATCAATTTTTAAAAGTCACCAAAATGTGCTAATATTAAAATGTCAAGTGTTATTCGGTCATTACAAGTGTTTTTTCGGATAATAACAGTGTTATTCGGTCATTCGTGTTACTCGGCTAGGATGAATGACTTTTCTGGAAAACCAATTTCACAAATCAAAACTTTCCTCTAGATTTCTCCTACAATATTCATCCAGTTTAGTTCTTTTGGTTTAATTGGACACCGTCCTGATTTTTAATTTTGCAATCCATTCAGTCTCTTGCTTGCAAATGGTGCATGAAAATAGGATGGGTATGGCAGTAGACAAGTCTCTTTAAAGTGGGTTTGTGCCCTGAAAAAAAGTTTTATAACTTAAGTTTTTTTGAAACTTGTGCAACACACATACCTAAATAACTATAACATAGAAGAGAGCATCATTCGTGTCAATGTTTTGTTCCTGTTTACATTGTCATTGATATTTTTTCAGAAAGCCTGAGGCATAGCTCATGAATTCCTGTCATTACATCCTGAATTAACATAATTACTGCTAGAATAATTATCAGTATGATATACGTACACTATCATTGTACAGCCCAAGTCTTCAGTATATATAATTGTTGCATTCATTCACTCGTGTTCAGTCGTTCAAAAATATTTAAACATCAACAAATGAACTTTAACCACATCTTCCTTTATCTATTTAATAAGGACAAGAAAACACTAGAAAAGATACGTACATACAACCCGTGTTTAAGTGTATTTGAAAGAGAAATATATCTGGTTAAACGATGTATAAAGGAGGAAAAAATTGTAGATATTGCATTACGATGCTTTCTACCTAATAGCACGTGGATATGTTTACATATTTAGACTTGACCCAGTATGACCCGTACCTTGTAGGTCACCGCCGTCGTTTAAACACTAGACTACAGTCGTGTATAAGACAATAAAATGCTTAAGCCTGTACTATTTGTGTGAAGTAAATGTGTTTTTTCTGTACATTTAAATTGTTTTACCTGATAGCAAGGACGTATATCTATCCATTTCCTTCTCAATTCACTTTGTCAATTTCTTCGAGCTTCTTCAAAACATACGTATTACTGCGCCCGGAAGTGAAAAAAATATTAGAAATCCTCGTAAAATAATGCTATTTTCAATTTTGTGGAATCCATTTTGTTATATTTATTATATAAAGATAAAAAAAGTTACGATTAATTATGAATTTGCATATCATTATACGGAACGTTGATGGACTATTTTTCCATAGCTGTAAGTCGGTCATTTTGGCGGGAAATCATGTACACATACACACGTAGATTGGCTGGTACCTGATCGTAATGTTACACATCAGATATATCAAATAGCTAATACCCGGAACGTAGTACCGGGAATCAGGATAATCCGTAGACAACATACATAACTAATACCGAAATTGAAAACGCTTTACGGTTTCTCGTTTATAAACCGAATTCCGCTTTGAATTATAGAAGATGCAATATTAATCATGTTCAGTCGACTTTTCATTGTTATATCAACGTCTGAACTAATTAAAAAATCTTTAGATGTCAGATAACACTCGAAATTGACCCGACCTCTTTCCACACGGAATACAAATAATGATAGTTTGTAGTCAGGTTGACTGCTTATAATGCAAAATACACATTAATAACAAGTTCTATAAAACGAACAATACACACTGATCGTTTCTTTAGTCCCCAATGTAAATGAAAGAAACAAAAACCATATCATACCATAAAAAGAAGAGGAGAAATTCGAACATTTCCGGATCTATTTCTGGCCAAAAGACCCCCTGCATAGATTGCTGATGAAAAGATGAACCTCATGACTTGAAAGTCAGGCCTTAAAGCATTGCCTTTAAAAACAAAGAGAAAAATACATAACTAGACCCTTAAAAATAAGATGACAAATAGGACGAAATATGTGCTCAGAAAAGATGAGCAATACGGTATCATGTTCGGGAATGTGAATCCACGAAATACGGAGACAGTACACAGCACTTCCAATAGCGATCGATCAGACATAGTCTGAGAGATGACACTCAACATATTTGTAAGGATACCGATTTTATATCCCGAGCTTATTTCAAAATCTATAAAAATATGTCTTTTTTATATGGTTGGTGGAGATGCAGGAGTCCGCAGGACTGATGATGTACAACAAAACTTAATACGAAAAACAAATATGACGGACCTGAACATTTCGTCAACTTCTATCTAAATATTCATAAGAAAAAGTGATATCGGGTCAGTGACTGTATATGACTGTTCATGAACTACATTACAGGGATTTCTGAAAGGTTTATTGAAGTCGGCTATATCGTGTGATGCGTTTTCAGATTCATAACTCAACAACTTCCTGTTTACCGAAATATTTGGGCGGGGGTATCATCAGTAGCTCGCACCATCACTGGTTGTTCTTGATTTATACGCTCTTTATAGACAATTTAGTCTGGAAAATGAAATATTCTTTTCTGTTCTATTCTATATACAGATTTCGAATTGAGTATATAGAAAGTATTCGAACTACCTTAGCCTTATTTTATATTAAGGAATTATTTCTTAAAATATGTAATTACATATCTGATGTAATAATACAGACAGACAATTTTTAATTTACCCTGATACTTGACTAGATAAGTGTCTTATGGGTTGTCGGAGTAATGGGTTGTCGGACTAATGGGTTGTCGGGCCAATGGGCTGACAGATTAATGGCGTGTTACTATTACACTGATTGGTGTAACGGTTTCCAGTCCTGTTAGTATAATAGTCCCAGCTTAAACCTATGCTTACACAGGGCTCATTTGCATATCTGTCATTGTTATGATAAAGGAGTAGGTCCGGTAAGGACAGATTTTGGCCTCAAATTTCAGGTTCATCTGATGAAAGATTTTGACCACTTTTTAATCACTTAAGTGTCTATTTCATTTGAATCAATTAGAAAATGTGAAAGAATTTAACTGATTTAGTCATTAAAAACGATCCGATTCAAGCTCAAATATGAAAAATCTATCAAATATGCCGAAAAATGTCACTTTTCAGATGTTTTTTTGTCAAAAATGAAAATGGCCGCATCCGTGTTCATACTCAACCTTTATATATGTTATGTATTATCATAAAATACAACTTACATTTCAATATTAAGGATGAACACGAATGCGGCCACTTTCGTTTTACACGAAAACCGTCTAAAAATTAACTAAAATGCTAGAATTGTGAAGATTTCTGTAATTTAGCACGACTAAAAGGTGCTAGTACCTGATATATGTGCATTGTATTGTCAAAAAGAGCCCATATTTATGTAGCAGAAGCTTTCTACTGTCCAATAAATAACTAAAAGTTTAAATTTTAACAATTTTGTAAAACTGCTATATTTTGGGGCCAAAATGGGGTCTTACTGGACCTACTCCTTTGAGACGAATTATAAAGTGTCTAGAAAAATCAGCCTCACAATGATAGAGTAGATCTGTTTCTGAATATAAGTATTCTCTCCGAAACTTGTACTTGTATCGTCACTTCTACGATATTACCGCCAAGCATATATTATAGTTCATGTGCATTATTAAGGATTAGTTACTTGTATAATGATTAATGACAATTTCATTTCAATATGCCCTTGGGCTTCGCACTTTACCATATAAATAGGTAAAACACCGATGGTTAGAGCTCCTTTATTATAATGAATCCTAAACGTTCTGTTTAACAATAGTTCTTAATAAATTGAAACTGCAAACCACCTTTAATTTTAATATACCAGGACAATGAACTAGCACAGCTTTTATACTGAATATAACTTATATTTTCAGTAGTATATTACAATCATTGAAAATTTGTTAAAATGAACTATAGTCATGATAGTATATGTCTACTATATAACGACCTTCACAATGACCAAAACCCATAACTTAATCAAATATCCTTCTCCGTAAATTGAACACTAAATGAACTACATGTATGATCAGGTAAACCTCACCAACCATTAAACCCAAAAGTTAATTACCTATGATCAACACTGAATTTAATATAATGTGTCATTAAATATTCGTAATAAATGTTAAAAAAAAGTGCATAGAGGTCTCAGTTTTGTATGACTTGTATACAACATACTTGGTACCCAGGTCATGCAATTTGAAAATAAAACAAGAGTGCACATGCCATTTACTAACCATTAATTTGATGTTGAAAGTCTTAAAGATAACGATTTTATTACAAATATTACGTTATTAAACTTAAACATTTATAAAGATTCACGACAATGCAGTCAAGGTCTGATAAATCTATCAAACAGACATGTATACCTTAAAATTATTCCAAACATCAAATATACAAGTAGTTGATTTATTGCTTATGTTATTTGAAAAACTTATCAAAACAAAAAACCTCAACATTGAGCAATGAACCATGAAAATGACATTATGGTCACTTTATGATAATTCCATAAACCAAATATAGTTGACCTCCTGCTTATATTACTTGAAAAGCAGACCAAATAACAAAAACTAAATATTGGCCAATAAAACACGAAAAAGTCAAGGTCAGATGAAACTTATCAGACTGACATGCATCCTTTACAATCATTCCATAAACAACATACCAGTAGTCCTAAAAAATCTTTGTCCTGAAACAAAATGACAAAAAAGGGGTCAACTATGTGTATTTTTTTCCAAGGACCAAGGGAAAACACATCTGAATGAAAAACAAATCGTACTTGATCTGTTACTTTTAATGGTATATCTATATACCAAATATCAAATCAATATCTTCAAGCATGATGAAAAAAGTGTGGAAAACTGATTACTTGCATGAATTAGTCCAAGGACCATACCTCATCATTAGAATGGAATAGAATTAAAACTTGATCTGTGACCGGTGTCATATGGTATTTTGAACCCCCTAAAAAGTGAACCCGGGGTCAAAATACCATGCGGTAAAATGACCCCGGGGTCATTATACCGCATGGTATTTTGACCCCGGGGTCATTTTTCACATATGGTATTTTGAACCCCCCTGCGGTATATTGAACCCCCCTGCGGTATATTGAACCCCCCTGTTTTTGATAAATAGTATTGCAGATAATCTAATTTACTATTTATTGGCTATCATTTTTTTAAATTTGTGGTTTTAAGTAGGGGGTTCAATATACCCCAGGGGGGTCAAAATACCATGGCTAAGCAAAATTTTCAAAATATCTTTTCCAGCATTTTTAACACATACAAACCACTTATTGGAGTATTATAACTATGTTAAGGAGTTAGAA
The DNA here is from genome assembly GCA_037788925.1 of Mytilus galloprovincialis. Classification (NCBI taxonomy): domain Eukaryota; kingdom Metazoa; phylum Mollusca; class Bivalvia; order Mytilida; family Mytilidae; genus Mytilus; species Mytilus galloprovincialis. The sequence continues at coordinate 41,115,239 of CM075338.1, forward strand.
TAGCTTGAATTTTTGAAATTGAAGGTCTATAGTAGGGGGTTCAATATACCGCAGGGGGGTCAAAATACCATGGCTAAGTAAAATTTTCAAAATATCTTTTCCAGTATATTAAATACATACAAACTACTAATTGGAGTATTATAACTATGTTAAGGAGTAAGAATAGCTTGAATTTTTGAAATTCAAGGTCTATAGTAGGGGGTTCAATATACCGCAGGGGGGTCAAAATACCATGGCTAAGTAAAATTTTCAAAATATCTTTTCCAGAATATTAAATACATACAAACTACTTATTGGAGTATTACAACTATGTTAAGGAGTTAGAATAGCTTGAATTTTTGAAATTCAAGGTCTATAGTAGGGGGTTCAATATACCGCAGGGGGGTCAAAATACCATGGCTAAGTAAAATTTTCAAAATATCTTTTCCAGTATATTAAATACATACAAACTACTTATTGGAGTATTATAACTTTGTTAAGGATTTAGAATAGCTTGAATTTTTGAAATTCAAGGTCTATAGTAGGGGGTTCAATATACCGCAGGGGGGTCAAAATACCATGGCTAAGTAAAATTTTCAAAATATCTTTTCCAGTATATTAAATACATACAAACTACTTACTGGAGTAATATAACTATGTTAAGGATTTAGAATAGCTTGAATTTTTGAAATTCAAGGTCTTTAGTAGGGGGTTCAATATACCGCAGGGGGGTCAAAATACCATGGCTAAGTAAAATTTTCAAAATATCTTTTCCAGTTTATTTAATACATACAAACTACTTATTGGAGTAATATAACTATGTTAAGGAGTTAGAATAGCTTGAATTTTTGAAATTGAAGGTCTATAGTAGGGGGTTCAATATACTGCAGGGGGGTCAAAATACCATGGCTAAGTAAAATTTTCAAAATATCTTTTCCAGTATATCAAATACATACAAACTACTTATTGGATTATTATAACTATGTTAAGGAGTTAGAATAGCTTCAATTTTTGAAATTCAAGGTATATAGTAGGGGGTTCAATATACCGCAGGGGGGTCAAAATACCATGGCTAAGTAAAATTTTCAAAATATCTTTTCCAGTTTATTTAATACATACAAACTACTTATTGGAGTATTATAACTATGTTAAGGAGTTAGAATAGCTTGAATTTTTTTAAATTAAAGGTCTATAGTAGGGGGTTCAATATACCGCAGGGGGGTCAAAATACCATGGCTAAGTAAAATTTTCAAAATATCTTTTCCAGTATATTAAATACATACAAACTACTTACTGGAGTAATATAACTATGTTAAGGATTTAGAATAGCTTGAATTTTTGAAATTCAAGGTCTTTAGTAGGGGGTTCAATATACCGCAGGGGGGTCAAAATACCATGGCTAAGTAAAATTTTCAAAATATCTTTTCCAGTTTATTTAATACATACAAACTACTTATTGGAGTAATATAACTATGTTAAGGAGTTAGAATAGCTTGAATTTTTGAAATTCAAGGTCTATAGTAGGGGGTTCAATATTCTGCAGGGGGGTCAAAATACCATGGCTAAGTAAAATTTTCAAATCTTTTCCAGTATATCAAATACATACAATCTACTTATTGGAGTATTATAACTATGTTAAGGAGTTAGAATAGCTTGAATTTTTGAAATTCAAGGTCTATAGTAGGGGTTTCAATATACCGCAGGGGTGTCAAAATACCATGGCTAAGTAAAATTTTCAAAATATCTTTTCCAGTATATTAAATACATACAAACTACTTATTGGAGTATTATAACTATGGTAAGGAGTTAGAATAGCTTGAATTTTTGAAATTGAAGGTCTATAGTAGGGGGTTCAATATACCGCAGGGGGGTCAAAATACCATGGCTAAGTAAAATTTTACAAATATCTTTTCCAGTATATTAAATACATACAAACTACTTATTGGAGTAATATAACTATGTTAAGGAGTTAGAATAGCTTCAATTTTTGAAATTCAAGGTCTTTAGTAGGGGGTTCAATATACCGCAGGGGGGGTCAAAATACCATGGATAAGTAACATTTTCAAAATATCTTTTCCAGTATATTAAATACATACAAACTACTTATTGAAGTATTATAACTATGTTAAGGAGTTAGAATAGCTTGAATTTTTGAAATTCAAGGTCTATAGTAGGGGGTTCAATATTCTGCAGAGGGGTATAAAATACCATGGCTAAGTAAAATTTTCAAAATATCTTTTCCAGTATATCAAATACATACAACCTACTTATTGGAGTATTATAACTATGTTAAGGAGTTAGAATAGCTTGAATTTTTGAAATTCAAGGTCTATAGTAGGGGTTTCAATATACCGCAGGGGTGTCAAAATACCATGGCTAAGTAAAATTTTCAAAATATCTTTTCCAGTATATTAAATACATTATGTAACAAACTACTTATTGGAGTATTATAACTATGTTAAGGAGTTAGAATAGCTTCAATTTTTGAAATTCAAGGTCTATAGTAGTGGGTTCAATATACCGCAGGGGGGTCAAAATACCATGGCTAAGTAACATTTTCAAAATATCTTTTCCAGTTTATTTAATACATACAAACTACTTATTGGAGTTATATAACTATGTTAAGGAGTTAGAATAGCTTCAATTTTTGAAATTGAAGGTCTATAGTAGGGGTTTCAATATACCGCAGGGGTGTCAAAATACCATGGCTAAGTAAAATTTTCAAAATATCTTTTCCAGTATATCAAATACATACAAACTACTTATTGGAGTATTATAACTATGGTAAGGAGTTAGAATAGCTTGAATTTTTGAAATTGAAGGTCTATAGTAGGGGGTTCAATATACCGCAGGGGGGTCAAAATACCATGGCTAAGTAAAATTTTCAAAATATCTTTTCCAGTATATTAAATACATACAAACTACTTATTGGAGTATTATAACTATGTTAAGGAGTTAGAATAGCTTCAATTTTTGAAATTCAAGGTCTATAGTAGGGGGTTCAATATACCGCAGGGGGGTCAAAATACCATGGCTAAGTAAAATTTTCAAAGTATCTTTTCCAGTATATTAAATACATACAAACTACTTATTGGAGTATTATAACTATGTTAAGGAGTTAGAATAGCTTGAATTTTTGAAATTGAAGGTCTATAGTAGGGGGTTCAATATACCGCAGGGGGGTCAAAATACCATGGCTAAGTAAAATTTTCAAAATATCTTTTCCAGTATATTAAATACATACAAACTACTTATTGGAGTAATACAACTATGTTAAGGATTTAGAATAGCTTGAATTTTTGAAATTCAAGGTCTATAGTAGGGGGTTCAATATACCGCAGGGGTGTCAAAATACCATGGCTAAGTAAAATTTTCAAAATATCTTTTCCAGTATATTAAATACATACAAACTACTTATTGGAGTTATATAACTATGTTAAGGATTTAGAACAGCTTGAATTTTTGAAATTGAAGGTCTATAGTAGGGGGTTCAATATACTGCAGGGGGGTCAAAATACCATGGCTAAGTAAAATTTTCAAAATATCTTTTCCAGTTTATTTAATACATACAAACTACTTATTGGAGTATTATAACTATGTTTAGGAGTTAGAATAGCTTGAATTTTTTAAATTAAAGGTCTATAGTAGGGGGTTCAATATACCGCAGGGGGGTCAAAATACCATGGCTAAGTAAAATTTTCAAAATATCTTTTCCAGTATATTAAATACATACAAACTACTTATTGGAGTATTATAACTATGTTAAGGAGTTAGAACCTTGAATTTTTGAAATTCAAGGTCTATAGTAGGGGGAAATTTTACTTTGCCATGGTATTTGGACCCCCCTGCGGTATATTGAACCCCCTACTCTAGGCCTTTAATTTCAGAAATTCTATCAATTCTAACTCTTTTATGTAGTTAGAATACACCCATAGGTAGATGTATTTATTAAACTTGCTGGAAAAGATATTTTGAAATTTTACTTTGTCATTGTATTTTGACCCCCTGCGATATATTGAACCCCTTACTATAGACAATTCAGAAATTCTGGCAATTGTAACTCTTTTATGTAGTTAGAATACACCAATAAGTAGTTTGTATGTATTAAATTGGCTGGAAAAGTTATTTTGAAAATTTTACTTTGCCATGGTATTTTGACCCCCCTGCAGTATATTGAACCCCCTACTCTAGGCCCTTAATTTCAAAAATTCTGGCAATTCTAACTCTTTTATGTAGTTAGAATACACCAATAAGTAGTTTGTATGTATTAAACTTGTTTGAAAAGATATTTTTAAAATTTTACTTTGCCATGGTATTTTGACCCCCTGCGATATATTGAACCCCTTACTATAGACAATTCAAAAAAATCAGGCAATTTTAGCTCTTATATGTAGTTCATATACACACACAAGTAGTTTGTATGTATTAACTTTGATGGAAAAGATATTTTGAAAATTTTACTTTGCCATGGTATTTTGACCCCCCTGCGGTATATTGAACCCCTCACTCTAGACCTTTAATTTAAAAAGTTCTGGCATTTCTAACTTTTTAATGTAGTTAGAATACACAAATAAGCAGTTTGTATGTATTAAACTTGCTGGAAAAGTTATTTTGAAAATTTTACTTTGCCATGGTATTTTGACCCCTCTGCGGTATATTGAACCCCCTACTCAAGGCCTTTAATTTCAGAAATTCTGGCAATTCAAACTCTTTTATGTAGTTAGAATACACAAATAAGTAGTTTGTATGTATTTAACTTGCTAGAAAAGATATTTTGAAAATTTTACTTTGCCATGGTATTTTGACCCCCTGCGATATATTGAACCCTTACTCTAGACAATTCAAAAAAATCTGGCAATTTTAGCTCTTTTATGTAGTTAATATACACACACAAGTAGTTTGTATGTATTAACTTTGATGGAAAAGATATTTTGAAAATTTTACTTTGCCATGGTATTTTGACCCCCCTGCGGTATATTGAACCCCTTACTATAGACAATTCAAAAAAATCTGGCAATTTAAGCTCTTATTTGTAGTTAATATACACACACAAGTAGTTTGTATGTATTAACTTTGATGGAAAAGATATTTTGAAAATTTTACTTTGCCATGGTATTTTGACCCCCCTGCGGTATATTGAACCCCTCACTCTAGACCTTTAATTTAAAAAGTTCTGGCATTTCTAACTTTTTAATGTAGTTAGAATACACAAATAAGCAGTTTGTATGTATTAAACTTGCTGGAAAAGTTATTTGGAAATTTTACTTTGCCATGGTATTTTGACCCCTCTGCGGTATATTGAACCCCCAACTCAAGGCCTTTAATTTTAGAAATTCTGGCAATTCAAACTCTTTTATGTAGTTAGAATACACAAATAAGTAGTTTCTATGTATTAAAATTGCTGGAAAAGATATTTTGAAAATTTTACTTTGCCATGGTATTTTGACCCCCCTGCGGTATATTGAACCCCTCACTCTAGACCTTTAATTTAAAAAGTTCTGGCATTTCTAACTTTTTAATGTAGTTAGAATACACAAATAAGCAGTTTGTATGTATTAAACTTGCTGGAAAAGTTATTTTGAAAATTTTACTTTGCCATGGTATTTTGACCCCTCTGCGGTATATTGAACCCCCAACTCAAGGCCTTTAATTTTAGAAATTCTGGCAATTCAAACTCTTTTATGTAGTTAGAATACACAAATAAGTAGTTTCTATGTATTAAAATTGCTGGAAAAGATATTTTGAAAATTTTACTTTGCCATGGTATTTTGACCCCCCTGCGGTATATTGAACCCCTTACTAGAGACAATTCAAAAAAATCTGGCAATTTTAGCTCTTTTATGTAGTTAATATACACACACAAGTAGTTTGTATGTATTAACTTTGATGGAAAACATATTTTGAAAATTTTACTTTGCCATGGTATTTTGACCCCCCTGCGGTATATTGAACCCCTTACTATAGACAATTCAAAAAAATCTGGCAATTTTAGCTCTTATATATAGTTAATATACACACACAAGTAGTTTGTATGTATTAACTTTGATGGAAAAGATATTTTGAAAATTTTACTTTGCCATGGTATTTTGACCCTCCTGCGGTATATTGAACCCCCTACTCTAGGCCTTTAATTTCAGAAATTCTGGCAATTCGAACTCTTTTATGTAGTTAGAATACACAAATAAGTAGTTTGTATGTATTTAACTTCCTGGAAAAGATATTTTTTAAATTTTACTTTGCCATGGTATTTTGACCCCCTCCCCCTTTTTTTACCATGAAAAATCAAAACTACCGTTATATATATATATATACATATGTTATAATTACAAATAATTAAAGCATTCAAGCTACATATGGTCTAGTTATAATGTGTCAATAAGTATTTTGAATGACATTTTGTTGGTAAAGACTTCAGAGCACTTATACCAAGCAAAGATATTTCTTTTAATTGAGCATGGAAATGTACCTCCCCTTCTTGTATGAATGATTTTTTAATCTATGATAAGCTTTAGAATAATGTAAAATGTTCTAATATTCATCTAGGATGAAAAAAACAGGGGGGTTCAATTTACCATGGGGTTCAATTTTCCATACAGAGGGGGTTCAATTTACCATGGGGGGGTTCAATTTACCATAGCGGTATTTTGACCCTGGGGTCAATTTACCATGGGGTTCAAAATACCATATGACACCGGTTATAATAAAAAAATATCAAATAAATATCTTTTAGCACAAAGAAAAAAGTATGAAAAAAATGATTAGCTGGACTGATGAAGAAGGAAAAGACAGATAGACATCAAGCCATCAAGCCACAAGACTACTTCAGCTTTGTCTGTAAAAGGACTAACTATACTATTATATGTATTCCCTTATGTAGGGTCATTATAACTTCACTGCCTTGTATTTGACTTCACTATCTAACCATTACTGAAATCAAGCTCCATAGAAATCTGTGATTAATGGATTGAATATTGGTGTTTAACAACCCTTTCAGCACTCTTTGCTAATTCATTGGGGTCAGTTTTTATATGTTGAGGAAGCCCACATGCCCATGGGCCAGAGAGAACCTGATCCTTGGGTAGTAAAACTGGTTATCCTAGTCAATTAAGATTTGAGTAGAATACACATTTTGCATGTGGGGTTCAGACTAACAAGTGTTGACAGGATATAGTGATAAACAACAGAGGCCTAGAATATTTAAGAAACAACCAGCTAAATACTTTTGTAATCAAATAGTAAAAATTCAATGTTAGTTTTAATCACAGCATAAATTTCAACAACAGTATCATATTGATTTCTTTTAATGAGTATTATTGAATCAACTGCAAATCTTGCATCTCCTTCCTTTAAACCAGGCGCGTAGCTCCCTATATGCTAACACGCAGTTGCGTGCACATCGATTCGGCATGCAAAAAAAAAAATGGCAAAATAAAAATTTATAGATTGAATGTTAAAGGAAACACCTATGTTGTCACTTTTTTAATTGCTGAAATATCATTAAATAACGGCATTTGGTTTCAAAATAAAGTGTTATTGGAGATTATGACAGTAACTTGTACCTTTTACAAGATTTGAATTTGTAATACTCCGTCTAAGACATGTAGTTTTTTGGAGCACATTTTACAGTGTATGGTTCATCAGTTTGGAATGAGATGTACCAATCGGCATTAGAATTATCAGAACCCTTCGATATCGTTGAAAATATGCCGAGGCGATGTGGTCGACAGACTACCAGAGCCAATCACCCTGCAAACACACCAAAACAGTATTGGAAAGTCTCATTATTTTTTGCGTATGTTGAAAACAAATGTACGATCAACAATGAACGACGACAGTTACTAGCATTACTGCATATTCATCAGCATTTCACATGTTTCAGTGTGAATATTGACAATTAAAGTATTAGAGAAGTTTGTTTCTGCCTAGACCCGAAGAGCAGATTTTGGACAATTTTTAGTAAATTCTGTATCACACAAATATGTGTTGTTTATGTATTACTCTATTCAGAAGATTTATTAATAGTTTTACATTGATAAATTGTTTATAAGTCCTATCTACATATAGCTCCTCTTTTAACCGTCCTATGACCGAAAAACGGAAAAGAAAACATTTTTCTGCATAAAAGGGTCCCAAATTTTTTTCGCCTCTCACCGCTCGGCGGTAGTTGCTTGCACATCGTTTCTTTCTAGCTACGCCCCTGTAAACCATTAGATTTCAAAGATTAATTAATGCTTATTCAGTTCTATAATCCAAATCTTATCAGCAATTCTAAATTTATTATCATGATTGCATCACATTGCAAATGAGAATAAGTTAAACAACACCATAACATAATGCTATCACAAATAAGTTGACAGTCATGTAAAAACATATTCATCATACATGCTATTTCATATGAAAACACTGAAACAAAGCTTGAATGAAGCTTATTCTAATTTTTAATCAAAATTTCAAATTTATTATCTTGATTGTATTACATTGAACATGAGAATATGTTAAGGAACACATTATACATATCCTCCAATCATGTGGAAACTTTTTAGACATCTTCACAATGCAGCTGCCAAGATTAGGCCACACTTAAAAAAAAATAGGTTTGCCCAAACCCTGCCCAACATTGAGACAGTGGGTAGGTAGATAGGCATTTTCTTTTTCTTTTTTGGCAAAGAGAAATTTATGTACCAGATAAAATTTAGAAAGGAAATGGGGAATGTGTCAAAGCGATGATTATTAGTCTTCATGCCTATCTGAATAAAAAAAATTATTTTCACATCAGGGCAATAAAAGATTTTGAGTAGGCAGCTTTTTTCTGGGTAGGTAGGGTTAGCAAACAAATCTATTCTTTTTTATGGCCTTACACATTATCACAAGTACTCCTAACATTGTATATAAAATCCTAAATAGTTCTTTGATCACATTCTGAATACACCAAATCTAGTCTTTTCTTGTGGGGCATTTAATGAAGCAGATATACTAAGTCCTAATACTGTCCTTGTGTCAGCTGGGTCTATAACTCCATCATCCCATAACCTGTTAAGTAAAAATTCAATTTTTCATTTGAGTGCATGTTCAGTGGTTGTTCACTGAATAAATATACAATATATGCACATTGCTGGAATATGTAGAGAATAATACATGGCAAAATCTGTATCATATGTCGTATCATCCTGAGACACCAATATCAGCCCAAGGGTCTTTAGGCCCGAGGAATGATATTGGTCGAGGGTGATACGGCATGTGATGCAGATTTTGCCATGTTTTATACGCTTTATCATATATTTCAACAGAAGAGTATTATATTAAATGAACTGTTTTCTGATCCATAGCACTGGGTTACCTTCAGTTCTACTTTTGTCTCGTTTCAAAGGCTTTAAAAGAACTGCTCAATTACTTATCCGAAGCACCTAGTATCCTTACAATTTGCGTGCTGTTGTTTTAAAAATATTTTGTTTATTATTGTATTTTTTTTGTGTGCGTTGTACTTTTTATAGTTCCATTTAGTGTGCCAAAAAATATGAAAACTTGATGTTCATGACGTCAAATACCAAAAATGACATCATTCAATAAATTGCATCACGCTGGATTGACCATTCTATTGGACCTATTTTGAGGAAAATTTTTCTTATGCAAAAAAAACTCAAAAAACTGACTATGTATAAAAAAAAAAAAAAAAAAAAAAAGTAGGGGTGGGATAAAGGGTATGCGATACAGGGTGCGCATCAAAGTTGCGCGATTTGGATTTAACAGCAGGCTATTTATCAAATATGCAAAACTACTATATTTACTACTAAACATATGACAAATAAAAGTTATTTGTTTATCAATGTGATGCATATTGATAAGGGGTTTCATATAGCCTATGTAACTGTGCCCAATATCAATTTCAATATGAATGTCTGATACAGAACAATTGCCATTGATTGTTTTACATGATCAGTTGTAAGCAAGGGTCTGGAAACGGTCATATATGCCAGACATGACCGATTTGGAAACTCAAAAGTCCTAAATCAGTTATTGGGATTTAGGTCAAATTTTATTTTTCAACCAAAATAATTTCGGTCATTTCGTTGAAATTGAGTTTCAAATCGCCATTTTAAACATACTTTTGTTTTGTTATCGATTTTATGTAATTAAACTGCCACTCCAGTAAAGTGTTATAATCCTGAGGGCCCTCCTAATAGCTATATTAATGCCTCGGGGAGCTATTGGCTAATGATCGCTAATCTCTTTACCTGTGTTTTTAATTCACACCTGGCTATTAATCACAAGCTCCGAACTAATATTATAAAGAAATTAAAATTCAATACCAACTGTCTTCATTATTTAATTACTTTTCAGCTAAGACAATTGTCAATTATGATTTAAATTAAATTAAAACTTGATTTAATTTACGTAGAAAAAAGATTTTTTTCACTACTAACACACGTGTTTTGTTTACTATGATACGCATGCCTAAAATTCTCTTCCGCAGATTTGACACTAAATCGTAAATTTAAAATGATTTCTTGCTAAATAAAGCAAGTGCAACTATTTTCATTAATATTCTTACACTATTAAAACGATGTTTTCCTGTGAATTTGATAAACAAAACTAATCCCGGGAATAAGTCCGGAATTGTTCGTTTTAGTATTGTCGCATTACATCTGGTTTGAATTTCGACTTCAGAATCGAAAGAAACGTAAGCGATGACTGAGAAAATTACGATTTTGAGTCATTAAAATCATTTTATTCTTAAACGGTTGCCTTCCCTTAATTGCTCTTGATTGATTTTAGGAAAATGGTAGGATAAATCATGAAGTAAACGCGATGCAACAGTTAAACAAGTTCGTTGATGCTACGGGTAGGAGCATACTCATGCAGTAATGAGATTTTGACAATCTGTTTTTTGAAAAGGGGCACCAACTTTTAAGTTATATGAAAATGACCGAAATTAGGTGAAAAAATTTCCGGATCCTTGGTTGTAAGTTATATGTACTACTTAGTAAATAATAAATTTATGTTAAACACACTGAAACTCAAAATGCTGATTAACATATCAAAATGAAATATAAAGTCTTTCCTTAACAATTTATTAACTTTTTTAGCTAGATGGAAATCTATACTTAAATTTAGATAGCCTTATTTTGAACTATAGCGTAAAATTAATGACCTACCTAGCACTAGAGAAATATGGATGTCCTTCCAATTCATATTTCTTTATCACAGGAGCTTTTAATGCCTCTTCTTCTTGTGCTGTCCACTGAAATTTTATTCAAACATATAATAGTCCAAGAATGCTTTTTCTTTAACATAATAGCTACTGTTAAAAAGATTGAGAAACTAAAATACATCAAAATTAGCACACAATGTTGCAGGAGATATGTCATAGACCATGTGCTGTTCATGTGAGTCATTTGCAAAACTAAGTTAGTAATCCCATTCATTGAAGATGTGGTACCGTACCCAGTTGATGCATTTGCTAAAATGAATGCCACTAATCTGCATAATAGGATAAAACTGTTATTACAGTTTTTATCTAATAAGGGCATCATGGATAATCTACAGATTTTCACATTGAACAACAACAACAGAACTAAGGAAAACACATGTGAGGTTCCCCAGGGTAATGCCTAGCAAAAACAGTGCATATGGGTTACCAAAACTCGAGAGAATTAGGAGAATTTTCTTTTGCAGTTCAAATAATGTGAATGCCTCATTATTCATCTGCATATACTTGCTTTAGTTTAACCCCAAATTGAAATAGTCAAGGAAGTTCAAAGTTACTATTGAGGTTTATGCAGACTTAAGCATAACATGAAATCAAACATCCATGAAAATAAATTTTCCTTGAATCAACGAAATTTGGTATCCATGAAAATAAAGGAGGCCATAGCATACAGTAGTATCAAATCATACCTCTTTTCCTTCCCTGAGTCTTTGTTCTCTTGTTATCTGTGCCAATACATTAGCAGCTTGTTCTCCTCCCATTACAGATATTCTGGAGTTTGGCCACATATATAAAAAACGTGGACTGAAATCAAAGATCAAATTGTTATTGAGTTTGGCCACATATATAAGAAACATGGACTGAAATTTTAAGAACAGAAATAACTGACCAACAAAGAGAATACTGTAAATATAGAATCATGGCATGCATTTATTATTGTGACTTATTCATTTCAGACTACAATGCTATCTTAAGTCATATGAAAAGAGTGAGTGGTGAAAAATAATGTTTATCCAATTCTTGAACCAATGCTTATATATATCATAAACTTAGTCCTCTATGCACGATTTTATCACTTTTTATGTAAATATATCGTATAATCATCAATTATTTTGGTCTCTGTTATGATTTTACAAATATGGCTGCTCATTAAATGCCTTGTTTTGAAGCCAAAGTTTACCGACTGTCACCTTATAGTAAACAAATAACAAAATGCATGGGTATTGAGCCTGTGTTTAACATGTACAATCAGATACTTGTTTATTTTAATGACAGATACATGCGTATTGCGATCACCGGATTTATACGAGGATAGTTATGCTCAGGTCACTATGCATACGGAAAATATGTCGGCAAATTGCTTCCTAGAAGCAAGCAATTAAAAATAAGTAAACTTCTTCTCCTGTTGGACAAATAAAAGAATTTTCCACAGAAAAAAGTATGTACATATGAAAAGAAAATGGCAAGTGACATGTGGATAATAAAATCAAAACAAGTCTGGATTCATCTACGGTTCGGTTTGTGGTTTATAAAAGCAGGAAATTTTCTTTTTTCAATTTAAATATCTTTAGTCAGAGATATATATTTGTCTCTCTTGTGTAATTGATCCTAAATAATTTCGTATTTTACGTTTTTAGTGTCTTTAAATTCAAAGGAAAACTTTCACACATGCGTTGCATACAGAAACTACCTGTTATGTGACTCATGAAAACTTTAAGTCTGAACGTTATGAATAAAGTTCTATCTTTTAAATGAAAATTGTAGAAAGTTTAACTTAAGATGAAAATTTATATCAAATATGATGGAAATGCATTCAAAAGACAAATCTACGACAAACGAACTCAAAATTGTGATTGATTGAGAAATATTAAATTCAAAAGTGAACTCAAAACAATTTTAATCAATTGACGAAACTATCTTTAATCCTGGTCGATACAATGCAGACTGACTGATTTTTATGGGGAAAATAATTATCATGGTCAATTATGAGATTTAAGAATAATTAACGGATTAGTGACCCATCCGATGGCGAGTATAAACTTGTCAAAAACATGAAGATAAGTAGATTTTTAGTATTTTCATGCGAAAATATTTTTACACTTTCCAAATTTAAGTGATGAAATGGATTTGAAATACATTCTTCATTTTGAAAACCTTTTCGTAAAATACGAAAATGATGAGCGCTAGCAAAATCACTGTTATAGGCATGTAACTAAGTGTTAATATAAACACAATCTGTGTTTAATCCATGAAAAATAAATGAACCTACTGCAGCTCATGATCACTTTTAGTTGTAAGATTTCTTGGTGAAAAGAACCTCAAAATTGGAACATAACATTAAATATATACCTATATGATCTGCCACACATGCCATAATTACCAGCACCATAGGACCCGCCTATAATTACTGTAAATTTAGGAACTTTGGCACATGCAACAGCGGTCACCATTTTAGCACCATGTTTTGCTATACCTCCAGCTTCTGCCTCTCTCCCTACCATAAAACCTAAAATATAATACATAAATTAATCAAAGCGCGAAAGCGCTGTAAAGGCAGTTAATTACAGGTTGTGTGTATTTCTAGTCCAGTTATATCATTATCTTCCATAGAACAGAGGTGGTTTGTAGTATTTAAGATTTAGAGTTCTCTTGTACCTAGTTCACCTATATCTATAGTCTACTGTTTACAGTATATTTTCTGTACCTCGCCATGAAATGCATTTTTAAGACATAAGAACTTTTCCTTTTTAATGTAAATAAAACTATTTTTAATTATAGATTATATACACATATTCAATTACTCCTATCCTATGAAAAATAATTCACAAAGATTGACTAGTCTCCGTTCTGTGTGTATTGCTAGAACATCAAGTAACATAATGGTTAATGTACATAGTAACATGTCAACTCTTTTGAAGACAGAACTTTTTTAAAATTCTCCCTCCAAGCAAAATTATTTTTCAGTATAAACATGATAAAGTTATCTACCTGTATTAATGACCTAGAGACTCTCAAGAGCCTGTGTCGCTCACCTTGGACGGTCTATGTGCATATTAAACAACGGACACATATAAAATGACAAAATTGTGTTTTTGATGATGGGGATGTGTTTGTAGATCTTTCTTTACTGAACATTCTTGGTGCTACAATTATCTCTATCTATAATAAACATGGCCCAGTATTTACAGTTGAAAATATTTTTTAAAAATTAACAAAAAATACAAAAATTTATGAAAATTGTTAAAAATTGACTATAAAGGGCAATAACTCTTTAAGGGGTCAACTTAAAATTTTGGTCATATTGACTTATTTGTAGATCTTACTTTGCAGAACATTATTGCTGTTTACAGTTTATCTCTATCTATAATAATATTTAAGATAATAACCAAACTCTGCAAAATTTCCTTCAAATTACTAATTTGGGGGCAGCAATCCATCAACGGGTTGTCAGATTTGTCTGAAAATTCCTGGGCAGATAGCGCTTCACTGAAGAGACAATTTCACCCATGTCAGATTTGCTCTAAATGCTTTGGTTTCAGAGTTATAAGCCAAAATCTACATTTTACCTGTATGTTCTATTTTTGGCCATAGTGGCCATCTCGGTTGGTTGACCGGGTCTAACCACACATTTTTTAAATTAGATACCGCAATGATGATTTTGGCTAAGTTTGGTTAAATTTGGCACAGTAGTTTCAGAGAAGATTTTGTAAAAGTTTATGGACGACGAAACCAAGTGATGAGTCAGGTCAGGTGAGCTAAAAAGGAGTTTTTAATCAAGGTAACAATGACATCTGGTGGCCATAAAAGCTGTCTCATTAGCATTTTAACCACTTCCCATATTTGCTTTTAAGACAATAGAAGAAAATTATTCAATGCAAAAACAAAACTTACTTGTAAAATATGAAATTCTCTTTACAGTATGAGTTTTTCTCATTGTTGGAGATTGTACAGTAGTACAGTCCTGTAACTGCTTATACCCATTTCTTATCCCCTTTAGTTTGATAAACTCACAGAATATCATATATTTACATTGTGACACATCTCCTTATTTTTATATGCATTACAATAACATGAACAATTGTAATTCAAATCTATATATCAAAGCAAAATGAATTTCACTACTTTCATTCATGCATCCTTTGGAAAAATATAAGTTCTAAAATGACACAATATATGTTTATTTATATAAAAATAATATTTAGTTTTCGACTCTTAACAGGTATAAACAAGAATGTGTCCCCAGTACACGAATGCCCCACTCGCACTATCATTTTCCATGTTCAGTGGACCGTGACATTGGGGTAAAAACTCTAATTTGGCATTAAAATTAAAAAGATCATATCATAGGGAACATGTGTACCAAGTTTGAAGTCGATTGGACTTCAACTTCATCAAAAACTACCTTGATCAAAAACTTTAACCTGAAGAGGGACAGACAGACGGACGAACGGACGAACGGACGCACAGACCAGAAAACATAATGCCCCCCTACTATCGTAGGTGGGGCATAAAAATGCACAGCTGTGTCATGATTTGTGAAATCTGTGCTGAAAACATAGGCATTTATGGTGTTTGAGTAATTCCATCTGTGAAGCTCAACATTAGCTCGTCAGTTGGTGGTGGACAGTTATAAATCTTTCCTGCAGGATGAATGTACATCTGTTCAGGAAAACCAATTTCACAAATCAAAACTTTCCTCTAGATTTCTCCTACAATATTCATCCAGTTTAGTTCTTTTGGTTTAACGGGACACCGTCCTGATTTTTAATTTTGTAAACCATTCAGTCTCTTGCTTACAAATGGTGCATGAAAATAGGATGGGAATGCATGGCAGTAGACAAGTCTCTATAAAGTGGGTATGTGCCCTGAAAAAAGTTTTATAACATTAGCTTTTTTGAAACTTGTGAAAGACTTGTGCAACACACATACCTAAATAACTATAACATAGGTGGAGAGCATCATTCATGTCAATGTTTTGTTCCTGTTTACATTGTCATTGATATTTTTCAAGAAAGCCCGATGCATAGCTCATGAATTCTTGTCATTACAACCGAAATTTACATAATTACTGCTAAAATAATTATCAGTATAATATATCTCTTGTAGAAAAACCATACAATAGTAGTATTAACCAAAAAATGTCAAACAGATGATATTGAATCGTAATCCCAAAAGTTATGACGTCTTGAATTCACCCCCCTTTTTATTCTAAAACGATAATTGCGGTTGCAGACTTTGGTTTACTTGCATGGCGATTATATAAATAACAGTATATATTTCTTAAAGAAAATAAAGTTTTACCATGAATAGTTTCCTGAACGTAGTCGTTTTCAGTAAAATGTGCCTTGCAAACAACAGCTGATTGATATGGGTTCTACGATTGCATCGCACATGACAATCTACGTTTGAGCCATGGCGTTGATCCAACTTTTCCTTCTTATTAAGTCCTTTAGAAATGCAAGTCCTCCTCTTAAATGACACTCAGGTACACACCAACAAGGACTAGGCATCGTTAATTGTGTGATTGTTTTGCAGTGCAAAAACGGAAGTTAAGGACGGAACTGACTGGTCTCACTAATAAGAGACAAGAAGAATTTTAGAGACAAACAGCGACAAGAAGTTTAATTTAGTGACGAAGCGACAATAACTAACAAGGGACAAGCGAATCGTAATTCTCTCACGAGGCTATTCTCATTTGATGTGATAGGGTGAAGCTACACCTATCAAATATGTCCCTATGAAAAAGAAGAATTTCACTGTTAGAAAGGAAATGATATTGCATGGTTTTGATTCAATAAATTCTTTAAAAGGAAATTGAATTTTTTTTGTTTTGATGGCCAATTTTTAGCGTGTGCATAAAATATATTTTTTTTTATATCTAATAAAAACTAATCCCTTTCTTCTTAATAAAAACATATTTTTATCTATCAATGTACAGTAATATAAAAAATGTTTTATAACCGCCCCTATAATAAAAAATAATGCATGTTTTTTTTAATATCTATGGGGAATAAGTTGTTGCAATGACATTTTTTTTATTTATGTATAGTCGCTATATAGTCTTCTTGACGCTTCTTCTCGCTAAATTAATTATATTGTCGCTTCTTATCGCTATTTTAATTTTATTGTCGCTTCTTATCACTTTTTGACGCTTCTTGTCTTTAATTAGTGGAGCTCTATTCAGGAACGATAATTTCATATTTTACATAACTGAGACCGAAATAACTATAACGTCATACGGCTTCACGTACAGAAATACTTTAAATTGTATATTATGCAATATAATTTACGGTCAGTCGACTTTTAATTATAATATCATGTTATATCAACGAGTGAAATGATTTTAAAATATCTTTAGATCGCAAATAGTACTCGAAATGGAACGGACCTCTTTCCACACAGAATTCGAATAATTATAGTTTGTAATCAGATTGACTGCTTATAATGCAAAAGACACATTAATAAACAGATTTTTAAAGCGAACAATACACACTGATCGTTTCTTTATTTCCCAATGTAAATGAAAGGAACAAAAACCAATACATACCACAAAAAGTAGAGGAGAAATTTAAACATTTCCGGATCTATTTCTTGCAAAATGACCCCCAGCAAAGATTTGCGTAAGGAAAGATAAACCTCATGACTTGAAAGTCAGGCCTTAAAGCACTGCCTTTAAAAACCTGTGGTATGATTGGCAGTGAAACAATTTTCCATCAGAGACAAATAATGTCGAAGTTAGCAACTTCATGAGTTATCTTTATTTTATGAATTCAATATCTTGATTTAATTAATGAATGGTATCAGTTTAATCAGATAAAAGTTCTTTAAAATTTTTTGATGTTTCGTTTAGACCTATGCTGGCACATGTTCTATGCATTTTGTTCCTTACGCTTTTAGTCTCAAATCATTTCGTACAAGTTTTTTTTCAAAAGCAACTATCTTGTGCAATGAAAAATCCTCAACAGACTGCTTCAAATTACTATTCAAATTTTCATTTTAGATTTTTGTCCAAAGAGATTGTAATGATAAAATACATTTTCTTTGATTGTTTATTATCAGGCTGCTTGAATTTCCTATAAATATACCATTCTTCAGCATATGTAAGACCAAATGCAAAGATTTTATGTTTATGTCATTTCATACCTATACCCTAAAATGGTATTCGCATACATCTAAGTCATTTGGTTCTTGTGAATAGTTGTCCCATTGGCAATCATACCACATCATCTTATTTGTATCTATGCACCTGTCCATAGTCTATACCTTGTCAGGGTATATCTGTTGTTATATCTTAATGTTTTGGGTTTTGTGGGGTAATTTAGGGAATTTGGTTTAGTCCTATTAGTGGCAGTATTTTGTTAAGTTTATACACATTTTTTCTAGATTCAGAGAAATTACTCTATAATATATTGGTAATGTTTGAGCATCTTTTAAAGTGGTTGTTGCCGGCTGTCATGTTTTTTTCCCAGTTTGAATTATGCTGCTGGCTTTCTCTTTTCTCTTTTTGTTTCAATTGTTTTCACATCAGTGCCTTTTAAAGCCTACCATAGGCTTAACGTTTTAGCTAATTGTTGACTCACCCGTAATGTTTTGTAAAAATATTAATGGTATATTTCTTTGACAGCATAATTCTATAAAATGTGTTCCCTGAAATAGAAAACATGCCATTAATAATCTTTAACATTTATCAATTCTGAAACAATTGTTTTGTTGTGGATTTCTAGCTATTAAATAACTTATAAATTTAATACATTCAAAACTTTTGTGTTCACAGTATCTGTTACCTTTAATGCTGATTCAGAAAATAGAACACCATTATTTCCTAAAATGCCCACTGGATATCCCCATAATCTAGCAAAACCTGAAAAGGAAAATGGCAGAATTAATTACTGACAAGTGTAAAACACAATTCTTCATTCAGTGATTTAGCGCAGTTGTGGGCTACAGTGCAAATCCTTAGACTTATATAAAGAAATAATGAAGAAATTTTTTTTTTAACTAAAAACAAATTAAAACCTTTTAACAAAAATTTTAACAAATCATTTGATGTGAAAAAGATCTGATCACTCTTATCCTTATTTTTTGTTGAAGATTTTTTATGTTATGTTGTTTGTCTTTTTTAAAAAATTTTAAGATGGTATTGCTAGTTTGTCATGGAACTGTGAGATGGAATACTTTTTTTGTTATCTTGTCTCTTTTCTACTGGTATAAAAATCAATAAAGATTTAAGTGAAATCAACCCTTCACAAAATGTGACAACTGGTCTAGTTTTTTATGAACAATTCACAAATTTACAAATTTTGGCATCAACAATAACTGCTGTTATAAATCACGAATGTTATACGTCTAAATATATATGACAAACCTGTGACTAGAGTTTCTCCATACATTGTTTTAAATTCGTCAAATCTACTACCATCGACTATTCTGGCAATAACCTGCAATTACAATATACATGTTGCCTTGTTGATAAAATAGTCGAAGTAAGTCATTTACAGCAATTACTAGCCTATCTAAACTGAGGTCTACTTAATGCAGGTGAATTTTGCTCCAATCAAAAACTGAATAAGATTGCCAGTTTCCATGCTGAAGGTCAATCTGTGTACTCCAACAGCCCCCAGCAATACTGAGCACCATGACATAGCAAAGGAAGCTGACAGTTGTATTAATCACAATCAAATTTACTAATCATAATTTTTGAGGCATCTGATATTCTATTTCAAGAACATTTCCTTAAAAATCCAGTTTTCTAGTATTCAAAATTCCATGCAAGTTATTATAAAAAAAAATTAGGAAAGCAGCTTTTTTGGGACATGTCTTTCACATTTTTCCAAATTGCCTGCTTTTATAAAAACTGGCACACAAATGTTTAATAAACTGCCTTGATAAGGAACAAGATTCAATCCAGTTGAAATAGAGTATTTCATAAATATTAAGCTAATCTTAACTCATTACACATACCTCCCGAACATCAAATGTCTTCTTTAAATTAGCTCCCACAATTCCATATAAATCATCTGCAGGGTAAATAGGTTCATCTGGTGTTTCTATGGTTACCTGAAATAATAGCACCGACTAAAGCATAAATGTCTACATGACACAATGGCCTGGTCAAAATTACAAAACAACACCAAGAAAGCTAGGTTGTCTAAAATCTAATTTGGCATTTATATTACAAGTCACTCAATAATAAATCTGATAACTAAGTTTCATGATGATATGACCACAACCTATAATATCGTATACCAAACTTTTACTACAAACTAAAACTGTTAAGTGATGAGTGACAGAATGGACATCATAATATCACTTTATTATCTAATTAAATAATCATACCACATCTTCTTTTTTTAAATATCTATTAATATAAAAAAATAAATTTCAAGCAAAAACAAAGCAATTAAGTATACCAAGAAAAAGCCAGCAATTCATACAACAACATTAATGTGTCCAAAGTAGTGTTAATTCAGAAATTTTTGTGTGTATTTATAATGCGATTTTTGTGATTTTAGAGTTAATTGTGATTTAAATGTTTGCGATATTGAGAAAAATCCTGTTTAGTTCATATAAAAAGGTTAAATGATTGCGATTATTACCCTGTCCCATTTTTTGCAATAATAAAAACATCACAATAATTTCTGAATTTACAGTACATGGATGCCCCACTCACACTATCATTTTCTATCTTCAGTGAATTAAGAAATTGGAGTGATAACTATAATTTTGTTTAAAATTAGAAAGATCATAACATAGGGAATATGTGTACTAAGTTTCAAGTTGATTGTACTTCAGCTTTAACAGAAACTACCTTTACCAAAAACTTTAGCCTGAAGTGGAACAGACGGACAGACAAACAAAAATAGGTAGGGCATAGAAACAAATTCTAAGCTTACCTTAGGATTTTTACGATAGTTTATGTTTTTTATTATTCTTCTTGCTATATGTAATGCATGTTCATCATCTTGTGCATAATAATCTGTTACACCAGACTTACTGAAACATGTGAAATATAGTATATTGGAAATTGTAAAAGCTCTGTATTGAAAATTAAATCATTTTACTTTTTTATTTCTTCTGCGTTTTTATTTTTTTATTTTTGGAAAAACAGCATTCTGATTGAAATACAGATGTTGTGTCCACATTTATTGAAAGCCTGTCAGAATCTGAAAGTGTTCTGGTCTCCTCTCTATGTTTTTCAAAGACCTTTCTGAATCCTCTGAATTATACTACTTTAAAAAAATACTTGTATTCTGAAAATATTTCTTTTCATGTTCTATCCAGGACAAATATGGTCTTACCTCTCCTATAGTTAAATCAGTATTAGGATTAATTTAGACCAATAAATCAAAATTTTCCTTTCAATTACTTCTATTTTAGGCCTAAAATAAAATATTGTTTGTTTCCCCAATCCCGACCGACCCCGCAAAAATGGTGCTACTCATAAAATTTTATTGTCAAAACAAGGTCAAGTATTATTTTATTCATTTTGGATTTTCAGGATTGCCGGATCGTCCGATAATGTTCAAGCTTTTTGAAAAAATAAAATCATTTCCCTACCTACCTAGCCATACCTGGCTTGGCAGGGTCGGGATTGGGGAAACCAACAATATATTAATTTAGGCCTTAGGACTTGATTTAAGTAAATTTTTTATCTTAATTTCATATAATAAAACCCAGGATAAGCCCTAAGGTAAGAATATGATGATGAAATTTAATGTACAAAAATCTTCCTAAATATATTTCTTACCTACAATGGAGGTCAGCCCCTCCTAATTCTTCTGCTGGTACATCTTCACCTGTGGCAGCTTTTACCTATGTTAATATATAATGTAGATATTACTAAATGTAGAGGCAATCTTAATGGTTGGTGAATAACTATAATCAAAGAGCTGAAAGCTCTGAAGAAAAATGACGCCACTGTCTCTAATATTGGGATAGTTTTTATGCAAGTCTTGATTTTCACATACCGTAATTAGTTTAACAATGCAACATGTCTCGTAAGCATATAATTGATATTCGTATATGTGTGTGTGTGTGAAGTGAAAGTGACAACTGGCTGTTTTTTAAGACAAATGAATAGGTCAAGACTACCTGAATTGTACAAATAAATACCGTAGAAAGGCTTGTATATTTTTCACTGGTACATAGTCTGAATCCGGGTCCGTTCGCGCCCACTCATGTTCGCCCCTTTCACTTTCACACCCTACATGTTCCCACCCAATCTTAATTGGTTTTGTGTTTAATAACTCTGTAAGCAAGTGTTTTCTTATAAATATAATTGTTGTCATTGTCTCAAAATAAAGTGAGACAGCATTTTTTTTTGTGTTGAATAAATCTTAATCATGTTTTAGATAGCGTATTGTTAAAAATTATAATAATCCTTTCTAAATAAAGTGGTATTTTGTCAACGTTTTATTTTGTGTTGAATAACTCTTAATCATGTTTTGTTAGTGTATTGCTATGACTTTGTTTCATTGACTTCTTTCAAAATGAAGTGAGATTCTGACTATGTTTTTTTCTGTGTGTTGAATAGATTTTATCATGTTTTGGTTATAATAGTGGATTGCTATATTTTGGTTCCTATATTTTATTGTTTCGTTGTTTCAGATCAAAGGGACCAAGCTGTTAAAAACAATTATCTTTTGTGTTTTTCCTTAAAAATCTTCAATGTTTTACTCATACCAAGCTATAAATACATTCAGTATTTACACCAAAGCAATTTAAAACAACAATCATGATTTTCCAATTATTCAAATTGAATTTGAATTAAAATTGGGCGCGAATGAGTAGAGTGCAAACGGACCTTGGGTGCGAACGTGCTAGGTGCGAACGTGTAGGGTGCGAAAGTGTATTGGGCGCGAACAGACCTGATACCACATAGTCTGAACCCCCTTCTCCCACAAAATATTAAGTAAATAATCTTTTTGTTACTGTTATCAAAGGTCTAATGAAACTCAGGTAATTTCAAACATTTGTCAAAGAATTCTAGTCAAACCGGCACCTGGTTAAATTGGCACCTGGACAAATCAGCACCTGGTTAAATCGACACCTGATTTAGTCAATTCGTCACCCATGTTAAATATAAATTTTAACAGTATTTTAAGCAAAAAGGGTAAAAAATAAGTAAGGGGTTGCCAGAATTTTTTTCAGTATTTAAGCAAAAAGAGTTAAATACTCACTTTCACATTTTTGGGTGTTCATGTACATTTTGTATATATTTATTTTTCTCAACTTAATGACTTTTTTGGTGTATTTTTAATGATATATATATGAGTAGTCAAAATAATTATTACGTCTGGCAAGGCTTTTTTAATTTTATTCTGGGACACCTTTCTATGACCGCAAGGCTATGTTAATTTTTTTCTGGGACGCCTTCCTACGAACTTCATAGGAAGACATCACAGAAAAAAAATAAAATAGCCTTGCCAGACGTTATAATTATTTGGACTAATACATGTACATGAGATATTGGATATGTTTATGCATTATTTAAACCAGTTGAGCATTTTACAGGATTGTTTGTTTAATGCTTTTTAAACTTTACTGAAAAAAACACCTTAAATTTGCTTATTATTTGGCATGAAAGTTTGATTTATTGAAAGGGACTCATAGTTTTCCATTTTATTTTAATAATTGTCTAATTGTTAAAACAACAGCTTTGGTAAGGGCTTCGTTGTTTACCTTTATACACAACAACATATTCACTATGTACTTGGTAACAGTTATTAATTAATTGAATAGAAAATATTATAACAAATATTATTGGATGCCGAATTGACGTCAAATAGGTGCCGATTTGACTAGATGCCAATTTAACCAGGTGCCGACTTGACTTGTACATTTCAATTCCTCTGCGATCGTTTGCGGTATTTTCTTGAGAAAAACCTATTTTCCATCATCAAAGAGAAGAAGAAACTGCTTGAAAATGATTCTGGAACGCTTCATGATTGTTAAAATAAGTTAAATTCACTCAAAAAACAATTTTAAAACTTGCGATGTTTAAACAGGAAGTTTCAAAAGCACGTGTAAAAGAAGAAATTAACCGGTGAAAGTGGAAATCCGTACATAACAGATATCACTATAGTACGACTTTGAAAGCAAAACAGTTCCATCCTTTTGTAAAACAGTCTTTAATATACCTATCACATTAATGTGTAACAGGGTCTTAAGCTTATTCAAACCATAAAAGTCGGTATGAAACACCAAAACGGAATGAACAATAACCGATTACGTTTTGTAGTTTACAAATTCTAAACTGGTTCCCGTCAAACTACAACACTTTGTTCGAGTGTAGTGGAATACAAGCAGAAACCAGTTAGTTTGTAAACTGGTTCCTGGCTGATTACTACACAATGACCTCTCATGCATAATGATAACACAAGCAAATTCCAGTTTGTATAGAAAATAGTAAATACGAAACCAAGCGCGGTAGGCAGAGAAATGTAATGAAGTTCAGGTCGCCAGTTATGGAACAATGACTGCGTCATTTTCCAAAAATCACTATTTGCGCTATGACAAACAAAGCCATTAGTCTGAGATCAAACAGTCCTTAACCAAGATCAAATTTTAGTTCACTGAAAACTAAAAATTAATTATACTGTTAGGTCAGAAATTATAGTGATGTTTCAAATTGTGAAAACTGACACAATATGTCCCCCCTCCCCAATAACTCACATTTTAAATTTTGCTGGCATTTTGTTTGCAGCATGTCCTGACACCCTTGTACATAATCTTGACTTTGCATCCATTTTAAAGGGGGAATGCTTTGTACAGGGGTCGAAATTGGCGCTGGTCCGGTGGCCCAAGACCAGTAGAAATTGCAGACCCAAACCCACACCTATGATAAATGTCCAGCAAATTATTAACTGATAATACAATGAATTATATCTACCAAGCACCTATAAAACTAACCAATGGAGGACCAGCCAAGAAAATAGTTCCTTTCTTCCTAACAATCACACTTTCATCAGCCATTGCTGGAACATATGCTCCTCCTGCAGTACAACTTCCTAAAACTACTGCTACCTGAAATTGAAAAAAATGATATGAGCATTGAATCTGATAAATGTTTCCAGTGAATTCTTCTGTGAAAAGTATTAAGTATATGAAACATATGTAAAAAAAGGTTTGTATTGTTTTTTCAAGATAAAATTGTTTAAGAATTGAATTGTTCTTTTGTAACTTCATTGGGGTGTAAAAGCGTTGACGGAAGTACATTTTGTATGAAGCACTTATGCGCTTCATTCTAAAAATGTGCGCACCGTCAACACTTTTACAACCCTATGAATTTACAAAAAGAAGCATTCAATACTTATAATTACATTTTTTAGCTAGGATCATGAAAACACGAATTTTATCAATTTTTTATTTAATTCACCTGTTCACATAAATGGGACCTCGTGTTATCATGAATGATAAGTCTTATTGGGTAATGCAATTGCTTAAGGAATAACACGTGATGTGCAGTTAACCAATCAGAATAACGTTTAATAATGAAACATACATCTAATGTAATTATTTCAATATAAATATATATCTACAATGTATTTGATATTCATCCTTTCTCTTTTTTTGACTTTTATAGATTTCTTTTTTTGATTTTTTACACCATCTCATATTTTAAAGAATTTTACAAATAACTATATTATAATTTTACAAACCTGTGGTATACCTTTGGCAGACATATTAGCCTGGTTAAAAAATATACGACCAAAATGGTCTCTGTTTGGGAAAACATCTGCCTGTCGTGGTAAGTTAGCACCTCCAGAATCAACTGAAATGATGCAAAAAATAGATTTATAACAACTACTGACTAGATCTTTTCATTTCAACTATAAAAAGGTGCCTGCTCTTTGCTGTCAGGTTGATATACTGTAATATCCTCAAATTCCATTTTAATCAAAATTGAAATCAAATTATATTGTTTTAGATAAAAGATTTTTCAAAAGCTTTAAACTTTACAATATAGACATGACAGAAATTGTTACTGTCAAATATCAAAATGCAAATATTGAATTTACAGACTTTAAGATATATATTGAAGTTGAAACCCAGTAATCTTATCATCAACTCTTAAAAGATTACCCAATATATTCATTTTATTTTATACAAACCTAAATAAATACAAGGGAGATGATTTTGCATTGCTATTTCTTGTGCCCTTAGATGTTTTGTTACTGTTATTGGATAATAAGATCCTCCTTTTACTGTTGGGTCGTTGGCAACAATCATACATTCTACACTATAAATGTAAAGATCAAAATATGTTAAACAGTACAATGAGACAGTTTTTCAACGAGCATGTCATGTCACAATAAGCATGATAAGTGCTATAAACAATGATAAAAAGCTAAAACATTACATTTAAACAAGATGAAAAAAATATTATCATACATCATGTACATAGGTAATTAGTACAACTATGAATACATATTTTTTTTACCAATTTGTCCTACTATTAATTGTTTCCTAAATGCAATTCCCCTTCAATCTGAACTAAATCTACCTTGCGTTAATTACTTGTTGCACATAAAATATTTTGATTTGTAATATGAAATACTTTTAGTGATTTTGAAATTTACTCTCTTTCAATAATGAAAACAAGAATGTGTCCCCAGTACATGGATGCCCCACTCGCACTATCATTTTCTATGTTCAGTGGACCGTGAAATTGGGGTCAGAACTCTAATTTGACATTAAGATTAGAAAGATCATAAATTAAGGAACATATATACTAAGTTTCAGGTTGATTGGACTTCAACTTCATCAAAAACTACCTCGACCAAAAACTTTAACCTGAAACTGGACAGACGAACGAAGGGACGAACAGACGCACAGACCAGAAAACATAATGCCCCTCTACTATTGTAGGTGGGGCATAAAAATCAAGAGCTTTAGCAAACTCACTACATTATTATTGTCTAAAGTTTAACATAAAATACAATTCAATATATGAACTGGGACATATTTACCCTGATACCCTTCCAATGCCTGTTATGATTCCCCCTGCTGGTACCTCTTCCTTTCCATACAACTGGTATCCTGCTAACTGACTTAACTCTAAAAATGGTGATCTAAAATAAAAAAAGCTTTCTATTTATCACTGTTTATTTTATCATAATTTCTTTACATTTTAACTTTGCCATGATGCTGAACTTGTTAGTCATAACCATTTGTTAACACCTCAACTTCAGAAATTTATTTATGAATAAGTGCAGCAAAATTTAGAAAGTGTCCAGTTGATTTTGCAATTATTGATGACTCAAAAGATGAAACAGATAAATTTCACCACCTATTCCAAACAAATATGAGATATTGCACATTTCGAAAAAAGGTAAAGTAATCTGAAAGATACTTACTCTGGGTCCAAGAGTCCATTGATTCTGTCTCTAGGTAATAACTTTCCTCTTGATAAATGTCTATCAATTGCTTTTGGACCTCCTCCTAAAAGACAAAATTAATTTGTTGAAAGTTTTTGCAACATAATTCAATAAACATATTTGTCATGTTATACAATAAAATATGAAAGATATATATGTATATGCACTTAATATAATATACCCAGAATACAATATTGAATTGACTTTTTAATAACCCTATCCTCCACCTTATTATACATTATTAGTCCTCAATAAATATTATAAGTCTTTGTATTCACGATATTAAAAGTCTACATTTAACTGATGATATTTTTAAGTAAAAGGACTTGACTATATAATTAAACAGGTAACTAGGTGTCCTGTTTTAGAGGTAGAAAATATAATCATAAATGTCATGCATTTAACTTTTAAGATATATTTGTATCTCACTTAAAGATAGTTGCAAGAACTCTGCACACATGTTTAAGCATTACAGATTCTTTATGTCAGTCAGTCCTCATGAATCATTATAAATACAAAATTACATAATTATGGACACTTTCCTGCTAGACATGCTACATGTAGATGTCAAGACTCTTTTGAAATCTTTAAAAAATACAGAAAAAATTATGTTAAGAGAAAAATATTAAGCAAACTGAACCCCATCAACACTTAGTGGTCTCAAAAAATCTAGAATCTTACCCTGTATCACAGTAGAAACTTTAGATTGTAAATCTTTCACCAATGACTGCATGCGGTCATAATTCTCCTGTTAGAATAAAAAAGAACTTAATGCTTCATGTACTATGATTACCATAACTATATTATTTTAAAACTATCTATATGATCATAAATACATCATTTCTATGTTTTACTTTTTATCATGATTATTATTAACATGTACACCACTACTGAAATTACAATCTGTTATTAATATGACACAAAATAACGAATTCTAGTCAAATCAGCACCTGATGAAATTGGCACCCGATATAGTCAAATTGGCACCCAATATAGTCAAATTGGCACTTGATATAGTCAATTAGCACCCAGTATAGTCAAATCAGCACCAAATGTAGTAATTTCAGCACCCATATAAAATATGTTGATAAAGCCTATTTTTTCAGTATAATGATTGCAATACAATTCAAAGTAGGTGTTATGCAGAAATATTGACTTCATAAACATCTTTGGGGGTTTCTGTATGTTTTTTTGTTGTTGTTCAACTTACTAATATGTGTCTTTGATGTATTAGATATTGGATATTTGCTATGCATGGTTTGAACACTTAAAATAAAACATATATTTTATCCAAAATAACACTAACACAAATATAAACCAAATAACACACCATGACAAATACTTAAAATGTCTATTTGAGCATTTAACCAGGTGCCTTATTGACTTTTTCTATAGGTGCCTTATTGACTTTTTCTATAGGTGCTTATTTGACTGAGTTCCCGGTTTGACTTGTACCCCAAAAAACAACATGAACAAGAGGTTTTTCACTTTTTTTCAATGGATTGTTGTGATTTCAGGTTCCTGGCACCGTAACCCCCCTGTTTATGGATGTCACATAAAATGAATATAATGCTTTTACCAAGAAAGAACAATCAAAGAGCTGAAAGCTCTGAGGAAAAATGACGCCACTGTCTCTAATATTGGGATATTTTTTATGCAAGTCTTGATTTTCACATACCGTAATTAGTTTAACAATGCAACATGTCTCGTAAGCATATAATTGATATTCGTATATGTGTGTGTGTGAAGTGAAGATGACAACTGGCTGGTTTTTTTTTAAGACAAATGAATAGGTCAAGACTACCTGAATTGTACAAATAAATACCGTAGAAAGGCTTGTATATTTCTCACTGGTACATAGTCTGAACCCCCTTCTCCCCACAAAATTTTAAGTAAATAATCTTTTTGTTACTGTTATCAAAGGAGGTCTAATGAAAATCAGGTAATTTCAAAGAATTCTAGTCAAACCGGCACCTGGTTAAATTGGCACCCGGTATAGTCAAATTGGCACCTGGTTAAATCGACACCTGATATAGTCAATTTGTCACCCATGTTAAATATATATTTTTAACAGTATTTTAAGCAAAAAGAGTAAAAATAAGAAAGGGGTTGCCAGAATTTTGTTCAGTATTTAAGCAAAAAGAGTTAAATACCTAAGGAAGGGATTGTCCAAAAATATTAACTTTCACATTTTTGGGGGTTCATGTACATTTTGTATATATTTATTTTTCTCAACTAAATGTGTATTTTTAATTATATATATGAGGTATTGGATATTCTTTATATATGCCTTTTTTAACCAGTTGGGCATTTTTAATTTTTACAGGATTGTTGGTTTAATGCTGTATAAACTTTCACTATAAAAAACACCTTAAATTTGCTAATTATTTGGCATGAAAGTTTGATTTATTGAAAGGGACTCATAGTTTTCCATTTTATTTTTTTAATTGTCTCATTGTTAAAACAATGTTTAGCTTGGGTAAGGGCTTCGTTGTTTACCTTTATACACAACAGCATATTAACTATGTACATGGTAAAAGTTATTAATCAATTGAATAGAAAATATTATAACAAATATTATTGGATGCCGAATTGACTTCAAATAGGTGCCGATTTGACTAGATGCCGATTTAACCAGGGGCCGATTGGACTTGTACATTTCAAATCCTCTGTGATCGTTTGCGGTATTTTCTTGAGAAAACCTGTTTTCCATCATTAAACAGAAGTAGAAACTGCTTTAAAATGATTCTTGAAAGCTTCATGATGGTTGAAATAAGTTTAATTCACTTAAAAAACAATTTTGAAACTTGCGATGTTCAAACAGGAATTTTAAAAAGCACGTGTAAAAGAAGAAAATAACCAGTGAGAGTTGAAACCGATACATGACAGATATCACTATAATACAACTTTGAAAGTAAAACAGTTCCAACCTCTTGTAAAACAGTCTTTATTATACCTATCACATTAATGTTTGAAGGGTCTTAAGCTTATACAAACCATATAAGTCGGTATGAAACACCAAAACGGAATGAACAATAACCGATTACGTTTTGTAGTTTACAAATTCTAAGCTGGTTTATGGTTGTCTTTTTTACTATGTTTGGATCGTTTCAATCTAGCAGATACCAGTTTATTTCAAATGCATTGAAAATAAACTTATTAATATATATGAGTCAAAATTATTAGTTTGAAAAATGATGAGAGCGCCCTCTACAATATGCTTCAATAATGGCGGAACGTAAACAACCACCTAGCCGGGGAAAAAAACTTGTTCTCTTATTTCTTGCTTATTGTACTCTATAGTCCGCACTCCCTCTGGAAGGTCCAATTTTGGAGAATAACACCGCGGACTAAACAAGCCTTTCTACAGGCCTCGACAATAATGCTTGTTCGATTGTCCGGTACCAGAGGTAAAAAAGGTCGGACAAGTAAAAGCTATACCAAGCTTGTCCGATGGGACAAGTAGAATCATTCTGCAGAAAATAAATTTTAATCCAACTTTGATGAACAAAGTATAATTATTAACATTTTTAGATAAGGTAACTTTAAAAGACAGTTCGTCACCAGCTCGGAAATGATTCGGCTCCAAGTTTAATAGACAGTTGGGCACCGTAGGAGACATATTTCATAGACATAATTAATAGACAGTTTGGCAAGGCAGTAGACATTTCTGGACCAAGACAAATCAGAACCCCTTTTCCTACCTTATTTTGTTGCTTTATAATAATTAATACCAATGTCCATACAGTATTTTTTAAATAAGAATGAGGAAATTATTTACGATAAAAATCATCCAATCATGTTTGATCTTTATGTAGAAAAAACAATAGTTTGCAATGCAGTGACCTATAGTTGTTAATTTCTGTGTCATTTGGTCTTTTGTCTCATTGATAAAACATACCTCATATTCTTTTTATTGATTGCATTTGAATAAACTTTTTTCAACTTTAAAAAAAAATCCAATTAGTGTACATTTAGAGGCCAATCAGATGGTGCCTCATGTGCAAAGTATGATGAGACTTTAACATTGATAAAAACTAGAACCTAAGTCCTGTGACACAACTAAATTCAGTTGTTCATGGCTCATATCTTTTAAAAGTATTTCAAAGGATCATGAGGATATAAATCAAATTCTGTTCAATTTTTTTTTAATTCATTTTGTTCCTTGAATCAACTTGAAATGCAAACAGGTGCTCCGCAGGGCGCAGCTTTATACGACCGCAGAGGTCGAACCCTGAACAGTTGGGGCAAGTATGGACAAAACATTCTAGCGTGATACAGCTCTGAATTTGGATTGTGATCAAATTTTTGACATTACATGGGTTTTTTTTACACAAAACAAATGTCAAGATTTTACAAATTTTACAATTAAAGATTTCTTCTTCAAACTTTTTAAATCTAAAATCAAATAGTTGACACAGCATAGGTTTCTGACACAGAATGAATGTGGTCTAATGAACTTAAAAGTTTGTTTTTTCCTTTTAGCAATTCACTATGCTGTTGAATATTAATCCTCTCAAAAAAATGTTTGAAGAAATTTTCTTTTTATTTATGAAATCTGAAATGAGAAAAATTTAACCCCCCCCCCCCCCTTTTTTCACATCCCCGTTTCCCTTTTTCCAAAACTGATATCAATTCAAATTTCTAATGGAGTTTGCAACAATAACTACTCTTTTAAATACATCATAAAATATTAAAATGTAAAATAAAGTGCTTGTTATCACTGAATGGTAAAGATTGGTTGGTAGTAAAAGTGAATATACATTGTTTATTGTATAAAACAATAAAAAAAACTTCATCAGCAACATTTTATATTGGCAAATTTCCAAAGAAGTTATTTACATAAAGTTATTAGCAAATAAAAATAGAAAATGACATCATAGTCATGTCTGGCAAATGTCCAACATACATTATCTAAAAACATTTTAGATAAGATAAGGAAATAAGATGTAAAAAAACTGCTTGTTATCACTGAATGGTAAAGATTATTTTAATTTATCAGTTGGTAGTAAAAAGTGAATATACATTGTATATTGTATATAACAAAGATTTAAGTTGATTCTGGACAAAGAAAGATAACTCCAATTAAAAAAAAATCTTGCTATTGCACAATATTTTGCAATTAGATATTTCTTGCTTACTATTCTGGACAAAGAAAGATAACTCTAATTAAAAAAAAATTTGCTATTTCACAATATTGTGCAATTAGATATTTCTTGCCATTGCGCAATACTGTGCAATTGAAAAGACTTGCTATTGCACAATACTTAATATAATAATTTTAGATCCTGATTTGGACCAACTTGAAAACTGGGCCCATAATAAAAAATCTAAGTACATTTTTGGATTCAGCATATCAAAGAACCCCAAGATTTCAATTTTTGTTAAAATCAGACTAAGTTTAATTTTGGACCCTTTGGACTTTAGTGTAGACCAATTTGAAAACAGGACCAAAAATGAAGAATCTACATACACGGTTAGATTTGGTATATCAAAGAACCCCATTTATTCAATTTTTGATGAAATCAAACAAAGTTTAATTTTGGACCCCGATTTGGACCAACTTGAAAACTGGGCCAATAATCAAGAATCTAAGTACATTTTTAGATTCAGCATATCAAAGAACCTAACTGATTCATTTTTTGTCAAAATCAAACTAAGTTTAATTTTGGACCCTTTGGACCTTAATGTAGACCAATTTGAAAACGGGACCAAAAGTTAAGAATCTACATACACAGTCATGACAGTTAGATTCGTCATATCAAAGAACCCCAATTATTCAATTTTGATGAAATCAAACTAAGTTTAATTTTGGACCCTTTGGACCCCTTATTCTGTTGGGACCAAAACTCCCAAAATCAATACCAACCTTCCTTTTATGGTCATAAACCTTGTGTTTAAATTTCATAGATTTCTATTTACTTATACTAACTTTATGGTGCGAAAACCAAGAAAAATGCTTATTTGGGTCCCTTTTTGGCCCCTAATTCCTAAACTGTTGGGACCTAAACTCCCAAAATCAATACCAACCTTCCTTTTGTAGTCATTAACATTGTGTTTAAATTTCATTGATTTCTATTTACTTAAACTAAAGTTATTGTGCGAAAACCAAGAATAATGCTTATTTGGGCCCTTTTTTGGCCCCTTATTCCTAAACTGTTGAAACCAAAACTCCCAAAATCAATCCCAACCGTTCTTTTGTGGTCATAAACCTTGTGTCAAAATTTCATAGATTTCTATTAACTTAAACTAAAGTTATAGTGCGAAAACCAAGAAAATGCTTATTTGGGCCCTTTTTGGCTCCTAATTCCTAAAATGTTGGGACCAAAACTCCCAAAATC
This sequence comes from Mytilus galloprovincialis, assembly GCA_037788925.1. NCBI lineage: Eukaryota > Metazoa > Mollusca > Bivalvia > Mytilida > Mytilidae > Mytilus > Mytilus galloprovincialis. The sequence goes on from CM075338.1 coordinate 41,149,144, forward strand.
AATACCAACCTTCCTTTTGTGGTCATAAACCTTGTGTTAAAATTTCATAGATTTCCATTCACTTTTACTAAAGTTAGAGTGCGAAAACTAAAAGTATTCGGACAACGACGACGACGACGACGACGACGACGCCAACGTGATAGCAATATACGACGAAAAAATTTTCAAATTTTGCGGTCGTATAAAAATGTTATTTTTTTTTTGGGCAAGTTACAATTTCATTCGGACAAGTAAGTTTTGGTATGTACTTGTCCTACTGGACAAGTTGAAAAAAAAGTTATTGTAGAGGCCTGTTCTATGGACAGGTCATCATTTTTGTTGTAAATAAAATAAAGTATGTAAACTGGTTCCCTTCAGACTACAACACTTTGTTCGAGTGTAGCGGAATACAAGCAAATACCAGTTAGTTTGTAAAATAGTAAATATGAAACCGAGTGTGGTAGGCGGAGGCAATAATCGACTTCCTGTTGTTCTGGTCAATGGTATTGGAACAATGCTGCTGAAGCGTCATTTTCCAAAATCTGACACCTGTGGACAATCATTCTTCCCAAAGACCATCAGGGATTAGAATCAACTTCCAGCTAAAACAACAGTGGCTGCTCAATAGTGGCATTCCATCTGCTCTAAACGGCATAGCTTGTATAAAATTTTAATTGTAAATTGGTGAACGTTTTAAATGTAAATAACTTTTAGAAGACTTGCTGCCTTGCCCGTAGTCCAAATAATTATAACGTCTTGTAAGGGGTCAAAGAAAAAAAAATAATAGCCTTTCAAGATGTCATAATTCAGTGTTCTCCCCAGGCCGATATGACGCTGCGGTGCCGCAGCGCCTTCATAATATTTTCGTAAATCCCGCAGTGTCTTAATTTGCCGCTGTCCCTTGATGCTTGATCCCGCAGCGTGTATATTTTCACATTTTCATGGTTAAAATTGTCAAGTTTCTGATCACCGCTGAGAGATCGGTCAGTGTTACGCAATATCTGATAATTAGTTTTACCTGAGCCACGCTAATCTCAACCTTATCGGACTCTGTTATCATGCAATAGCGTAAATGTCTAAATGATCATCAAGAATATATAGATATTTTTAGAAGAAAATTTAAAAATTTAAAAACTTTAGTGCAGAAATTGAAGAAATAGATCGCAAATACATTGTATTTACACATTGTGTGTGTGATTACTTGACCGTTTAAATAATGAATTTTTTCATTGGTCGAGAAGAAGAATCTATTTAAACACGACCAATGAATGTGTTCAATACACGTGATAAATTTGAATACACATTGCTAAAGATATTTACGATGAAAATTATGAATGAGAGTATTTGTAGTTGAAAAAATTAAAATAAACTTTGATTAACGATAACAAGGAGTGATTTATTTTAATTGAAAGTGAAAAATGTTGCTTGCAAGGTAAATTCGTCTCAAACTGTCATATTTTTAGATATAAAATTATCTTTGAACATCGATCGTGAATCCGTGCGGGAAATATGTGACAATCAACACAGGTACAGAATCGCCGCAGCTTCTGTATAATGTCACCAGTAAATACTTTGAATGGTCTTAACTTTAACGAAGTTTCGTTTATATCTACCTGCCAAAGTCAGGTTTTAACAATAATGCACACAGAAGCGACAATAAATGTCAAACTACGGAAAATGGTCAGCTGTTCATTAAAATATTTTTGTTTTAAAAAGTTGTATAACCCATACAGAGGATAAAGACAAAGTTGAGGAACAGACTGTCCAACAAAATAACATTATCTTGAAACAATATCCCTAGAAGGAGTAGAGAGTACAGAGATGAATATCTTTATTTTGACATCTTTAATGGACTGAATATAAATAACTTTTGTGTTTAATCAATTTATTTCATATATATTCTTGTAATTCATTAATACTTTGCATTATTAAACACACAACACAAAGCATTATAACTCATATTGCATGTCATGATTTATGACTGATTGATTCAGATCACAAAAGTTCACTATAAAAAAGAGTTACGCGCCCTTGAATTTTGCGCCTTAGAAAAATCCTGGGGAGAACACTGTAATTATTTGGACTACCTTGCCCGGCACTGCACTAAATTTTCACGGGACCATACACATTCAATATGAATTGGTTCCTTACTTGGAAGAAGAAGAAGAATGTTAATATATATGCAAAAAGGGTAAAACAGCTTTATATTATAAATATAAAAAAATAGTGATCCCAGAAAAAAAAAGCTGCAGTGAACCTTGAACTCTGGAGATTCTCTTTCTGTTTGTGTTCCTATTGGCGAGGAAATTTCAGCATGATAAAGACGTCGTATATAAAGCTTCAACTGTCGTGAGGAAAACGACGATACACTAGGAAAGGCTTTTCTCATCATTTTCTTCTTGGAGGTCGTGTGTTTACATTGCTCAATATAGTTTCGTATAAATACAAAATATTTTGATAAATTTTGTCGGATTAAACTCATAAGTATAATCTAATAAATTTAAAAAATCAGAAAGAATTTTCAATAGTGAATGTTATTTTATAAAGAAGATCATTAGCACTATAACTATTTTTAACGTTTTATTCTTCTCATACGAAACTGTAAATTAGTCTCTTTTTCCAAGGTCAAGGCTACTCAAGAAAACGTGAACTTCTGAAAACTGAACAAAACGACTTGAAACAATGTCATTCATTTATGTCAGCCCGGAGAGCCATTTTCCTATTCAGAATTTACCTTATGGGATATTTTCTACAGATGTCAATGTAGGTAGCATGCGAATTATCCTCTAGAAAATCGAAGCAAACTTGCGGTAATCCATGGAGGTGTGTCCTTGATGGTCCAATCAATACCTTTTAAACGCGAGGGTCTTTTAGAGGATGTTTTACGATCCCTGTTTTATAGGGATCGTAAAACAAGTCAAAAATCCTGATTTTCACAAAATATACCTAAAAGAAATATTGGGTTCCCGATTTTGAAGTTTTTCTGATCAAGTTTTACAAATCTATTATTTTTACCTGGCCACATATTTATGATAAGTTTATGACCCTATATGCTAATCAACGGTCACAACAGGTGTCATAATTTGTTGTTACAAGTAATCTTCTCATCTGATGGGTCATGATAATCCTCAAAATCAATTAATTTGTTAACAGAATTTAATACAGCATTTAAATTTAAATCAATTTATCATACATTGTCATATAATCACAATTAATATTTGCAACATTAACACATGATTAACGTTAACCATTTTAAGTTATTTTGCCAAATTATAAGAATCATTCAAATAAAAAAATCAAGGCTTATTAGCTCATCAAGAATCCATGACAAGTCGCCCCACTGGCAAGTCGCCCCACTCCTAGTCGCCCCACTTTTTCACCAACTCGCCCCACTTTAAAAAAAAAACGCCCCAACCTGGATCACCAACTCGCCCCACTTTTTAAAAAATCGCCCCACTTGTGAAATGTGCCGATAATATTACTCCTGAAAACTCGCCCCACTGAATGGAAAACGATAAAATCTAGATTAACATATTATTAACCAGGATGAATGTAGTAAAGCCAACTCGCCCCACTCATGGAAAAAGATGTTATCCCATTGTATATAACTTAAATTCCGTAAATATTACTCCTGCCAACTCGCCCCACTTATAGAAAACGATAATATCTAGATTAATATATTATTAACCAGGATGAATGTATTAATGCCAACTCGCCCCACTTATGGAAAAAGATGTTATTCCGTGAATATTACTCCTGCCAACTCGCCCCACTTGAAAGAAAACGATAATATCTAGATTTATATTATATTATTAACCACGCTTATGGTAAATGAATGAATAGGCATTTTCTTTGATATTTACTTGAAAGAAACATTTGCCTTTCTCTGATTGCTCGTTAGTGTTGAATTATTCTAAATTCAGAGACAAAAGTAATCAATCTGGTAATTGCTATGATAACAAATTGCTGTTAATTGAAATCCATAAAGTATTATGATATATTGCATTATGATACAATTAACAGGTTTCTTTTCAATTGTTATGCAAATAACTAATCTTAAAAAAATACAGTTATTCTTCAATAATACGAAAATTATTTTTAAGTGGGGCGAGTTTTTATATTTTAATTTTATATCTAAATATTACCGTTTTCCATTAAGTGGGGCGAGTTGGCAGGAGTAATATTAAACATGATTTAACTAATTTCACATGTGGGGCGATTTTTTAAAAAGTGGGTCGAGTTGGTGATCCAGGTTGGAGCGTTTTTTTTTAAAGTGGGGCGAGTTGGTGAAAAAGTGGGGCGACTAGGTGTGGGGCGACTTGCCAGTGGGGCGACTTGTCCTGCTTCCCTCATCAACAGTATACCAAAAGAAAAAAGAAGAGATATGAGACTATTTCAAGAGCAAAAAACAGAGCACACGGAAATGTCGAAAAATTTTAACCCTAAAAATTCTTTCCGCGCACTAAATCCCCCATGGAGATTTTCAAAAGTTGGTAGGTCTGCACCCACCTTGTTGAATTCATAGATTACATCTCCAAAGCCTTGATCTAGGTCAACAAACAGATAGTCTTATTATTATTGATTTCAGCAAAGTATTGGACAAAGTGTCCCATAGCCTATTACTAAACACACAAACTTGTTTGGTTATGTACGAAGATTCTGATGGTTGTTGTATTCTGGCATCCTTTTGTTAAATAAAAGACATGAAGAATTAAAGAAATCCATCATCCCAACATCAGGCAAATTCATGGGGTAGCACCAGGAAATTTATAATTCATTAATTTATGAAATGAATAAGATTAACAACTTCAAGTCTGGAAAGTATTGTATAAATTTTATTTGTTTATCATATGAATTGTCTGTGTGTGTACATGGTTAACTTGTATACATGTAAACTGTGGATCCATTTATTTTTCATAGGCACAGATTTTCAGGGATTTAGAAAAAAATCCATTTTTGCAGAAATTTCAATTAACACATGGTTTTGAAAAGGTTTGCATTCAAGAATTAAAAAAAATTTCTACTTCATTGAACATTCAAATTCATGGTTGTATTTGTATTTTATTTCTATGTACATAAGGTTTTGTTTTCATTAATAAATATTGTTTTAACTTATAATTTCAGCCAAGACACAGAATAGGTGTTGCTATAGGTGACCAGATATTAGATTTGAGTGTAGTGAAGAGTTTGTTTACTGGAGCGGTACTACAAAATCAACAGGATGTGTTTGATCAGGTAATAAACAAATCATGATTATGATCGATAGTCTGGATCGGGTATTGAAATAAACAAATCATGATTATGATCGATAGTCTTGATCAGATATTGAAATAAACAAATTTTCATGATTATGATCAATAGTCTTGATCAGGTATTGAAATAAACAAATCATGATTATGATCAATAGTCTTCATCAGGTATGGAAATATACAAATCATGATTATGATCAATAGTCTTGATCAGGTATGGAAATAAACAAATCATGATTATGATTGATAGTCTTCACGATAAAATTTAGAATCCACAAGCCTGAAGCTTAATTTTACCAAAATTTTAGTTGGAAGAATTTTACAAGCCCTAAAGCAATTTTACAAGCCAAGGCTTGTGGTTTTAATTGACAGTTTTCAAGTAAAGACACTGACTGACTGTAAAAGTAGAAATTCTTATAAACTTGTGTTTAATTTTCATTCATTAAATTCTACATTAAAGTCTGTAGTGGATATAATCAGTCAGGGGTTTTACTTAAACATTGTTTTTTAATTATGTATATATATATCATGTAAATGGGTAATTATTTTAAAGATAGATTCTTTAAAAGAGTTATTTTAAATTTCAATATAATACAGAAACAAGGAGATGTAGTATGATTGCCAATAAGACAACTACCTACCAAAGTTTAAACAATGTGGATGCTAGCAATTATAGGCCAGCATACAACCTTCATGATCAACAATGAACAAAAAAACCTACCACATAGTCGGCTATAAATAAAAAAAATATGAAACAATTCAATTGGGAAAACTGTAACAAGACTTCAAGCATAAAATGAAATAAAAAATTTATAAATAACTTGGTCTTAATTAGATCAGACTCGGTTTCCATCTGTTTATGTCTGTCTACTTTCAATATTTCTAAGGGAAATAATATTTTAAAAGTCCCAAAATAATGGGTTTGGTTTCCAACATTGTCCAAGAGTACATTTCTTTGTCATCAACTAAATATTTAATAGCAACAGCTGAAAAGAATATCAAATAAGGATATTTATTTTCTTTTGTAGCCAACCTTGAATGGATTTATGGGACTAGGAAGAGCAGCTTGGAAGGAAGCAAGGGCAACATTACAGAAAATATTATCCTCTAACGAACCTCTCCTTAAAGACAATGCTGACCTTAGATCAAGGTGAGGCATTACTACTTAAGTTCTTATAAGTTTATTTTTTTGCAAGATGTATACTGATTGTTTCTCTAATTTTTGTGCTATTTTCACATGTCTTGATCAGTGTGGGAAAAATGTTTCTCCTCACTAGTGAAATATCTGGTCTCAGCAAATAATTGGTTGAAATTTAATTATGACGTCACATTTTGTGTGTTTCTTCTGAATTTCCTTTTGTAATGTCTTGAAAAAGGTGACCATGCCTGATGAAGTCACATATAAGCAATTCAACTTGCTGCCAATCTTTGAAAAGAAAGGAGAACAATCATTAGAGGAACAGATTCCATCAATATAGCTTAATATGTATTTCTCCACTTTCAACAGTTGAATTTTAATTATTTTAAAAAGCTCTGCAAGCCTAGTGCTTTAAGTATTACATTTTTACTGTCTCAAGTGGAGAAATTCGTTTATCGTAATACACTTGTTGCAGTGGTTGAATATATATTTCTTCTTTCCTCTCGCTCATATTTTCAAGATGCCCTGACTAAGTGAAGGCAAAAAAATTGATGGAATTAGATAAGCAATGTTTACTTTTGGCTCTCTAGACTGTATGACATAAAAGTAAAACACTCTACAGCTACCAGCATGATGACCACTAAATTAAACCAAAAATATGAAAACTTTAACATTAATTTTGAAAACAGGACCCAGCTGTATTAATTGCTTTATTCTTTATTTTCAGAGCCTTTGTTGATCAAGGTCAGGCAACAATGCATCTTCCAGCTAACATAGGTAAAAAAATCTGTTCATTCTGTATTATAATTAATATGATTAGTTTGTTTTGTGAACTTTTTGGAAGGTTGATTATATAAACTGCAACGGATAGAAGTCGAACTTATGAAAGTGCACATAAGCATATGCATGTGCATATATAAAAGTGATTGATTTCAGAACATTCAAATACGAAATAAAAGGTAAATTTTTAGTGTTCCACTATGAAAATAAATGTGGTCTAGGTTGCTTTGGTATCATATTTTCAAAATGAATGCCTTGAGTAATTACTAACATATATTGCAAAAGTAACCATATTTTAGATAGAAACTGAAGATCTTATAAATTAGCTAGATGAATTCCTGAATAGACATGACATAAGATTTCTTACATGAATTAAGATAATAATTTGTTCATTTTTATTTGTATTAGGTGATTATACAGATTTTTACTCCTCAAAGAATCATGCATATAATGTTGGTGTCATGTTCAGAGGACCAGAAAATGCACTGATGCCAAACTGGTAAAATACTTACTTATACTTTTATTAGACCGTAAGTCAAAGTAATACTTTGTTAACCATGACCATGTTGACCTTTAGAAGAAGAAATGTGATATTCAAATCCAGCAATTATCCAAATTTAATTGAAATTGAGCAATGATTTTAACAGTTGTACAATTTTCAAATGGAAAAAAATGTCATATATATACACCAGTATAGTTTGACTATTTCAGTTTTCATTTTAATATTATGATATTTTAACAGGGTTCTCACTAAGGATTTTTGAAGGCGACTCGTCATTTTTGTCCATGGTGAGTCCCAACAGTAAGAAGATAATTTTTTTTTGCAATCTAGGATTTATCATTTTAAGGCTCCATTTCATAAAATAGCAATGAAATGACATTAAACTCAGATTTCTTTCATTCTATTGCTATAAAATGATGATATGTGTGTTCACCCCAAGGGTGACTGGGGTATAGAAATATGGTCACTTGGTCTTCTCCCGACCGGCAGTAAAACGCTTGCCGAAGTGGGGCGTCCGTTTGGCTGTGCGGGATGTATCAAGTTCGCAGTCACGTCCGTCAGAAGGGGACGTTAAATCCGATGCCTCGTGTAAAGAGAGTGCCACGCTCTTTGCACGTTAAGAACCCTTGCAACAACTCTTTGAGGGGTCCGTAGGTGGCCTGTTGCAAGGCAAAATTTCTGTCCCTATCCAAGATACCCTCATTTTCCAGTGGCAGTCCAAATTTCCCCGACCATCATCCTAGATGGCCTATATTACAACAACCTACCTATTGTATTTATTGTGAACTTGTTCTCGTCCTGAATATGCATGAAATATTTGCCACTGGACGTTAAGCAACCAACAATCAATCAATCAATCAATCTTTATATATAGGCAATAACTGTTCAGTGTCTTTAAATATCAGCTTTATTTGTACGAGGCTAGGAAACAAGGTGTATGCGAGCTTTTAGCGAGCTACTACACCTGTTTCGAGCCGAGTACAAAATTTAGTACGACGTTTAGTATGACGTCCATTATCACTGTACTATTATGCATATTTTAGGGGCCAGCTGAAGGACACCTACGGGTGCGGGAATTCTCGCTACATTGAAGACCCATTGGTTGCCTTCGGCTGTTGTTTGCTCTATGGTCGGGTGGTTGTCGCTTTGACATATTCACCATTTCCTTTCTCAATTTTATTTCAGTTTATACAAAATATTTCAATTTTGATGCATCTTTGGACTCGCCAGTTTTGAAAATGGTGAGTCCACAAAGATTTTCATGAGTCCTGGACTCATGGACTCGCCTTAGTGAGAACCCATGTTTTAATAAAAAAAATGCATTTCTATGCCCTACGATAGTAGAGGGGCATTATGTTTTCCGGTCTGTGCCTCCGTTTGTCTGTGCGTCCGTTTGCTTCAGGTTAAAGTTTTTGGTCAAGGTAGTTTTTGAAGAAGTTGAAGTCTAATCATCTTGAAACTTAGTACACATGTTCCCTATGATATGATCTTTCTAATTTTAATTCCAAATTAAAGTTTTGACCCTAATTCCTCGGTCCACTGAACATAGAAAATGATAGTGCGAGTGGGGCATCCGTGTACTTGGGACACATTCTTGTTTACTTTCTTTTTTTAATTTTAGAGATTTATCTCCCTTGAATCATCCCATAATCATGATAATTCTATATATGTTTTCTTTATATAGGACACATTTACCAGTAGGCTACCATGGTAGAGCTTCATCAGTTGTTGTATCAGGAACACCAATCAGACGACCTAATGGACAAACCAGAACTGATGAAAGTAAGTATACTATATATATAGCTACTACTGAGGTGGAATTGGGTCTATTCAACTTGTTCACAAGTAGGCCCACAGGTGACTCAATTTTTACTTGAAAACTGAAATAGTGGACTCTATTACTGGCTGGACAGATTTTATTGGATATAATACAGTCTTCATCTCTACATGACCTAACATGGCAGTGATATCTATGCATAAACATTTTCATATATTCAGATTTTTAAGCTGCAAAATGGTGTGTATATGCACTATTGTTCTTGATTCAAAACTCCTACTGAAACTCCTATTTTGTCTCAAATCTTTTCTGTACATATTTGTGTCTCCTTATTACAGGTCAGCCTCCATCGTTTGGTAAATGTAAATTACTAGACATAGAACTAGAGATGGCATTTTTCACAGGACCAGCCACAAAGCTAGGAGAACCAATACCTATAGATAAAGCAGAAGACCATATATTTGGCATGGTGTTGATGAATGATTGGAGTGGTAGGTATATCATTAAGATATAAGTATATAGATCGATTGCCATGCCACATTCTTTATGTATACAAATAAGGAGATATTGTAAGATTGCCAGTGAGACAACTATAAACCAAAGTTCAAATGAAGTGGATGTAAAAAGACAATCATACTTCCTTCAACAATCAGAAAACCCATACTGTATGATTGGGCCAAATAAAATAGTATGTATGGTTCCAGTAACATCTGAAAAAAAAGTAAGGGTAGGTAGGTAGGGATTTTTTTTTTTTTTTTTTTTTTTTTTACATTGAGTGTATGGAAGCAACATACTGACTTTAACAGTGCTTAATGAAAAATGAAAATGAAATCTTCAGGGTAGGCTATTTTTAAGACGAAAAAGTAGGGAAGGTAGGGTTACTGGAACCACACATATATTTTTATTTGGCCTTGGCCTTAAAAGCCCAGAAATGAAAAAGATAAAAAAAAAAGGAAGATCTGTGATGAAAAAACTTACTTACAACACATACGGCAGCAGAGCTAAAGGTTCGTGCATTTATTTTAACATACTTCATTTGTACTTGATAATCAGGTAATTTCATAACTGTCATGTTAATACCATTCTTAATTACAGCCAGAGATATACAGAAATGGGAGTATGTACCATTAGGACCATTCCTTGGGAAAAATTTCGGGACAACAATATCCCCATGGGTCGTTACCATGGATGCCTTGAAACCATTTTCTGTACCTAATCAGAAACAAGATCCTAAACCTCTGCCTTATCTCTGTCATGAAGATCCATATTGTTTTGATATTCAGCTTGAAGTAGCATTGAACTGTGAGTATTTAAAGATATTGGCAAAGTATAGCTCTAATTAGTTTGCATACCCATTAAAATTAAACCTCTAAAGTTTTGTAAAAGATATTGAATGCAAAAGCTGATATCAATTCTCCAAAATAATGTATGTGCAAACAGGTTCATAAAAAAAAATGGAATGTCTTGTCCACTCCATATGTTACAATTGGGTATTAAAGAAGGTGTTAGAAGTGTTCCTCTTCTGTTCCTACACCCATCACTGAGGGTTGGAGACGACAAAATTTACTTTACCTGTAGTTTAGTTCTCATTGTCTTAAACTATTGCTGGGGTATCTTCATTTGCAGAAGGATTCAATATGAATAATTGTAAACAACTTTTCAGTATCTACATAAACAGTCAGGTGTACTACTTGTACAAGTAATTTTTATTTACTTGGAAGAAGTTAAAAAATTATACTTATATAAATAAATTATAATGTTTGAATAATCTCCCCTTAATTCTCTTCAAAATTTACTTATACAAGTATTTTTTTTTACAATCTCACCAGTGGCGGATCCAGGGGGAGGGTTCCGGGGGTTGGAACCCCCCTTTTTTTTGGACGATCAATGCATTTGAATGGGGACATATAGTTAGAACCCCCCCCCCCCTTTTGTCCTGGGTTAAGAACGCCCCTTTTTAAAATGGCTGGATCCGCCCCTGCCCACCAAAATTTTCAAGTTTTGAGATGTAAAATTATGCCTTTAATGATTTTCCCCAGATAAGCTCATACTTTTTTGTTAGAGTTCAATGTTTCATCTCAATAATTCAACAAAGAAACTGATTGTCCAAAGATCTGAAGTATTTGCACAAAGTCTTTAAAAATTGCTCCTTTGGGGCTTGTAAATGACCAGTGTTCTGAAGATTACAGACAAATGGGATTTTCAATGTCCATGAAATTACACTTAAATGATTAATTAAGACATCTGCAATAGGCAGACAAATTAAAATTCTATTAGAGCAAAGAAATCCTAAGAATTTAAGAAATGAAGATAAGATGACTTTTTCACTTATATATTAAGTAAAAAAATCTGAATGTCTAAGGGACATAACAAAGTCAGTTTTTTTACCTATACAGGTAGATAAAATTCACTTGTATAAGTATCTACAAAATTACTTATATACTTATATTTTTTGGTACTTCTTCAAGTAAATAAAAATTACTTGTACAAGTAGTACCCTTGACTGATAAAATGTAAAAGTAAAAATATAATTGTTTTCTTTTTTTCAGGTGATGGATTGAGTAAACCGTCCACAATTTGTAAAAGTAACTTTAAGGTATGTATTACTTATTATTTTTTTTAGAAATATGTTATATCTAAGTAAATACAGTGAAAAACAGGCTTATACTAATGGTTCTACGTAAGGACTTAATGCAGACTGGCCAAATTGAATCTCTTAACTTTTATGGACCTTATATAACGAATAGAAGGAGTTCTTGTTATTGTGTGATCAAATATTTTATAAACAATTAAAACACAATTAAAATTTCAAAACCATGTGTGAGATATATCACTGAATCTGATCCGAGGTGAAATACTGATCAAAAGGATTCATTGGATATATAGCAGTTTTCACAGAAGCTTAATATTTTCGTAACAATTGAACGTGACTTAAGCGTACATTTTTACAGAGTTATCTCCCTGAAGTGTTATGTACCAACTTAATTATGCCCCATTTATGGGCATTATGTTTTCTTGTCTGTGGGTCTGTCTGTTCGTTCGTTCGTCCGTTCATCTGTCTGTTTGTCGGTCTGTCCCACTTCAGGTTAAAGTTTTTGGTCGAGTTAGTTTTTGATGAAGTTGAAGTCCAATCAACTTGAAACTTAGTACATATGTTCCTTATAATATGATCTTTCTAATTTTAATGCCAAATTAGAGATTTTCACCCACTTTCACGGTCCATTGAACATAGAAAATGATAGTGCAGAGTACTGGGGACACATTCTTGTTTGTGTATGTTTTTCAGTATATGTATTGAACAATGAAACAACAGTTAACTCATCATGATTAAAAAGTTAAGTTCATTTTTACAGAGTTACCTCCCTGCAGTGTTATGCACCACCTTATTATTGAAGCTATATATATTTTTCAGTACATGTATTGGACCATGAAGCAACAGTTAGCACATCACACAGTGACTGGATGTAATATAAATCCAGGAGATCTCCTGGCCTCAGGCACTATCAGTGGAGAGGTATATATAGATTACTGATTACCAATATTTATAAAATTTTGCCTTGAACTTTTATAATGATAACTTTTCTTATCACACTACCTAATGCACATGATATGGATTTTTACAGTCATGTAGAAAGAGAATGTATGACATCAGTCATGTCAATTATTTATTGTTTTCAAAGCTCCAGAGACACATTTAACTATTGTTTCACCAAATTCTCACTTTGTAAATTATTGTTTATTACTCTTTAAGGCCAAATGGAACAAATACAATGTTGCCTTTCCTGTAAATGCCTTATTCGTTGTACTGCTCTTTAATATATAGCCATATGGCATCCAAGTTTTAGTCTCAAATGTCTCTTATGAAGGTTATTCTAGAAACATGTTTCGCTTGCTCCAAAAGTGGTCTCACTGATATAAGATAATCAATATGAGAAACATAAAAAAATTACAACTTTTAATGGAATGATGTGTAATGACCGCTTTTTTTTCTCTGATACTCAGACAGAAGACTCTTACGGCAGTTTGTTAGAATTATGCTGGAAAGGAACCAAACCTATAAAACTGGATAATGATATCACCAGGAAATTCTTACAGGATGGTGATGAAGTCATTATGACAGGTAACATTGTTTTATTATATTTGATGACATCAATTAAAGATTTGATGGTGGTAAACTGATTTAAACAATGTGCTGTACAGCACCTTGTGGTACCTATAGCTAAAATGTTTTAATATTATTGTAAAATTTCCAGACCTGGAATAGTTCGTTGCTAATTGACAACTTTTTAAAACACCAATGTAGGTCGACCTGTTTCACTGTCTATCTGAGCAAGTGGAATGAGCAAGGTGTATTGTGTGTTCTGACAATAGTTTTTAAAGTTGTTGAAGACTGACACATTCATTGTATAAATAGGATAGACAACTTTCGAGTTCGATGCATTTCCGTCAAAAATTTTGGTTTTAGTGAACATCATTCGTGCGTTTAGAGGCATCATCACTTCTGTTCCAATGTTGAGCGAGTGGTTGGAAAACTATGATGCTACATAACACGAATTAATTGGCAAATTTAATTCTCATATTTGACAATCAGCACTGCTGTCATTAGGGAATTGTGATTAAGTACTAACAAAACAACCATTATGTCTAGTTTATCCTATACAATGACGATCACTAAGGTGCTTGATGAATGTTAGCAGTGCAGGGATACAGGCGATCCCCTTTATCTGGTAAATGATGTCATAAAGGTGGGCATAATTGACAAGTTTTTCCTGGTGATGGATAAACTCAAAAGTGGTCTATTGCTAAATATATGATTACATAATGAAAAAATCACACAGCTAGTGTTCACCACACCTGGTTCTTTCCATAAGGTTGTGTGATTGATTTTCATTGATCATGTTGATAGTGTGTCTAATTTTCATAGATAAGGTATTTTATTTTTATAGATTGTGTTATTTGAATTTCAGTGGCTGTGTGTTTGATTTTTAAGTGTTAATGTAATTGTTTTGCTTTAGTTGTTTTAAGTGTAATTTTCATTTATTTTGTGTGTTTACATTTTTCAGGTTATTGTGAGAAGGATGGATGCAGAGTAGGGTTTGGTACATGTACAGGGAAGATATTGCCAGCATTAGATCTCTCATAAACTCTCTAGTCTTAATCTAAGCAGCATTTAATGTTAAGAGGAAGTATATGAAGGGTTTAAATGTTATTGTATTTTAGTGTTTAAGATACTGTGGATTCATTTATTTTCGTTGGTACCAATTTTCATTGATTAGAAACACTTACATATTCAGGGATATTTAATTTTGTGGTTTTGCCGAAGTACGCATACAAGCCTATAGAAAATTTGTCATTTGTTAAACATTAAATTTCGTGTTTCACCTATACCAAAGAAATCCACAAAAATTGGTATCAAACGAATACTAATGAATCCACAGTTTATAAGAATGTGAAGATAGGAACAAAGATTTTAAATTGGTTCATAATTACCGTATATTCAAGCTATTATGAATTTAAAACACATATTGGTATTAAAGTGTCCTGGTGGAGGTTCAGAATGACATTTTCATTTGTCTAGAAGGCAGTGCATAGTGTTGGCATGATATAACTGAGGTGTCAGTAAACATGGTGAAATTAAACTTTCTATGTTTTTTTGTTTTTAATCATTTTGACACCTCATTTTTTGTATAATTTTGTAATGCTAAACAGTTGGAATAATTTTAGTCTGTACCTCACTCAGGCAAAGTTGAATTTAGACCCTAGAAGAAATGATTGAACATGATGCTAAACAGCTATGATAATTGAGGTTTATCAGTCTTATGATCATGGTAAACACCATATTATTATTAATAAAGATAAGGACGCATCAAACTTTATTTCCCCATTGCTTTGAATAGTGATTTGCATAGAGAATTAGTTTAAATTCTGTTGGAATTTTTTAAACAAGTAAATAAATACTACCATACTGATGAATAAATCATGCTCCTTGATTTCAAAATCAGTTGCCTTCACAAAATTTAAAAAAGGGATTCTAGTCAATGTTAGGAATATCAAAAGTCTATGCTTTAATAAAAAATATATCTCCTTAAGACGGGATGCCCCTTCTTAATCTGCTTCTGCTTCTAAAATCATATATGAATATATTTTACCTTTTCCAAGGAATATCTGTATCTTCTAGTTATTTCACTTGCTGATGACATTGACATTCCTTTTATATTTGAAATATCATTGTACCCATTGTTTATTTGGGCTTTCATATTTAAACATAAGCATCGAAGCTGATCATTGTTTTGTGCATAAGTATAAGTGATATTGATACAATGTAATTTTCAGTCATGAAAAATAAATCATGGGTATTTTTTTTTTGAAAGTGAAATCCTCATTTTGTTGAACAGTAGATAAATCAGACAATCATAAAACATCTTTTCAGTAATATTGCTGGAGGTTTCAACATTTTTTTTGTATCAGATTTGTTTTCTATGACTTACCTTACTTGATGTCATTTTATTTAATGTGTACAGAAACCTTATACCAAATTGAAATTGCATACAGACATTTTTGCCTTCATTTATTATTCGATTGTTTTGAGTAAAGACAAAAAGTGCTATGTTAGTTATTGTGATTTTTGAAGAAATGTTGCTTCAAGATTTCAGAAGTGAGTATTTTTGCCAGACATATCCCATCACAATTCCGGCATATCTGACACATCACAAAACAATCTGATTTGACACTTCTATATAATTCTTGAAAAAAAATTAATTTCAATTGGGAAATGATTCCATATTTTAAAATTTTATTGTATGGGAAATATGTGATAAAGTTTGAATTACCTATCTATGAGTGCTAAATGCATAATTATTTTAAGAATCTCAGAAAAATTTATATAAACACTGTTGTTAATGATATATGTCATGTCTGTTACTTGTGAGAATGAAAATGAAATAAAAGATAAAAACTTCAACAATACCAGGATTATGAATTAGTACATCATATGAATTAGTACACCAGATATGCAATTCAACTCGATAAGACTTATCAGTGGCTCTAGAATAAAAATAGTTGACCAAATCAATTATGATATTGAAGAGCAATAAACAATAATGTTAACATATTGTTGCCAGAGTAGGTATTGTTCCCCTATGGATGGATTTTGAATCAAGAAATCAATATATTGTTGGTATAGTTTTTTTCTTCATTGGATAGATGTACAAGGAAGGAATGAGATCCCACAAAACGTATATAACCCCTCCGCATTTATGCACCTGTCCCAAGTCAGGATCCTCTTGCCTTTGTTTTCTTGTATGTTTTTTTTTATTATTTTGGTTCATTTATATGTTTTGGAGTTAAGTGTGATGAGGTCCATTTTCACTGAAATAATACACATATTTGTTTTGAGGCCAACTGAAGCCTGCCTCCTGTTGTGGATTTTATAGCTGTGTTTAAGCCTTGGGAATTTTTAAGTTCTTTGTAAGGTTATTGTCTCTTTTAGAGATACATTATATGAGCAAAACAAAACGAGGACCATTCCCGGTTTTCATTCTTTATTCTAAGGAAAACAAAAATTGGCCCTCATAAGTTTAAACTACTGTAAATACAGAAATTATTACATGCATTTATCATTGTTTATTATCGTGAATGTTGGAAAACGGCCTAAAATGTAACAACTAATTACTGAGATTGCAGGAATATCGGCATACAACTATATGTATTAGATATAAGAATTTACAGTTTACAATTTACAGTATCTTTTTTCATGCTTTTAACAAATTAACCTTTCAGTTAAGAGTTAGTTGATGTTAGTGTCATACATGTAACATCGGTTAGAATGATTGCAAATTACATAGTTAGCTCCCCTCAATTGGTAATTGATAGTGCATTTAAACTAAATTATATCATGAATTACCAGTACTTCAAAGGAAATATAAATGTAGTATATTGATTTATAATTGTAAATTCAATTTCGTGATGTGTATCCATGACAACAATTCGCATATATTAGCCTCAATATATATACCATATTAACTCCAGGGATTTGAAAATGTCATATTTTTCACAAATTTGGATCCAAAGCGGAACTTCAATTTCTATGAGTGATCCAATTTCTAAAAGTATTGATATTCATATCTAAAAATATCTAATAAAGTTCACATGTTTTCTACCCAAATTATCTTTAAATTGTATCATAATCTAATGAAAAAAGCGGTGGCCTTAACATAACTATAATGTCTGCACCGGTTTCTGGTATGGATTAGAAAATGCCAGTTTAAATACAGTACCCTTCAAAAGGATCGATTCGATATCGTTTTTCTCCGATTTCCGTGTTTCTCGGAATCACACCGAGTACCGCGGATTTCACTCCCAAAGTCCTCCAAAGATTCTCTCCCAACACCGCGTGGCTGTTAATTGGTTTATTACCCATCGGATGTACTAAAAATTAACGACGCGTGACAACATAATCGGATTACCCAGATAATTTACCTATGAACATTTAATCGATCTTGGTTGCACAGGTGTGCTTTAAAATCACGGTATTAAAAATTGAACAAATGTTTTCCTTTCTTCGACATATAAGATGCCACAATATAATTTAAAATAAGATAATTATTATCTTATTTGTTTTTGTCCTATGCCATTATCTTCGAAATAAAACGTACATACCAAAAAATATGAAGAAAATACTTGTTATATTGTGTTTCTATTACAGTCCGGTCAGGTCATACATTGTGTTCTTTCAACAAAGACGATTTTGCCACAATTAGAATCTGTTATGACTTTATACTCAATACGCAATATCGGTGCATTATTTGTTCATTATTTAAAAATCACCTGGCTTATAAAATCATGTTGTTTTTACGGTAACACGATTTATCGGATCAACAAGTAAACTTATTTATTGAGCAATGTAAAATATTATGTTTCACCACCTCGGTATATTTATACAGACTTGAATAATTTAAATTATGAACAGAAACTGTAAAGTGACAACTCTGTTGAAAAAAGGAAATAACTTCAAGTGATATTGATAGCGCTCGTCATTTTCGTATTTTACGAAACGGTTTTCAAATTGACGAAAGTATTTATATCAATTTCGTCAGTTAAATTTGAAAAGTGTAAACATATTTTCACATTAAATTACTATTATTCTACCTGTCTTCATGTTTTAGACAAGTTTATGACGCTCAATCATTTAACGTTTACAAAAAATGTTAAAAGTTGTGATGATAAGTAATCCGCTTATCGCTATCCGATAGGTCACTAATCCTTTAATTATTATCAAACCTCATAATTGCCCATCATAATATTCTATTCCAGTTAAATCAGTCATCATTTTATTTTTAAAATTTCCCAACCGCCTACAATTGGCAGTTCTTTATCTTATTATTGTCATTTGAAGACAATTGATCACCCGGACAATTTCAATCATAATTTCAATATTTCATCAACCGTAAATTTATATTATTGACCATGAACGTATAACTAATGTTCAGGTCTACTTCCTTTTTAGAAAGATAAAACATTAAAATTCAAATAGTCAAAGATGTGTTCTCGTTTATTTGGAAAAGAATTATATTTTAGATTCCGATTAATCAATTGTAAAAAAACCTTCTGGAGCCTCAATACAATTGCACAAAAAAGTCGTTCTGCAACTTTAGAAACCTTGAATGGATTTTTCCCACGGTCGTCTAGAAAGGTCACCTGAGTTTACTGGTACGCGATATTATTTCCCGCCCTTTTAAAAACTCGTGCTGTGGATAAAATTTATGTTAACTATTTTTAGCATTTAACATTGTTAAGTAAGTCAAGTTCAAGTTCAAGTTCAACCCAAACTTGATAACTGAAATGTGTATCGTGGAATTGTCTTCGCACGGCAAATAATTGTTTTTAAAATCTTTTAAGATCACTGTTCAAAATACACAAATTTACATTCATTGTGCGAAAATAAATATTATACAAAGACGAATTAATGCAGCTGTGGAAGTATTCCTGTTTCTGAGTCCTGTTGTAACCGAAATGTATTGTTATCCTACAGTACTGCCAACAAATCTTAAAACAAAACTGCCGTAATTATTAAACATAACGAATGGTGAATAATATTTTCCTTTTTACTTGAATATACAAAACTTTCAGACACGTAATTTTAATGATTTTCTTTAAACTGCTCTCATTAATTTAGCGAAAGTTTCCGGTTATTTTTACACAAGTATGTTCATTTCGTACCGTAAATAAAATATTAATTTACTGGTGAATACATCGAGGTCAAAATTAAGTAGTTTTTATTTTTTATAAAACTTAGATGCAATTGAAAGAATTAACAACAACATTTTGCTTTTAAATCTTTTATTCATTCCAGCAATTAGATAATCGTAAAAAGAAAATGCCGTAGACTTGATCAATTATTACGGGGCCATTATTATGTCTAATGAATGGTGAATAAATTTTCCTTTTTACTTGCATATATATACAAAACTTTTAGACACATACTTTTCAAATAAAGACTTTAACTTTGAAGTAGAATATTTGGGTTTTCACATATTCCGCTATATTTTATAATCCTTTTTTTTAAAAAGCAAGTTCATTAAGGTAAAGATATTTTTAGATGGGCTAACAAAAATTACGAAAATATTTTGACTTATTACCACAAATTAAACTTAATTAATATAAAAGACATTTAAAATTATACACCTGTTTGATAAACTGATACAGTAGACCGCAAATATAATTCTTTATTACTCCAACCTTTACCTGTCAGGTAATCCAATTACCCTATCAGTCGTGTGCCGGTAGAGATCAAAGTAGGATAAGGGCAATTAATTCCTCGGTGTAGAGAGTGACCTCGCTATCACAATAAACATTTACCTGATTTGGGAGAGATTACTCCCAAATTCCTCCCAACATTTTGGGAGGAATATCGGAGTTTTTCGGAGTGACTCCGACATTTTCCTTGGTGTAGGGTGTGGGAGAGTTGATCCTTTTGAAATGTACTGTACCAACTGATGAACAGAAAAAATGCACTTAAAGAACATACATACAACAATGTTCATCTTGTATTATTCTTCAGCAGTCTTGAATGTATTTTGTCCCTCAATAATTTTTATATCTAAATTCACCGTTGCAAACAAAAAGTAATCACCTGCCTTACTGTTTATTGCTAACAACTCCTTCTTGGACCTTAAATCAATAATACAAATAAACAATTCTTACACTGTTAAAATGAACATCATTCTCTGTATAAAGGTTATGAAAACAGAAGCAGAGGAGACCAAAAAGAACATTCAAAACTATTATAAGTCGAAGAGAATCTGACAACGAAATAACAAAGTTTTCAAAACAATACAGGATAATTTAATTTTGTATGTAAATAAACTCATCATAGATAGCAGGATTGACATTTTCTATGTGCACCACATTGTTTGTGATATTATTCAGTAACAAACAAAAATATTAGTCTTTCTTAAATAAACATAAGATTGAGTAATTGATTTATGAAGAACACGGTGGATTAAAACTGGTTTATAGCTCGCTAAACTACCAATTTCGCATAAAAATCCATTGTGGTATGAATAATTAGAGCATATCCGAGGTCATTAAGGATGTATTCTTCTGACATTTCAGTCTCGTTCAGTCTCATTGTATTCTCGTTCTGGAATTATTTCCAAAACATGTGATATAAGTGGAAAATAGCAATGAATTTGATAATTTTCTTTATCAAACTTAACTCTGTGAAAGAATTGCGTAGAAAGTAGTTTTTGAGTAATTACATTTTTTAATTTTATTACTAATCAAGTCGGTCTTTTTGAGTGAAATAATGAGAAAAATGGATGAGGGTTACAAAAAAACGATTTTACCAGAAACATAAACATCCCATTTTACTTGTTCTTTTAAAATTTCATAGATATAAAATTGAGAATGGAAATGGGGAATGTGTCAAAGAGACAACAACCCGACCATAGAAAAAACAACAGCAGAAGGTCACCAACAGGTCTTCAATGTAGCGAGAAATTCCCGCACCTGGAGGCGTCCCTCAACTGGCCCCTAAACAAATATATACTAGTTCAGTGATAATGAACGCCATACTAATTTCCAAATTGTACACAAGAAACTAAAATTAAATAATACAAGACTAACAAAGGCCAGAGGCTCCTGACTTGGGACAGGCGCAAAAATGCGGCGGGGTTAAACATGTTTATGAGATCTCAACCCTCCCCATATACCTCTAGCCAATGTAGAAAAGTAATCTCATAACAATACGCACATTTAAAATTCAGTTCAAGAGAAGTCCGAGTCTGATGTCAGAAGATGTAACCAAAGAAAATAAACAAAATGACAATAATACATAAATAACAACAGACTACTAGCAGTTAATTTATGTATTTTTTTCAATCCTTTATAACAAGGAAGTGAAAAAAATATGCATTTTGTTCTTTAAACAGAGAAAAATCACAAATTTCCGAAATTGACAACATGGTAAATTTGACACGAAAAAGCATCAAAGTATGATAAAACTTTCTTATATTAACACCTTCCTGTAGTTTTTTTCAGTTGAATTTATTCAGATTGGTCCCCTTCATCTTTATTGAGAGTATGAAAAAAAGTTTAATTGTGGAACTATGATTTTTTTCACGATAATAGCCCATAAATGGGTAAAAATTGATGAAAAATGGAAAAATCATCAAAATTGAGTATTTTCAGAGGGCTGTAGCAAAAAAAGAAGCGCACTACCATATGATTTTGTCTTCACCAATTTTTTGTTTACAGTTATTATAACCCAAAAATCAGGTTTAAAAAAAAGTTTAATTCTAAGAATTTTTGGCTCCTCAGAGGTGTACATCCTTAAATAAACTATGGTAATGATTTTGGTCCTAGGAAATGAAGAACAAATTAAAAAAAATGTACATATTGTAATGGAGAATTTATTCAACCCATAGCACAAAACATGAACTT
The DNA here is from genome assembly GCA_037788925.1 of Mytilus galloprovincialis. Lineage (NCBI taxonomy): Eukaryota > Metazoa > Mollusca > Bivalvia > Mytilida > Mytilidae > Mytilus > Mytilus galloprovincialis. The sequence continues at coordinate 41,171,511 of CM075338.1, forward strand.
GCTATGAATATTTGACGTTCTCATAGTTTTCTCTTGTTACTTTCATGTTTATTTTCCAGGACTTCTGCATTCGTAGCTGTCAAATAATTAAATCTTAACCTGCTGGATGAAGATAAATCCAAAACAGTTCAGATCTATAGCACACCAATGCCCCAAAGTAGCACAAAGACCATGAGTCAATATTTTATAGTAATTCTTAAAAAAACATTTTTTTTTATTATTCCGTTTCGGGGCAGGGGAACTATATTTTGATTTCCTTTATCGTTATAAAAGAAAGAGATATGATATGATTAATGCCATCATGAGACAATTAAAGACAACGAAATATTTAGGTTTAAGTTGTTTTTGTCGAACCTGCGACTGTTGTCGCAGAAAGCTCGACATAGGGATAGTCATCCGGCGGCGGCGGTGTTAGCTTACTTCTTTAAAGCTTTATATTTTAGAAGGTGGACAACCTGAATGCTTCATACTTTGTATATAGATACTTTATGTTATGAAGTTTCTGTTTGTGCCATGTCCATTGTCCTTGACCTCTTTTTCATGGTGAAGTGACTACTTGAAAAAAAAAGTTAAGAATTTTTGTAGTGTAAAATTCTCTCTTTTTATTAGTAATACTAATAGGATAACTCTTTCTGGTATGTGTGTACTTTGCAAGGTCATCATACCCGTCAGACATTTTTCTCTATTTGTTTTTGACCATATCTTCATTTTCACGGTTCATTGAAAAGTGTTAAGTTTTTATCTGCTTGGTATGGTTCATATGACCTTGACCTAATTTTCATGATTCATTGGTCAATATAAAGTTTTTGAGTTTTAGTCTTATTTACATTACTATATGCAAAAGGTCAACTATGTATTTGATGTATGGAAATATGTTATGATGTACGTGTCGGTGTCGCAAGATTTTTTCATTTGAGCTTGATTTTCACGGTTCATTGCTCAGTGTTAATTTAATGTGTTTTGGTCTGTTTTTTCTTAAACTATAGACAATAGGTCAACTGTACATGTGTGTCTGGTATGGTTCATCTGACCTTGACCTCATTTTCATGGTTCATTAAGCAACGTTAAGTTTTCTTTGTTAAGTCTGTTTCTTAGAAACTGTAAGCAATACGTCAACAATATATAGTGTATTGAATGATTGTAAGGTGTACATGTATTTCTCGTTTAGTTTATATGACCTTGACCTCATTTTCTTGGATCGTGGACTATCAACCTTATATCAAAAGGCAAAACATTTCAGCGTGTGCACTCATGTTTATTGTTGTTGTTTCATGTTGTTTGGACTGTTTGTATGTTCTTTACCTTTGCCATGAGGATTGCATTTCGGCCTTTCTTTCATTTACTGCTTTTATTTATTTGTATAAAAAATATTTCCGTACTCCATGTACTCCTTACATTGTATTATAATTGCCCGTGTATCTTATTTTATTCAACGTCATTTTGTCCAAGGTTATTCTTTCATTGAAATTGTATTTAGATTGTGTCATATATCAAATGTCTTAGTTCAGTGTAAGTTTAATGTGCATTTGTTTGCACCTGTCCTCAGTTCGGAACCTGATGTTCAGTGTTTGTCCTTTGTTATTGAGGTTCATAAGTGTTTCTCGTTTCTCGTTTTTTTATACAGATTAGACGGTTAGTTTCCTATTTGAACGGATTTCCACTAGTCATATTTTATAGCTTTCTGTTCGATGTGAGACAAGGCTCCGTGTTGATGCCGTACTTTGATCTATAATGGTTCACTTTTTACAAATTGGGACTTGGATGGAGAGTTGAAATACATCTTCTTTTATCTGTGTAATTTCCAATCTTAATTATTTTCTTCTTTATTTTTACAGTTATTGTTTATTTATAATTCCTTTACTTTTAAAGTGGTGAACGTAAGAATGTAGGATCCTTTTCAATAGATAATTCAGGCGATCAGTAACAATTCTATCTTCATGCCTAATGTAGCATGTACTGTACATGTGTTACGACGTCGACGCTAAATTAGAACTAACGAGGAAAGGTAACTACGTATACCGGCCACCGACACCTTTATTATTGTAGATCATAGGTGATCGAGTAGTCTAATGGTTTTGTGCATTGGATATATAGTGCAGGGCGATTTGGTGCCACGATATCTCAGTAGCAAGAGTTCGAATCCTGTCAACATTGGGAATATATATTTACAGTTATTGAATAGTTCTAGCTCAGTTTGTTTGAATTTGTTTGAATGGGGTACAGCAATCATTTGCCGTCAATCATCTGTAGGCTATTATCATCTTCTCTAAATTACTTTTCAAATGTAACAGTTTCAGTCACAACCATATGGTTAGCGTTGAGCGTTCCTTCTGAAGTTAGATTTAAAAAAGTGCTTCGGACGCATATAAAGTGTCATTTCCTTTCTCTATCCTGTCAATCAATAGGAATCATCTTTTAAATCACATTATTTCTCTGTTAACGTTATCGATGATATGAAACAACTAACACATAAACAAACACTTCGTTGGTATGATGTGACACATAATTCGTTAATTCATTAGCCTAATTCTAATACAAAACAAACAAATATTTTAAATATTTTATTTAAAAATCACGGTAACCAAGGTCAGCAGAATATTAAAATATATTTTCAATCATAATCTACAAGTAAACCAATAATCTAATTGTTAAATAGCGTACATGACATGAATAATTCTTATTTGATTGTTTAATATATCATATCAATTTGAAAGGAACTGAAATAAGTAATTTTTCATAAAATACAAATACAAGCTTATGAAAAAAAATATATATAGTATCATATATTCAAAATACAACCAATAACATTAAATGTATTGCTTTGATATTAGATAACATTTGCAATATCCTTACACATTGCGTAATATCTCTTTCTCTCTCTCTCTCTATCTCTCTCTCTCAATCTGTTGGAGGTAAGATAAATTTGTTTATCATGTTTATGTCACCAACATTTACAATGTCTTGCAATCTTCATCACGCCAATCAACAATTTATCACGTATCTGTTTACACATTGAAATATAGACTAGAAAGTTCAGAGAGAAACCAATGATTAAACTGAGGTATTTATATTTAAAGAATATATTAAAATTATCAAATCCAGTCATAGGACTAGGATTGTATGAGTAAAGCATGAAAATATACGAGGTATAAATAAATGGAGACTCTGATAACAAAAATATCAGGCAAATGAACACAACTATTATAGCGGAAATTCTGTTTCTTTTCTGAACAGCAGGACTATCGGTCCACAGTAGGTTTCTTCTTAAGATTGTTAGTTTGCATATCATATACACTGTACATAAAGCTACCATCAAACAAGCCAGCAGGATAAACGCGTTAAGTATAGTATAATGGCTCATGTATTCTTGATCATTAATACTGCCATTTCGAACACAACATCTGCCGTTAAAATTGTAAAATAGGAAAGATTCTAAATAGATAATTCGTGAAAATATGGAAATACTAAAGATAAATATTAAAACTGAACATATACTATTTTTTCTGTTATTTATATGTTGTTTGGTCCACATTGGAAAGAGAAGAGCGACAGTCTTCTCGAGACATAATAATGTTGTTATAAAGACGGATGTTATATGGAAAATATCGCTTAAAACATAATGAAGATAAATATACACACATTCTGGAAATTCTAAAGTATATAAATACGAATGTTCATATATGCGGTTACCATATATTTGATGGGCGATAAATATTGGAATGGTCATACTGAGTGCGGCGGAAGAATCAGATATAGCCAAAGCTGACAGAAGAGTTGTGACCGGTGTTCTGTTGTCTCGTTGCAAAAATACAATAACAACAACACTATTTACCAATGTCACTTCTACTGCTATTGCTAATTGTACATACAGTGGTGATGAATCTGGCATCCTGATAATCATATCTTCAAACGCCGGCCATGGGCATGGGAAGTGAATATCCAAACAATTGTTTTCCTTAGTAAAGTTATTTATATTATCAATGTTGAGAATGAACCTGTTGTTTGAGGAAATATGTAAACCATTCTGATAAACGTACTGGATAAATTCTTCTCCGCATGATTGGTGCTTTAAAGTGAGGTGGATCAGGTCGTATGGAAACGTTCGTACATTAAATGAAAGTCGTGTATTATGGGTGTTCAATTTTAAATCGATGCATAACTGGTTAGTGAAAAAAGAATATTCCCAGCATGTTGAACTACGAGTTAGAAAAAGATAGATGTCAAGATTTGTTAACATATTATTTTTCGATTCTATGAATCTATTGAAACGATTCGTACAATTGTTAATTCCGTCGGCAAAATAAATTCTTACATCTGAAAAATACGGAACTACGTCATTTACAAAACTTATATTGTACGTCATGGAAGGGCTGCATAATAACTTCTGGATAACTGTTCCATTTAGGCAGTCTTTAAGGCCTTGTTCATATGTAGCATTTAACAATCCAATGGGGTCTGGTTTGAAGCCAGAGCAATTATTGCTTTCATCAACTGAAATATAGTTTTAATTATTAAAACTTACCGCAAACATAAGACTTGATTATGTTATGGGTGAAAATTTCCTAAACAGAAGAACGCAACAATTATTTCGAATGGTATAACTTTTATGTGCTTTTTTTCAAATTTCAAAATAATATCGAGTAGCCGTTTTGAACGAGGACTGAATGTTGGTTACGTTTCTTTTTTTAAAGGTGTACCAGGTAATTCATTTGATTAGATATCATCACAAAATTGATCAAATATAATGGAAATGCAATTAAAAAGTAATAATAAACGATTTTGTCTGAATTAATTTCAAATGTTCACCACGTAATATACATATACTTATCACACTCTAAAGTGTTAAAATTGATTAAAAGAATTGTTAAATATTGATTTATTTCAACATGTTAAAGTATTTGAATATTGCAGATTTTATTATCAATATTTTGATAGACAATTTGATCCGAAAACAATACTTAACTAGACTTCAATATGCATTTAATTAAACTTTCTGTAATGAAAGGTACCAAAATACCAAACTCACAGGAACATTCAAACAAATCGTAAAGTTCATTTTTAAATAGCAAAATCAGAAACTCAAACACTTCATACAAATGAAAACATTTGTTTCGTTACTGTTGATGCCATGGTACAGGTATTCCCCAGAAAATAGCAGACTAAACCAGAAAAAGGTGATAATTTTATTTTAAAAACTTACAGGCTTCCCCCTCAGAATATACACTGGCAGTTTGTTCATCGTCATACATGTATGCTGAGGTCATCTCAAGATAATTATCTAGATCATTCTTTGATGTTTTGGTCGAATCTGGATGTACATCATTGCCATTGATCAAAGTTGTGATTTTCACCTCATGGTATATACCAGATCCATTCTTGGAAGTTTTGGTCCTCTCCTCTGGATAAATACTATGGTCATATCTGGTAGTTGTGGTCAACTCTTGATAAAAACCATAATCATAAGTGTACGTTGTGGTCCACTCTGAATATACACGATGGTTATACGTGTACGGTTTTGTTCGCCCTGAAATACAATGATGTCATACCTGTATTATTGATACTCAAAGCAAGAAACTCAATCAATTACAAAAATATCTTCGCAAAAGACTAACCTCATTTTATAATCGCCTAAACGCGACAATCATGTCCCCATGGTCACTGTTATATCTTACCTCGATTATGCTGCAGAGATAACATACATAACAGCATTGCGTTACACTTTATTGGTGTTATATCAAGTTATAGATGATATTCAAAAAATGTCAAAACTAATCTGTCTAAATTATAGCAAAAATCAAGATAACTTTTTTAGCAGTCATTTATTATGCAACCAAATTCAAAATGAACGATTGAGATATTGGATATGAATCAAATACAACGTAATGCACACATTTTGGGTCCTTTTCATCCTGATTTGTGTATAAAAGGACTTAAAACCGTTAGGAAATAAACTCATCATAGATACCAGGACTAAATTTTGTATATACGCCAGACGCGCGTTTCGTCTACAAAAGACTTATCAGTGACGCTAAACACATAGGTTTGCTTAATGTTTTATAAATTTACGATGATTTGGGTGGGGTATGATGTCTTTACATGTGTTTGTATGTGTTTGCAATGGAAATAATATACTTTCCACATTTTGTATTTTCGTATTTTGTGTAGGTTTTATCCTAATGCTTGAATGGAAGGATAACAGTATGACTTTAACATATAACAATCCTCTACTTATTTTTTTGGTCCGTTATTCTCTATTCTGTATATACTTATGTTTTTTTTTTCTATTTTTAGGTCGACGTGTCAATTTTGAAAGTTTGACATTTGAAAAAAAACTCCGATAATGTTATGGCATTTCTGTAAATCATTAATCAATGGCGAATTATTTCCTAGGGTTGGAACCCTCTTTTTATTTCAAAAACATGACAAAGGGTTTGAACTGGTTTTTTTATATTGCAAGTGTTGGAACCTCCCTTAAAACATGACTGGGACCGTGCTTGTAAATAGTAAACAAATCATATAGGACCAAGTATGTTCTGGACACAAAGACAAAATAAACTACTATTACAAACAACAATACCATTGACGCTTAAAATATCTAGCTGTAAACCTTTAATGGAATTTATTTAGTACTCACTAGTTTTAGCTGGTTCTGACATCGTACCATAGTCATAGGACTTTGTTATGGATTTCTCTGGATATACAACTTGGTCGTACAAGTATGTTGTCGTCTCCTGTGGATGATAAACATTACCATACTTGTATGTTGTGATCCGCTCTGGATATATACCGTTATCACGTATCCTTGATTGGTGTTCAGCACGAGAAACACTACACGTTGCAAAAATCAAGACAAAAACAGAACACATCTTCTTCATGACTAGTACGAAAATCACTCTGCTATAATACTTATACCTCAGTTGCATAACTTAGTGTCAAATCTAACATTTAAAATATTAAAATATTACAATTTCATCCTGCTACTGTTTTTGAGAGTGTCAACATATTTGTTCATCCTCTGACTAATCCCCATTTTACAATGATATAAATGGCATCTGATAAGCAACAGAAACAAATGTCATTGAAAGTTTAAATTTTCAAAACTTATCTTCCCGATGTTACTATACAAACGATGTGACCAATATAGACAACTTTTCAATTTTTATTTTTATTTTTAGGAGAATAGCGGAGGGGTAGTTTTTGTTAATTTCTGTATTCTTTATTCTTAAGAGGTATATGTTCTCAATTCTTTATTTCACTTGTTTTTATTCTCTGCTCGTTATATGTAGCAACATATTATACTTTATTCCTTAGTTTTGAAATAATTAGGATGTATCATATAAATATAGGAAGATGTGGTGTGAGTTCCAATGAGACAATTCTCCATCCAAACTATTTATAAAAGTAAACCATTATAGGTCAATGTACGGCCTTCAACGCGGAGCCTTGTCTCACACCGAACAAAAATCTATAAAGGGCCCCTAAATTACAAGTGTAAAACCATTCAAACGGGAAAACCAACAGTCTTATCTATATAACAAACTAGAAACGAGAAACACGTATAAATAACATGAACAAACGACAACTACTGTACATCAGATTCCTGATTTAGGACAGGTTTACTTTGCTAAATGTTGTTCATTAACAAAATATTCATGGTGAAGATTTGTAGGAAATTTTGCTTAAAACATTGTTTACATTTATAAAAATCACCACAGTCGCATTAAAAGATGCACTCTTTTTGAACATGTTTTCGAACAATGTAAAACACTTGGAAAAAATACAATGTCTTATAGTGAGGCTTTAAATCCAAGTGCTGGTGAAAAAAATACATTCACAGACGAAAACTGCTAACTCTGAACTTGATAATCATCAGAGTTTACATTACGAAAACAATAGTATAAATAGCGCAAACAGGGATCATGTATATATAATCAGGAAAACACAATGACAAAAAACACTTACGTACATGCGTAGGCACGACCAAATACTGTGGACAGACCGGTTCCTACAGAACAAATTCAACAAATACAAACACGAGTCACAAACGGAGATACAAGTGTATTTCGTGGTGTTGTAAGGAAACGTTCCAGAAGAATCGTACTTTACAATGTAACTGCTGATAAACCTTTCGAACTAGTTGATACTGCAATTAGAAACTTTGCGTCAAGTAAAGGGGTTAATATAACTTTTGTAAAACTTCTAATAAAGCGACAATACAAAGACATTGCAACATATACTCTTCGTGCTAACATCAATGAGAGGGACTTTGCTGCAGTAGAAAACGATGACTTCTTTTGGCCAGAAGGCGTGTACTGGCGAGACTATATCCCACAAAACAAACATCTATAACATTCATGTTCAATCTTTTATATATTGTATATTTTATTTTACTTATGTTGTTACGAATAACAACATGGAATATGAGAGGCGCTATGTATGGCACCTCATATTTTGAAAACTTGCTCAAAGACTCTGATATATGTATTGTAACTGAGCACTGGTTAAATAGAACTAATATTACATTTTTATATGAGTTAGCAAATGATTTTCGAGTATTTTCATGCTTTAGCTCTAGTTCAGTAAATTCAACCAGAGGCTCTGGTGGAGTAGCTATTCTTGTAAGGAAAAAAAATGGTTTTAAGACTTATAATTTATTTGTTGATAATGACAGAATTTGTGCTGTCAAATTATCCAAGCATGGTTATGAAAGTTTATGTATCATAGGTACTTTACTACCATCAACAAATCATTCAGCTGAAGAGTATTTACAATATTTTCAAACTGTGTGTAGTATTTATGATAGAATGTCAGTTGATTGTGTAACAGTAAGTGGTAGTGATTTTGATACTGATATTGCAGTAACAAGTTTAAGTAGTAAATCAAAAAATGTCATAGACTTTATTACAAAAAATAATTTATCTCCTGTCCCATTGATGTCCGGTCGTAAAGGCCCTGATTTTACATTTAGGTCTAAAGACATGACACGTAAAACTATGATTGATTATATTTTCATTCCAGAATTCTTTTGTAATGGCTTTACAAATTTAGAAGTCAGAAATGACTGTCCATTTAATGTTTCAGATCATTATCCTGTTTTGTTTTTCCTAGATATGAATTTGCTATGTAATACATCAAATAAATTTCATCTTTATCGTAAAGTTCTAATATGGTCGAGATGTGATGAATGGGAGAAGAAATATTATTAAGAGAACTAGACAAATTACTAAATTTTGAAGTTTTACCTTTGAACTCGTGTGAAATAAACGAAAATTACATAGAACATATAAACTCAAATATTGTAAATGTTGTGCATATCGCTGCAAATTCTTGTATTCCCACTGGAAAATTTAGACACTATCTAAAACCGTACTGGAAAAGTAACAGCTTAGATTATTACCATAATGAGCAACGACAAGCTCGTTAAACGTGGCTGTCAATGGGACAAACACGAAACAACGACAATATTTTTTATAAACAGTATAAAGATAAGAAAAGAGAATTTCGAAAGCATAAACGTAATGCAGAGCGATTATGGGAATCTGAAAAATTTGCTGATGTGCAAAAAGCAGCCGAAATGGACATAGGACAATTTTATCGTGTAGTGCGAAAGCATAGACAACAAAAATCGCCAGCAACTTGTTTGAATTATGATTGAAATACAGCTACTAATAACGGGGATATTTGCAAGTTGTGGAGTACTTATTTTAGTGATTTATATACTCCTAATGAACATGAAAATGACAATTTCGATCAATCTTTTTATATGGATGTCACGGAAAAAATTCGTGAATATAGCAGTCAAATTAGAAAACCGTTTAATGCTTTTTTCGATGTGCCCTACACTGAAGATGAAATATATGAGCAAGTTAAAACGTTAAAATGTGGTAAGGCTCCAGGACCGGACTATGTATGCAACGAACATATAATATACGGTGGTAATACCTTGTTGAAATAGATTTGTTATATTTTTAATACTATACTTAAATGCGAATATATTCCATTACTATATCGACATGGCATAATTATTCCGTTATATAAAGGAACTAACAAAGACAAGAGTAATCCGAACAGTTACCGAGCTATTGTCCTAACATCCGTATTTGGAAAATTACATGACAAAACAGTCTTCGGGTTGTTGTCTCTTTGACACATTCCCCATTTCCATTCTCAATTTTATTTTATACTTCATCGAATAAATAAAATGCTTACTGCACTTGATAAGACTTTTCCTGATCCTTTACAGTTTGGATTTGTTCCTGAACATGGTGCTATCCCCGCTTTATACACACTCAAAGAATGTATTAACGTGTTTATGAAAAGTAAATCTAAACTTTATGTTGGTTTTCTAGATAACGAGAAAGCGTTTGATAAGATCTGGCACGACGGACTTTTTTTGAAATTGAAAGAAGTCGGTGTAACTGGTAAATTATGGAACATACTTTTTATGTCTTACAGATCTGTTAGTGCACATGTGAAATATAATTGACTTACTAGTGACAATTTCTCCATTTCTCAGGGTGTAGGGCAAGGGAGAGTACTCTCATCTTGGCTATTCTCTTTGTACATAAATGACTTAATATTACAGCTGATTTCGACAAATTGTGGAATACGAATATGTTATTTGAACATTCCTGCCATTCTTCTTGCGGACGACACAACCCTTCTTAGTGCTTCGCCAAAAGGTCTACAAGGTCTTCTTGACTGTGTACAAACTTATGCTTGTAAATGGAGACTTAAATATAACGGAACAAAAAGTTGTGTCTTGGCTTTTAATAATAATACAGATGTTGACATTAAGCTTGGAAATACAAAAATAGCGTGTAAAACGGATACAATTTATGCTGGTACATTGATAACTAACAATAATAAAACGTTTGAAAGGACAAAAAATGCGGCTAAGAAGTTAAAGAAAAATCTACACTCATTGTATAGTGCTGGAGTAAACCCGAAAGGCCTTACGCCGATTACAAACACGTTAATATGGAAGCGTTTTGTTCTTCCTACAGCATTGTACTCTTGCGAAGTATGGGGACAACTCTCAAATTCTGAAATAGAACTTTTAGAAAGAACACAACGATATGTTGCGCGATATATACAGTGTATGGACAAATATTCACCAACGGACTCAACTATAAGCAACCTTGGTTTATGGTCATTGGAAGCTGTAATCGACAAATTCAAACTTTTATTCTTTGGGGGATAATGTAGGAGTAAATCGGGCACAACTCATAAAAAATTGTTCAACATATGCATCAGTCAATTTATTCTGGATGAAAATGCTGAACACTCTATAACCTATAATCTTATAACAACTATTGTTAAATACGATCTATTTTCTTTCCTTGAAACCTATGTAAATGAGGATTACATACCAGAAAAAGTGCTGTGGTCGAACATTGTCCGTCAGTCTATTGATATTTATGAAGAGAACAGATGGAAAAGTAATTTAGAAAATAGAAATGAACTCAAAAGGTATTCCAAAATTCATCATACCCTCTGTGGACATAGATTTATTCGGTTGACAGTTTTATATCCCGATGCAAAACTCGAACTGCTAGTACTTGTGGCTTTAGGATCGGCAGCCATTAAGAAAGCTACATGTACTCTATGTAACAAAGAGTCTTTTGATATCATTAAACATTTAATTATGGAGTGTCATGTTTTATTAACAGAGAGAAATGTTATGTTTTATAAAATTGTAGATGAACTTCCCATTCCAAAATCTGTGGACATTTTCAATTTAGACGACGTTGACCTTCTTCAAGTACTATTAGGAGCTGTTTATGATACAGTATACGATCTCGATCCTATAGATTGGTCTAGAATGATGTATTACATAGCAAAACATGTTTACCCCATGTTTAAAATATTCAGACATGTATTATTTGAAAACAGGTTTAATTTTGAATTTTGAATAGACTTTGATTGAAAAACGTTGTGTTTTTGTTGTGTATACTAGAATATATGTATTGTATGTTTATTTAAATGTGTTGGTTTTTTTTTTTTTTTTCATTGGATATTTATCTCAAAATGTATTCTATTTTGTTTATTGTGTAAATAATTATTAATTTCTTTTTGTATGGAAAATCTTCATATACATGGAGGAAATAAAGATTCATTCATTCATTCATTCATTCATTCATTCATTCATTCATTCATTCATTCATTCATTCATTCTTTTAAGAATGAAAAAAGAGAAAAAAAACATATAAAGTTACAGAGATTATATACTAAGAGACACAGATAGCTCAATTTGAGGATTAATATTTATAAAACTAAATGCAAAGTAGGATAAAGTTGGTGAAACATTATCAGGCCTATGATTTAATTCACCAGACGCGCATTTCGTCTACATAAGACTCATCAATAACGCTGAGATCAAATTTTTATAAAGCCAAATAAGTGAAAAAGTTCATAATTGCCATTAAAATAATTACAGTTGTTGACCTCATATGCAATTATCTCAACTCAATATTATTTTTTAAAAACAGAAAATGTTAACGGATAAAAGTATCAGCAAGACATGCATTATAAGAAAAGGATATTATGAATTAAACACAATAATATTCTGGACAACACTCACATACACCACCAGCTACAGAAACATTAAAATAAATCTACAAATGGTCAACAATACATAGATATAGGAAGATGTGGTGTGAGTGCTAATGAGACAACTCTCCATCCCAATTAAAATTTATAAGATTAAACCATTATAGGTCAATGTACGGCCTTCAACACGGAGCCTTGACTCACAACGAACAATAAGCTATAAAGGGCCCCAAAAGTACTAGTGTTAAACCATTCAAACGGGAAAACAAACTTTCTAATGCATACTTAAAAGGAAGGTTAAAAATTGTCTACAATACATGCATACGTCGGAGCCTCTGTCCTTTGTTAGTCTTGTTGGATTTTTAATTTTAGTTCCCTATGTATAATTTGGAGTTTAATATGACGTCCATTATCACTGAAATAGTATATATATATATATATATTTGTTTAGGGGCCAGCTGAAGGACGCCTCCAAGTTTCTTGCTGCATTGAAGACCTTTTGGTAACCTTCTACTGTTGTCTGTTCTATGGTCGGGTTGTCTCATTGACACATTTCCCATTACCATTATTAATTTCATTAAAGGGAAGGTTAAATTATCCACAACAAGGTATTGTACAACACACCACATCAACCACCAGTACCAGACACCTTAAAACTAAGACACAATTAAACAAAAAGCCAAACTTTGTCCAAATGGAAAATGTCACACTCTTTGTCATCGAACCTTGAAGTTGTATCCACATTGTAATTTGAGATATGATTTAGAAACACATTTTACGTACGGGAAAAGTTTTTTTTTTGTATAGTTACAGCATATAAGCGAAATTTAACTTTTTGAATCATAGGCCAAATTATTCCTTATTTTTTGTCCATTTACCTTAATTCTTTATTTTTTACTCTTTGTTCTTTATTGTTTGGTCATTATTATCCGTTCTGTAAATATTATCAAGACCCTAATATAATATTAAATGTAGATTTGAAATTCATTAACACACTAACACACGTGGCACTCGTCATGTTGCTCAAGGTAAGTACAAATTAGGTGATGTCACAACCGAGTTAAATATGACTGGTTTGAAGTTAAGACAATTGGAACTTATTTATGGTCATTAAACAGGATACATATGCTATCATTAGGATTTCTCTGTTGGTAAAAAATTATTATTATCGAAAAACTTCAAAAAGTTTAATTGACAAATATATTCTATAAGAAGCAAACCATTACATTGACCATTGTTTTCCAATTAGTCAGCTATGTATGTTTAATCTTCTTAAAAGTTTGTTTTCTCATATTTAAAATTTCATTACATTTAGATATTTTCTTTGCTCATTTGTCAAAAATGTAAAAAAAATATATAAATATATTTTTTAGTATAGTAGTTAGAAAATATGGTTTAAGTAACATGATGAGACAACTATCAATCACAGACAAAATGAAATAAAACACTACGATTCAATGTAGAGCATGCAACAAGGGTGAAATCATAAAACATATATTTATTTATTAAAGGCCGATAGATGAAAATGGGAAATTTGTAAAAAAAAGAAATCAGCAGACTGAATTTATGTTTATAACTAGTAAAAAAGACAAAAAGAAATCAAACTTTAATCACTGGATGTGCACGGGCTCATATCTTAGGGATACACCCATACAGAAAATAATGGAGTTAAACATGTTTGTCAGAACTTAATCTTCCTCCTGAGATATGTGAAACAAAACAACATAATAACAAACTAACGTTAGACTACCAAAATGACAGTAAGCAGAGTTTTACTTGTAGCAATTGATGGTGCATTTAAGGACAATAACTCCCAAACGTCATCTGTCGAAATTGTTAACATGAAACATGCCCTCCATTTTGTCACAAAACTAACAAGCTGAAATACATAATTCTATGTAAGATCCATGTTGATCTGGCCATTAGGTCCGAGTGCTTGACTTCTTTCTATCGTTTATAGGTAGATTTAACATACATAAAGAAACGTGTTGTACATCCTTTCATTACTGTTTATGATATTCTCGTATTCTTGTCTTTAATTTTAATGGGCTTAGTCTATATACCTAATGATATTACTTCGAAAACTTGTTTGTTGTTTGTCTTTCATTTTTGCAGTGTGCTTTGTCTTTATGTTTTTTATGTTTCTTTGTTACACATATCATCTATATGATATGGCTCTTTACTAATACATCTCGTCCTTGTGTTACTGTACAATAGTAAATGTGTGTAGTCTTCTCTTTAATGTTTACTAATATGCTTGGTCTATATGACATTTGCGCTTCTTTGTTAAATATCTGTATGTTTGTAATGTGATAAGGATCATAACACAATGTTGATTGTTGTATTTTTGACATTTTTACCTATTGTTTATGTTTGTTTTGTTCACGCATCGTTATCAATATAATGGAATTTGATGCGACTGTCATACAACCAGCTTTACAACTAGATTAGAATGACCCTTTTCTACATAAGAAAATACCTGTACCAAGTGAGTAATACGACAGTTGTTTTTATTCGTCTGATGTGTTTAAGGTCTGGATTTTTGTGATTTTACTTTTGTCTACAGAAACACCGGTATATAAAATATTCAATAAAGCTGATTGAATATTTCACAAGCTAGTATATATGGAGCTGTCTGACTACTGTATATTTCATTTCATTCGATATTTCTTATCCTCAATGTTCTTCTACTTTGGCTTTTATTGGCCTGATAACCTTTTGATTCGAGCGTCGCTGGTGAGTCTTTTGTAGACAAAATGCTTATCTGACGTACCTAGTTTATGGTAGGTTTTGTATCTTTGATGGGATATACAGGTTTTCATTCATCACAATTGTACAAAGCACAATAGCAATAAGCACAACGTATCAATCACCAGGTCACATATTATCCAAATGTTTAGTTGTTTTGTCATCATGTCAACCACATATTAATGGGTGTGTGCTGAATTAAATATGAACGTAAATAACAAACTCAACAAGCAGACAGTTGGTAGTGTTATCATACAGCATTCGGCAATCTATTTGGATTCAGTCAAAAGAAAGTGTCTTGCAACAAACTAAATTTTAATACATATTAAACATTGTAAAAGCAATTCTGATAATATCAACAGATTAGTATGAAACAATTAAAATAAAAACATGTATTTAAATAATTAACTTAAAATTATTGCAATATGATAGAAATACGATCACTGAAACATAAGTTGGCAATGTATGATTGTATCGACACAAATAACCCAAACAGCTTATGTCTAGGTAAGCGGGTTTTTTAAAGTATGCAGTTGAATTGCATTTAGATACAAAGCTCATTTTTCTGACAGGTTTATTGAAAAATATCATTGTATATAAAATAAACGCTACTTCTATAGTCAAGCAATATTGTGCGAGGGAGTTGAAGCTTTTTAGTTGTAGCTCTACAACACATTTCGAGTGAAAGGGATACATTTGTAGACGCCTCTCTCTTTCACCAACATTTACAACGTCTTGCAATCTCTTTCTCTTTTTTTTTCTCTCTCTCTCTCTCTCTCTCTCTCTCTCTCTCTCTCTCTCTCTTGGTCTTTGGGTTAAATTTTGTTTTATGTCACCAACATTTACAACGCCTTGCAATCTTCATAGCGCAAATCCATAATTTATTGCGTATCTGTTTACCCATTATAATATAAACTAGAAAGTTCAAAGAGAATCCAATAATTAAACCAATGTGTTTGTATTCAAAGAATGTAACATAATTATCAAATGCAGATCTAGTTAAATAGCTAGGATTAAAGTAATATAGCATGAAGATAAATGAAGTGTAAATAAACGGTAACTCTGATAACAAAAATATGATGCAAATGAACACAACCGTTATAGCTGAAAGTCGGTTTCTTTTCTCCACAAGAGGACTATCGGTCCACGGTAGGTTTCTTCTCAAGATTGTTAACTTGCATATCATGTACACTGTACATAAAGCCACTATCAAACATGCCAGCAGGATAAACGCGTTAAGTATAGTATAATGGCTAAAGTATTCTTGATTATTCATTCCGCCATTTCGATTAACACAACATCGGCCGTTAAAATTGTAAAATAGAAGAGATTCTACATAAAAACGTTGTGAAAATATGGAAATACTAATGATAAACATTAAAACCGAACATATACTATTTTTTCTGTTATTTATATGTTGTTTGGTCCACATTGGAAAGAGAAGAGCGGCAGTTTTTTCAAGACATAATAGTGTTGTTATAAGGACGGATGTTATATGAAAAACATCGCTTAAAATAAAATGCAGAAAAATATAAATACATTGTGGAAATTCTAAATTATATAAATACGAATGTTCATATATGCGGTAACCATATGTTTGATAAGCGGTAAATATTGGAACGGTCATAATGATTGCGGCGGAAGAATCAGATATAGCCAACGCTGACAAAAGAATGGTGACAGGAGTTCTGTTTTCTTGTTGCAAAAATACAAGAACAACAACACTATTTACCAATGTCACTTCGACTGCTATTGCTAATTGTATATACACTGTTGTTGACTCAGGCACCCTTAAAACCACATCATTGAACACCGGCCATGGGCATGGAAAGTGAATGTCCAAACAATTGTTTTCCTTACTAAAGTTATTTATATTATCAATGTTGAGAATGTACGTGTCGTTTGAGTTCGTATGTAGACCATTCTGATAAACGTACTGGATAAATTCTTCTCTGCATGATTGGTGCTTTAAAGTGAAGTGGATCAGGTTGTATGGAAACGTTCGTTCATTCAATGCAAGTCTTGTATTATGGGTGTTCAATTTGAAATCGATGCATAACTGGTTAGTGAAAAAAGAATATTCCCAGCATGTTGAACTACGAGTTAGAAAATGATAGATGTCTAGATTTGTTAACATATTATTTTTCGATTCTATGAATCTATTGAAACGATTCGTACAATTGTTAATTCCGTCGGCAAAATAAATTCTTACATCTGAAAAATACGGAACTACGTCATTTACAAAACTTATATTGTACGTCATGGAAGGGCTGCATAATAACTTCCGGATAACTGTTCCATTTAGGCAGTCTTTAAGGCCTTGTTGATATGTTGCATTAAACAATCCAATTGGGTCTGGTTTGAAGCTAGAACAATTATTGCTTTCATCAACTGAAATGTAGTTTTAATTATTAAAACTTACCGCAAACATAAGACTTGATTATGTTATGGGTGAATATTTCCTAAACCAAAGAACGCAACAAGTTTATTATTTCGAACGGTCTAACTTTTATGTGCTTTTTTCAAATTTCAAAATAATATCGAGTAGCCTTTTTGAACGAGGACTGGGTGTTGGTTACGTTTCTTTTTTTAAAGGTGTACCAGGTAATTCATTTGATTAGATATCATCACAAAATTGATCAAATATAATGGAAATGCAATTAAAAAGTAATAATAAACCATTTTGTCTGAATTAATTTCAATGTTCACCATGTAATATACATATACTTATCACACTCTAAAGTGTTAAAATGGATTAAAAGAATTGTCACATAACATGAATAATGATTTATACAATACTTAACTAGACTTCAATATGCATTTAATTAAACTTTCTGTAATGAAAGGTACCAAAATACAAAACTCACAGGAACTTTCAAATCGTAAAGTCCATTTTTAAATGGCAAAATCAGAAACTCAAACACTTCATACAAATGAAAACATTTGGTGATAATTTTATTTCAAAAACTTACAGGCTTTCCCCTCAGGATATACAACGGCAGTTTTTACATCGTGATACATATATGCTGTGGTCATCTCAAGATACATATCCGAATCATACTTGGATGGTTTGGTCCAATCTGGAGGTACATCATTACCGTTGATCAAAGTTGTGAATTTCCCCTCATGATATATGCCATATCCATTCTTGGACGTTTTTGTCATCTCCTTTGGATACATACTGTAGTCATATCTGGAAGTTGTGGCCATCCCTGGATGAAAACCATAACTATAACTGGATGGTGTGGTCCGCTCTGGATATTCACCAAGGTCATATTTGTAAGTTTGTGTTCGTCCTGAAGATACAATATTGTCATAACTGTAGGATTGATTCCTAAAGCAAGAATAACCAGGAAAACGACTGGCCACATTATCTCAAAGCCTAAACGCGACAACTATTTCCCCATGATCAATATTGTATCAAATATCGGTTTGCGATAGAGACATATTGTCTATAACAACCTTGCGTTACATTTCATTGATAATTTTTATTCAATTGTTCAAATTTACCCTAGTTATAACAAATCTTAAACAAAAAATATCAGTCATCGCATGTCTTCAGCAAAATCAAAATGAACGATTTAGATATAAAAATGAATGTGGACTCAAAGGTAAGGCACACATTTTGAGTGCATTGTTCATGAAAAAGGTTTATGAATCTGTTAAAATATACTCTGAACTTGATATTTCGTTCAACTACCATGATTTGCGAGGCTACGACATAGAGTCTTTCGGAGTTGTTGCAATATAAGTAATCATCTGTTGGCTGGTGTGTTTGCAATGAACAAACATATACATATACATTATTCTTTCGTCAATTCATTTTTTTAGTACATTTAGGTCCTTTTCGACCTGATTCGTGAATTAAAGGATTACAGTATAACTACAACATAAAAGTATAGTTCTTGCTTAATAGTTTTGGGAAGATCTATATACTAGGTGATTGGGGTGGTAACAGAATCACATATATACATAAATGAGGAAGTTTCAAATGTACACAAGAGACAGATTGTTTGGTATTGGAAACTTTCAGTTTTAATCTTGAGACATCGAAAATTTTTCACAAAATTCGCATAAAAAAATTCAAAGCGTGTTGATCTTTCTCAAAAAACGCTTTGGAATTGATATGGATTGCACAACATGCCTTCTGATAAACATAGAACATATTTTGTCAGGGATTTATTTTAAAGGGTCATTTTTCCTTAATAATCATTAGTTGTTATAAGCGTACTTTATTTTTCACCATAACAATTCAGGAATGCTCGCAGTAATACTTTTAAAAACATAAGCTCATTTATTTTTTACAGTATACAAAGAATTAAAAGTTTAAATTGGAAATTATTCGATTTATAAATAGCTTTTTGGAATATATATTGTTGAGCGTTATAATGCCAATGTGGTTTCCCAAGCTTGTGTATTATCTATTCTATAAAGTAAAGACCGCCCCGTCCATCCCCCTCATTATTTTTCAAACTGAATTTGTTTTTCCTGTTTTTCTCTAATTATTTTTGTGGTCCGTTATTCTCTATTCTATAAACCTATCCAAACTTCGTAAGTCTGTTACCTTGCTTTATTTTAACAATCTTTACGGTGTTATATGTTTAGGTCGATGATTCAATTTTTGAGTTTTGCATTTGAAAAAAGAAGAACAAATAATGTTAAAGACATTTCTGTAGATCATTATTCGCTGGCGAATCTAGGATATTTTCCTAGGCTTGGAACCCTTTTTTTATTTCAAAAACATGCCCTTTTTTTGGGGACATGGTTTGCTCTATCTTTTTATATACATTGCAAGTGTTGGAATTCCCTTTAAGAATAACTAGATCCGTGCTTGAAAATAGTTAACAAATCATATTGGAAAAAGTATGTTCTGGATAAAAAGACAAAATAAAATTGACGTTTAAAAATATCCAGCTGTAAACCTTCGATAACATTTACTGAGTACTCACTAGTTTTAGCTGGTTCTGACATCGTACCATAGTAATATGACTTTGTTGTGGATTTCTCTGGATATACATTTATTTAGTACTCACTAGTTTTAGCTGGTTCTGACATCGTACCATAGTAATATGACTTTGTTGTGGATTTCTCTGGATATACATTTATTTAGTACTCACTAGTTTTAGCTGGTTCTGACATCGTACCATAGTCATGGGACTTTGTTGTGGATTTCTCTGGATATACATTTATTTAGTACTCACTAGTTTTAGCTGGTTCTGACATCGTACCATAGTAATATGACTTTGTTGTGGATTTCTCTGGATATACATTTATTTAGTACTCACTAGTTTTAGCTGGTTCTGGCATCGTACCATAGTCATGGGACTTTGTTGTGGATTTCTCTGGATATACATTTATTTAGTACTCACTAGTTTTAGCTGGTTTTGACATCGTACCATAGTCATAGGACTTTGTTGTGGATTTCTCTGGATATACATTTATTTAGTACTCACTAGTTTTAGCTGGTTCTGACATCGTACCATAGTCATGGGACTTTGTTGTGGATTTCTCTGGATATACAACATGGTCGTACAAGTATGTTGTCATCTCCTGTGGATAATAAACATTACCATACCTGTATGTTGTGGTCCGCTCTGGATATATACCGTGATCACGCATCCTTGATTGGTGTTCAGCACGAGAAACACTATACGTTGCAAAAATCAAAAAGACAAAATCAAAACACATCTTCTTCATGACTAGAATGAAAATCGCTCTGCCGAAATATTTATACCTCAGTTGCATAACTTAGTGTCAAATCTAACATTTAAAACATTAAAATATTTCAATGTCATCCTGCTACTGTTTTTGAGAGTGTCAACATTTTCATGATATTTGTTTATCTTCTGACAAATCCCAAGTTTAGAATTATATAAATGACATCTGATAAGCAACAGAAACAAATGTCATTGAATGTTTAAATTTTCAAAACTTATCTTCCCGATGTTACTATACAAACGATGTGACCAATATAGACAATTTTTCAATTTTTATTTTTAGGAGAATAGCAGAGGGGCAGTTTTTGTTAATTTCTGTATTCTTTATTCTTAAGAGGTTCTGAATCTCAATTCTTTATTTCATTTTTTTTTATTCTCTGCTCGTTATATGTAGCAACATATTATAATTTATTCTATAGTTTTTCAATGCCGATAAATAAGTCAAATGGTTGTATCATGTGTAAATCTGCTAAATATTGAACATGAACAAAATAAAATATTTCCCTATGAGACCATTATAAGTTTTTTTTTCTAAAAGAGTTAATCTCCCCTTAAATGGTTTATTTGAAAAAAGTATTCTAAAAACAACAAAAAATGATATTTGTTTAAATATTTTGGATAATCATACAATAAATCACCAAGTTTTCTTTATATAAATAAACAGTTTAACCATTACATTGCAAATCTGTTTCCAAATTTGCAGATTTGGGCAAATAACTAGACCGATTTTGTACTGTAATTGTACAATCCAAGATGGCGGTATACCATGTATAAGTGCAGTTGAAAAAATGGAATATAGTTTAATTCATTTTCAAGACTTGATTTTGAAACTCGTGACTATCAAAGATGCATCTCCTGACAACATATGGGTGTTCCTCATCTCAGATATAGACATTTACACAGCCTTTCACCTCATTTACTCATCAATGAATGAACTTATATTTTTTATTTTCTTAATAATTCTTATTTTTTTTAAATATAAAGGTTCAAGGGTAGTAGCTTCAAATGCTGTATATTTGTTTGTATTAAATAATGTTTGATAGATGTGATTGCCTAATAAATTCGTTCATTTAAAAGAAAATCTTTATTAGTTTATTTTAGATTAGAAATACAACACCGTGCATGCTTTCTTTTCCAGGGTTGGCAAAGTATTACCCGCCTGGGTTTTACTGGGCGGGAAAACCCGGGTTTTCCCGGGCTGGGCAATTCTCCCAGAAACTAATAATACTGGCCAATACTGGGCAATATAAATTTTTAAGCTTATTTCAACACAAAATAATAAAGACTTGTTGTAGTTTCATAGTATTATAGCTAAATATATACATTTTATTCAGATAACCATTGAGAGTCATTTCTAGCAGATTAAAAATTCAAGTTCATTCCTTCTCCACTTAAATTCTATGTAGGCAAAATGCAAAATTTGCCCAATTCCTTGTTAATTTTCAAGCTTTGTTTCAATAATCTAAACATTTTATTGCAGTGTTTATGAGGAATGTAAATTAAATTGCTATATATGCAATTATGATTGCTAAACAAACACCCTAGAGGGTCTCTTATAGAAATGACAAGGCTGATTATTGTTATATAAACATATCTGTGTTCTAATCTGAATAATTACTTATCAATGAGTTTGGTACATTTGTACTTTCTTACATGTAATTGTTAAATACTTTATACTAGCTATATTTAGTTGAAGAAAAAAAATCTTGGAGTTGTAAGAATAATTCTTTCTCAAATGTATACATTTGTACATGCATGTATCATAGGCTCAAACAAGTAAACTTATTTATAATTAAAAATAGGTTTATATATATCTTAAATGTATTGTATTTGTGTTTGATTACTGAATCCTCTTTCAAATTCAGTCCAGTATCTTATATTACCCAGTATTGCCCAGTATTACCCAGTAAAACCCAGTAAAACCCGGGTTTTCCCAGTATTTCCCAATGGGCTGGGCAATACTCATAAAACCCGGGTTTTTGCCAACCCTGTTCTTTTCAGATAAAAAGTTACACGTACCGATGTACACACTCTTGATTTTCTCTCGCATTCCATCCTCACTCTCGTTCTCTTCTTTCTCTGTAGGTGAACAGTGAATGAGTGAGTGAGCAAAAATAAAGGGTGATAGTGTGATCGAGAGAGAGTATGAACAAGAGAGAGTGTGAGAGTGTGAACGAGATCGTACATGAGAAAGTGCGAATACGATCTAGCGAGTCAGTAAAAGTAGTTGAATGAGATTGAGTTTAAATGATAATAAATGTGGTACGTAGAGTTTAGATAATTCCAATTAAATACATTTCTCCTATCGAAAATACAGGAAAGCAAATAACATTTTATTTACGGGGAAAGAACTTATACATTAAACATTAACACAGTTTACTATCAATCAGCCTTTGAAGCAGTAAATCGTTCATTAGAAAACACTTCATATTGGCTGTTTCTTGCTTTGATTTTACGAATATTGTGTGTAATTTGGTGTGAAAAACATTTCTTTCATTCTTTGGAATTTTTTCTGTGTTTTTCTTCATTATTTTGTCCATCATATGATTTTTTTTTTATATTTTAGCAACCAATCAATCTCTATGTTTTATGTTCTTACTCTTTATTCTTTATGTTTTGGACAATTATTCACTATTCTATAAACCTAAGCCCGACCCTCAAATAAAGATGTAGGGTATACCGTTACGTCAGTGAAATCACAAATCCAACAACACAATAAAACCAACCACTAAAAAACTACTCGAGAAGTTTTTATAGACCTTTTTCGAGATGTATCCCGAAATAAATGCTAAAATGACACAATAATGTATGAGCATTTGTATCTCAGCTCTTTACTAGTGCCCTTTGTTTTTGCAACTCTTGACTTCAATGGGAAGTTGTGTACGTTACTGTGATTTATTTCTCGGATAAACTAAGTACTAGTACTTGTCATCTTGTACTAGTAAAGTGTATAGGAAACGGGAATACGATAAGGTTATGATAAGGCTATGTATTGGGTTAAAGAAATTACACAAACATCATATGGTTCTGAAACTGGACATCACGCAGTCTGGTTCATCTGTGCTTGTCCAGTTTTTGCTGGTATTTTTGATACCAGGATTACACTTAAAGCAAAAATAATGTGCTTTAAGTGTAATCCTGTATGTGCATCAAATAATCTATAATAATAAAGTTCAATTTATATCCTTGATATGTGTTTTTTTATACCGACTGTGCGAAACCCTCATGGGTAGTAACGGTCGTTAAACATCCCCTAGTAGTAGATATTTTGAAACTATTTCAATAAAGACTACCAGGTAATCCCAAAATATGCATAGCAGTATTCGTGTATGACTTCAGATTACAAACATAACATTGCGCCATCAAAAGTGTGCAGTGATAGTCTGCTCGCAATAACATAAAATTATTTTGAAATCGGAATTTTAGAGTAACAATTGTACAGTGCCTTGTGATTATTTTCAACGGTAAATTTCTTTTTAGTGACGCTTGAAGACTGGATTTTTAACTTTATCGGTGTCCGTTATTGGGAACAATTTTCCGTTTCAGAAAAGAATGCATTATGGGTAATATTTTCAAAGTCATAGTCCAAAAAAACTGTAATTGACCAACAACCTCACAAACAATTAAAAT
This sequence comes from Mytilus galloprovincialis, assembly GCA_037788925.1. Lineage (NCBI taxonomy): Eukaryota > Metazoa > Mollusca > Bivalvia > Mytilida > Mytilidae > Mytilus > Mytilus galloprovincialis. The sequence continues at coordinate 41,196,158 of CM075338.1, forward strand.
TCAATCACGTCGTTTTCATTTTTCGGTACGAGCAATGGAATTACCCAGAATACGTTAGATTATAAAACAAACAATTGTCCTCCTTTACTACCATCCCTATCCCTGTTTTTTTTTTTTTATCATAGAAGATAACAGTTTAAGTTCAGCTGACAATGGATACATGCTTTCTGTTATTCACATTATATTAGATTAAACTTTTCGTGGTAGTAATCACCCACCTGCCGTAAAGATAGTATTTGTATATAAAGTAGACAATTACATACGACTAGGACCCTTTCTATTTATTTCAACATGGCGTTTAATTTATTGATTTTAATCATTCCTTTTTTGGGTCCTTTGGTTGCTGAAGGTAAGAACCTTTTTATAATCTTTTTTTTTCAAATGTCGCTTTTTTTAATTTAACTAAGGTTGAATAATGGGAAGTATGCAATCCGAAAAGAAACCTTTTAATTTTTATTTGCATGTTATCGGGTTGTTTATGTATTCTGTTTTATGTTATTTCATTTGAACGTGTGTCGGGCTTAAGAATTAATAAAAGAACAAACTTAGTTTAAAATTAATTTTCGACAGAAATAATCAGTTGGTTCATTCTCCTTCCGACACGTGTCATCCTAGAACAGGGTGTCTCAAGTGGGATAGAGGTGATGTCCTATGCCGGATACCGCGTATTGTTGTTGGATTTTCGTAGCATTCAATTTCAAATATCCTATGGGATTACGAGTTTATCCTATAGGACTTCTCAAAATCCTGTAGGATTTAAAAAATATCCTTTTGGAGAAAAAAAAATATCCTACAGAAATTTGCCACTGTTTTCACTCCAGTTTCCGAAGCTGGCGAGCCACACTAAATTTTATTTAGTTTTGTGTTACCTAACACAAGAGCTACATTATTGCTAAATTTGATGATTCTACCGTTGGAAAAGTGTGGTTCCAATATGCACTCATGATATGCGCAAATTAATCTAAGAACATGTTCATAATATAATATTTGATACGTTTCCTTCAGTTTTAGTTTGTAACCCGGATTTGTTTTTTTCTCTATCAATTAATGAATTTTGAACAGCGGTATACTAATGTTGCCTTTATTCATGATTGAATTAAAAACGCTTGTAGTTTCACGTGTCCCGCCAGACCTCGTTTCCCGTTTCACGCTAAATAATTTCAAGAGTCCATCTAACAAAAATCGATCAATCCTGTGTCACGCATCCCAAATAAAACACACTTTAACGAAGTTTAGTTTTAAGTAATTAATTAGAAAAACTATAATATATAATGTAAGAAAATAACAGTAACATGAAAAAAAGATATGTCCGCATTTTGCGGACATGAAAACACGGGCTAAAAATCTTTGTTGCCAATGTTATCAGCATGGGCAATATATCAAAACAGAATTACTTTACTTTCCTAGAAGGATATTTCCGATGTCGGCGTATTTTGATAATTCAAAATATTTGAAATTTTTGGGCAACATTTTTACTGCATTGCATCCATAAAAGTCTTGAAAATGCGAGTCGTTAATTTCCTCTGTACTGTCTTTGAAAAGACTTATTAAATATTTTTTCAGAAGATCCACTTAGCGAATACGTCCATGTGCCGGCAAGATATATAGCGCCTATTCCAGCTAACTCCATTTTAAAAGACAACACAAGTCCGGATCGAATGAGTGTCAATCTCTGTGCTGCAAAGTGTACCTTATTGTTCCGGACTGGAAATTTCCCATGCTACGCCTTTGAATACACTCCCGGAAGTAATATGTGTATTTATACCAACATTACAACGTTAATGCTAAATGCTGGTTATCTCAGCTTGAAACAGAACGAAGCAGTGCATTACTACGAGAGACCAAAAGGTGAGAACCAGAGGCATATTTTAGATGAAAAATAAAGGGAGGGATTCAAACTATAAGGGAAATTTATATTACGGGTGTTTATTGTATATTTTGTTCCTTACGTTTTTTTTTTCTCAAAAACACGCAAATCAAAATCACGACATCAGGTAAAAAGGTAAGATTCAGAGGAGGATTTTCGAGAAGGAAAATAGGGAGGTGGTGATTGAGTGTGTTTAAAACTATAGAGCAAATTTATATAATGGGTGTTTTTCTTTTAATGTTTCTCAGCTTTCGGACGTTTTTGAAATCTCACGTAAAACAAAATCACGATGTCAGCTAAAACAATAAAACAAAATGTACATTACTTCTAGAATAGTTAATTTTCAATTGGTTTTTAATATATCGACAAATGAAAATAAAGAAAAATAGTATTAAATATAGATAATTCAATAAATAAATATTTGACATTTGTTTTAAAAAATGTTATTATATAATAACTTTAATTAAACATTTTTGGGGAATTTCCGAGGATCTTCTGAGAGTTACTGATACAGATTCGAAGTCCAAAAGGTGCTATTTTGAAATTAAACTAAATGTAAATTTACAAATATATTTACAGGCAGTTTCAAGAATCTGTTTCATGGACAACCTAATACTGCACTGAAGGACCAAGGAAGCTATTTCGATATTAAAAGAAATATAACTGTAGAACAGTGTGCTCATATGTGTCTTCTTAGTACGCAGACCGGATGTCTATCGTTTTCCTATAGCAAACAACTGACAGCATGCGGCCTTAGTAACAAGTACCATAGCAACAATGCAAAAAAGTCTGCTCCTATAATGGCAACACCTTTGTACGATCACTATCAGTTTTTCACCTGTACGTATATTTATCATTGTTGTATGAAGATTAGAAAAGATGTTGCATAATGCAGTCATATAATATTTGAATTTTAAGATTTTAACTATAAGTTAATTTACGGATGTTTGCTACTCTGTTTCAAAATAGAAAGCTTTTGGAAAGACTGTAACAGTTAGGAATTGATATGCTATAAATAATGGAATTAAAAAATAGAAAATTATGAAGGGTCCTTGCACTTGTTTTAATAGTAAGTCATTGAAAATTTGGCGGTAAATGATGCTCTATATATTGTTTGTGAATTTAATCTTTCTCCTTTCAACTGTATAATTTATTTTAATTGTCAAAGATGGTATTTTAAACTAAATGTGACCAGATTATTGAAAAAAAGTAGGGGTTAGCGAGCAAACTTGTTAAAGGCACTACAGACACAAACAGAAAATTAAAGTGACTATTAACTAATTGCATTGTACATTCGAAATGGGAATATGTATGCATCATTTCATGAACGGTTGCAAATTGCACACTTAGTTTAGAACTCGAAATTCCGCACCGAAACATAATGCCATTAAAAAAAAGAGATCAATTCTTCAGTGGCTATAAATCATATGAGTATACAACACTAAAAGAACGATAACTCAACTTTGGTTGGGTATATTTTTATTCTGAATTGCTTTTTTGTACCACTGAATTAAAAGGCAAACACTCAAAATCAGAAATTTATTCATCCTTTTCCCTGATTAAAATAATTGATCATCAACGATGAGAATGAGAAAACCTTTTTAGAATAAAAGAACGATCCCCGTAGTGTTAAATGGTCATTCTTTAACTGAATGCACATATGATGAGTTGGGTATGGATTGTATGATCTTGTTAATATGTGTTAATTATTCAGGAAAACATTAAATGGTCATCTCATTATAGCCGACTATGCAGTTTATGCTTTGCTGTTGAAGGCCATATGGTGACCTATACTAGTTGTTAATTTCTGAGTCATTTGGTCTCTTGTGAAGAGTTGTCTCATTGACAATTACAACGCATCTTTTTTTTTATATCTCATTAACCGTGAACTTGAGGATAGACAGCGTTTAGAACTATGGAAAAAAAAAAAACACGATTGTATAAATTTCTTTACGAGTGTTACCACCTATACAATATTAGTCCATTCAATATTTGTGTCGTTGGGTTGACGTATACCCTTTTCTTTAATTTTTGTTCATTTACATTTTTATTTAAACAGCATGGCCGTGTAACGCAATTACACCAATGAACTACACTCCTACAGCCATAGCTTCAGTTAGATTCCCATACCAAGCTGTCCGAAATATACAGTGTTATTTAAAGTTGGAAGCGCCACCTGGACATAAAATTGAGATAACTTTTTCCACTGTGTATTTCGGAAGAGACGTTTGTACTGAAAGTGGAGATGGTATCATATTGCATGATGGTGAAACAGCGGCAGCTCCTGTGATTGGTCGTTTCTGTGACCGAACCGGAAGTGCGTTAAAGGTCAAACAATCAACAGCTAATTCACTCTTCGTCACATATAAAACTGGATCGGTCCCAATGGCTTTCAAAGCTGTGTACCAGTTTGGTAAGAAACATTTACGAAATACGCAAATTATTCAACCATATTATCAGATAATCATGTTTATATGCATAGAGTTTAACTTGAAAAATATTACTGGCAACTCATAAACAAGAATTAATATGATTAAAAGTTGATTTTTTCATCAATCGAGACACCAACTTCACAGTGCTTCCTTTTTATAAGTCTTTTTACATTTTTGTTTTTGGTTCGTCCTTAACATGCATTTAAAAATTACCACTGGACAAGAACACAATGAGATAGTAACCAAATTTGCAATGCAAACAGTAGATTTATCCAAAACATCGTAATTTTGTGTTTTTTTCGTCACTTTATCAGAGAACAATCGTAATATCGTTTTGAAATTCAATTAATTTTTTTTGTCACTTTTAGTGAACCCATGTGAAAATCACAAATGTCAGAATGGTGCAATATGTAATGTAACAAACCGATCATATGTCTGTAATTGTCCACATGGTTGGTCTGGAAGATTCTGCGAGGCAAACATTGACGACTGCGTAAACGAACCTTGTCTTTTTGGAGGAACTTGCATTGACGAATTAAATGGCTACCATTGTCAGTGTTCAAGAGAATTTTCTGGAAATCGATGTGAAAAGTTCCTTGGGAAGTGTGTAGAACATCCATGTGTGCATGGCGCTTGCCACGTGACGTCTCGCTATAATTACACATGCAAATGCGAGAAAGATTACATTGGAAAAAACTGTGATCATAAACAGCAATATTGTAATCCTAATCCATGTGTGCATGGTTCTTGTGTGGAAACATTTGGGTATTATTTGTGCCAATGTAAAAACGGATACACAGGTCAAAATTGTAACATTCCAGAAAACCCATGCAAATATCGCCCGTGTGCAAATGGAGTTTGCTCATTAGTTAACGCAACCTACCACTGCGCATGCTCGAAAGGATTTTCCGGCAGGAATTGCGATATTATTGATAAATGTGCCAATATGAATTGTCTACATGGTAAATGCGTAAATATGAATAACACGCTGAAGTGTGAATGTGATAACGGATTCACCGGAAGTAACTGTGATGTCATGATAAATCAATGTGCAAAGGTCAACTGTTTCCATGGAAAGTGCATCAAAACGAACAATACGTTCTCATGTGAATGCAAGGAAGGATGGACAGGTATTATTATACAAAGTTTAAAAATGTCATTGAAAATAAACTTAATGAAATATTTATAAATGACGAACAATAGACTCTCGTTATATCTTAAAAATGGACAATGGTCTATATTTGCTGCAGGTGATTTGTTCGATTCGCTTGATTTTATTTGAATTTGTATATTATCTGTAATTTAAGTACTTAGAATTAAAAATTCGATCCATTTTTCACGAAAATGAGTAAAAACAAACACTACTAAATTATTAGCATGTTGATCATGAACTATCAATGGTATTTTTAAACACTGTGTACCTCATTGAATAATCGAAGTAAGAACACTTAGAATCTTGTTTTGTGGTAAATTCTTTTACTTAAAAGCCTCTGAAGATATTTAATAAATATTAAAGCTTATTTTTCTGCTACAACAACCCCAAGGGTGACTGGGGTATAGAAATATGGTCATTTGGTCTTCTCCCGACCGGCAGTAAAACGCTTGCCGAAGTGGGGCGTCCGTTTGGCTGTGCGGGATGTATCAAGTTCGCAGTCACGTCCGGTCAGAAGGGGGACGTTAAATCCGATGCCTCGTGTAAAGAGAGTGCCACGCTCTTTGCACGTTAAGAACCATTGCAACAACTCTCTGAGGGGTCCGTAGGTGGCCTGTTGCAAGGCAAAATTTCTGTCCCTATCCAATATACCCTCATTTTCCAGTGGTAGTCCAAATTTCCCCGACCATCATCCCAGATGGCCTCTATTGTACATGTATCAACCTACCTATTGTATTTATTGTGAACTTGTTCTCGTCCTGAATATGCATGAAATATTTGCCACTGGACGTTAAGCAACCAACAATCAATCAATCAATCTGCTACAACATAAGTTTAATTAAAGTTACCGATATGATTTACATTTTTGGGGTCCAATTTATTTTTTAATTTTCGGAAGTATAATGATATAAATTAAATGCTTGGTCCCGATAAAAGTTTCGAAAGTATTTTCTTTAACTTATCGTTTAATCATGTCCCTATAATGGGATTTGAAGAAGTTTTAATTAATTTTTACAATGTGTTCTTGCGCTTTTATAGCATTTAAGACAGTTAAAGGCTATGAGGTGAACACATTTGTTCATATGATTTTTATGATATGTAGGGTGGCCATAAATTAGATAGCAAGCAGGAGTCGGTTTCACGATAAAACGTACGATTGATCTGAAGTCATGAACAATTCAGTATACGTACGACCGATTTTAGTTTTTTTGTGAAACCGACCCCAGGAACCTACGTCTGCAAGATAATTGTCATAAAATGTATATAGAGAAATCATAATTCAGTTTTTTATTAGAAAATATAGGTCATTGCGACAAATATATATCATGAATGTCCCTGAATCTAGATTGTTTAAAGAAAATATCATTCAAAAACGTTTTCAGCAAAAAAAAAGTCGCAAAACAATATTTTCTTATGCAAATGACCGTTGAGGATAAGTCTTCTTTTTCTTGTGTATTCTACCCTCCAGCTCGATCACAAGTTGCAGCTAAAAAAAAAACAAAAATCGCCACACACGTATATAAAATGAACCATAGAGGAAAACGTTTCCAGATATGTATCGTAAGCACGCGGAAAATACTAATATAAAAGATGGAACAAAATTAAAAAAATCCCCCATTAATATAAAATACACAATCCCCTGAAAAATCGGAAACCTCTCAATAATACACTATTCCTCTTTTTTTAATCATGCAGGTTTCACTTGTGAAACTGATATAGCTATTGATCCATGCGATAAAGCGCAGTGTGGAATTGGCCTCTGTGAGGCTCTTCATGGTAGCAGAATGGAGTACCGTTGTTTGTGTCCAAATGGTTACCATGGAAAAAACTGTCAGTCACGTGGTGTTACCAATGTAGACAAGCGTAAGTGTTTTAATTAACCTCGTTTTCATTACAAACGAAATGTTGATGTTCCTATGATGTGATACATTTTATTACTTACTTACTTAGTCCTTTATTGTGCCTTAATTATGGCACATAGGGCAAGGAAGGTTTTCTCGTTGAAATATGCCTTTTGGTTAACATTAATTCCTGGTGAACTTTTACTTTCTTGTTATAAAATACAGATAAATTTAGAATGTAGGCAGATGGCCGTGTTTTGTCTAGTATACTAAAATAGTATGTTAATGATTAAAAAATTAAATGTCTAGTGGTTTCATTTTTTAATATCCTTGATCCACGACTTATTCTTGTTTAGTGTAGAAATATAGCATGTGCTATTAAGGAACGTATTTCAATTACGTTGCTTTTTGAAATTTCATGACATACCTTGCATATATCTTAGATACAATAGGATATATATCATCTTTTTTCAGTCCACACTAAGTCTAGACCTTGTGAAGAAGTGCAATGTCTTAACGGTGGCAAATGTAAAGATTTGAATGGAAAGGCCATATGCAGTTGTAAGGCTCCCTTTAGTGGAAACTTCTGTAAACGGAAATTAAAAGATTGTAGCTTTCTTCCGTGTCTCGCAAATGCAACATGTGTGGATACCAGGTTGGGACATGTGTGTATTTGCCCAACTGGAATTGTCGGTCAAGCTTGTGACAGAGTAATGTCCCCTTGCATTAGTAACCCATGTAAAACTGGTATCTGTCAAGAATCCAACAACACATACGGATATAGGTAAATAGAAATTTGTGTAAGATTACAGATTTTTGTGTTTTTTTGTTTAATAAATTGATTGATTGATTGTGGGTTGATTAGCGTCCATAAACAAATATTTCATGCATATTCAGGACGATACTCTGTTTAAGATCTGGTGTTAGATAATATATTCATAATGTAAGATAGTTATGATATTCATAAGCAATAATAGGACAACGAAACGTGTCTTGTTTTGTTGTGTGCTTTCTAATTTAAAAAAAAAGAATTTTCTGCTGTTTTTTTAATTTCAATTGCGCTTGTAAAATTTCAGCAAACAAATAAGGTCAATTTACCTCAACTAATGTTTCAACTTTACATCCGAAGTTGATATAGTACGATATAGCCTGTTCAATTTCAAAGTTTTGTGTGAAAATAGCAACGTGGTTCCTCGGTCCGAGAATGAAGGCGATCGTTTCGAATTAAAAATTTATTTTAAATCACACGCATTCATTACTTCTTCATTACAATTACTATAAACATACAAAGAAAGACAATTTCGTAAGAGACTCAAAGGGAGAATATACAAATTTAAATTGTAATAAATTGGACAACCCGGTAGAAAAAGGGCGAAGACACCAAGGAAAAGTTCAAAACTTTTAAGTCCAAGATATATTGACAGTTAGGGCATACCCGACACCACCAAAGAGGGATATCATGTATTCCGGAAGTGAAGTAGATTCTGCCTCACTTGTTGCACCCGTCATGTTGCTCATGCATTAACACACAGTTATTGTCGAAGATCATACGATGATCTGCAGGTTTTATTCCTTCTTTGTAAATTATGATATATATGTTTCGCTTGCATGGAAAGTCGTGGAACAAGACACAGCTAGCTTACATTCCGTCGGCATTTTGTTTTTAGTCTGTGGTAAGGGTAGTTTTCAACATTGATAAAACTCATTTTGAAAAACATTCGTTTAATTTTACAAAATATGAACAGAAGCTAAGTTTTTCATCCTTTAAAAAGTGTATCCAGAAAGAAATTTCTGTATTTTTTTTTCTGTATTAACGTTAACACATTTACCTGTTTCCATTCTTCTTTTTTTCTTTCTTCAGAAATATATTATAATAGTAAAATTAAGATGCGGTTTAAGCTAAACAAAATGAAGACGTCAAACCTTAATGGAAGTTTACGAAACTTGGACAACAGCTTCTTCATTATCAATATATTGCAAAAGTTTGAATAATTTATTTTGTTCATTTTTTTTTGGACTAAAAATACTCTTGGAACCCTTTACACTGTATTCTGTATAATAATGGTCTTACATGTATGTTATATTTTATACTCTAAGGGACGATAATTTGATATTCAGTGAAAAGAGGGGACAAGGCTGAAGCCTTACATGTATATTTTGGAAATGATTATCCCGGACCTAGTGAGATTAGAGAACAACACACGCATAACGGTTGCCCTTTATGATGTTAATATTTTCGTTTATGACACAACCGAATGCAACTTTGGCTGTATTTGAACAAACCATGAGCACCATAGCGGATGTTCCTAAATTAAAAAATAAGTGTCACTCTGCTTAATGCGGTCTTGCCGAGGAATTTATAGAATGTAGGACAGAAAGTCACAGGACAAAAAGTCACAGACAAAAAGTCACAATTCATTTTTTCGAATTATTTTCTTTGAAAAAAAAAACGCTTATTTCTACAAAAATATTTTTGTATTTTTCTTTAACTATTGTATATAAACCAACTTTGTAAATAAAATTTATCAAAAAAATATCTAAGATGATAAAATAATTGTTAAAAAAACAAAATGTCAAAGTGGCTTGGCACTTAAATGGCTTCATGGTGCCTACAAATCTTTCTTTTGCGTGATTAAAATTAAATAATTCTTCATTTCTTCAAATATAATGACACATTTCCTAAACTTTAATATGAATATATGTATTGAAAAGTAAATATTTCAAGATATTTCTCTTATATATTCAAACAATTGTCAACAGATTATTTGTGACTTTTTGTCCTGTGACTTTTTGTCCTGCCAAATTTGTGACTTTATGTCCTGTGACTTTTTGTCCTGTGACTTTCTGTCCGTTTACCTTGCCGAGCACAGGTTTGGGTACAGACCCATTCGGCAATCCTCGGTAGAATCCGCTACTCTCCTTCTATCTAGATGAGGGTACGGAATCGGCCGAGTTGAGACGAATGGGTACAGACCGTGAGTTTGTGTTTCTCGGTTGTTTGCTTTTGTGTAGATTTTTATTGATACGTTCGTATTTTTTTTTTCTGTTTTAAAGTATTGTCTTTGATAATAGGGGAAAGACCTTAAATACCTTTCAACAGATAATAATTATAGCTACTGTATATATTTGTATCCATATATTTTAACTGTGTTTTGTACACGATGATTGTAATGGTTATACTGTATACATTTTTACCCATATTTTTTTTAGATGTGTTTTGTACACGATGACGGGCCATAATAATGTCACAATTACTTCAGTAACTATACCACCTAACAATAGTAAGTATCATATCTATATGTAATAATTGTGTAAATGACAAACAACAGATGTCAATTTCATAAACACCTTGATAGAAATGTGTCATTAATGAGGGTTTGGAGGGGAACCTTCGATTTTTTATTCTTTCATTTTTAAGTATTTTTTTTCTCTGCCTATTTTAATCTTGTGGCTGCCTGTCAATTTGATTTTTTCATATGTTACATGTAGCAACCCACTATTATCCTTTTTTCTTTTTTTTTTAACTTTTTTTTTTGCTATTTATCGTTTTTGTTTAACTACTTTCTCCATTCTTTATTCTTAAATATTTTGTTTCTGTTCTTTTTCTCTCCATTTTTCTGTAGTATTGACTATGCTGTAAACCCCATCCAAACCCTCATTATATGTTTTGCCTGTGGATAAATGATCGTTCAATTTATGAAACTTTTTTATTGATAGATTTGAACTTATTTTCCGGTGATTCAGTTGATTTGTTTAATTCTGTTTCAATCAATGAATTTTAATTAAAAATGATTTAAGTGATTTGATTTAGACGTATTTTCTTCTAATTTTTCCTTCTTATTTATTCGTTTTATATTGTTTATTTATGATGTCAATTGCACTCGTTTTCATTATTATAATTCATCAATCATTGAATTCATTCATATTGTCATTTTTAAACATTTCATTGACGAATTATTCGCGCGCGAATTTTTAAAAGGTAAGTGCAAAATTTTATCATATCTATATTTTTGGTAGTACGTTCTATTAATGTTATACTATTAGTAATGCATTGATTAAAAGTGCGAACTCATTCATACACAAACACACAAGTTATCACATTCTAATGTTTTCTTTTATATTATTTTTTTTATAATGTAACCATTTCATGATTATGTTTATTTCATTCCTTTGGTTCTTGGTTGATTTTCTTTGACTTTGTGTTTAGAAAAACTACACTAAATGTAAGTATTTAGCAATGTAAAATTAACTATTAACAATAAAGAAATTCCAGTATCCATCTTATTAACTGATAAAAGCTTTTTATTGAATTACAAAATAACACGATTTTTTTTTTATTGTCAAAACATCAAGATTACAAGTGGACAGAACAATCCTATTCTGAAAGTCGGGAAAGGACCTTAAATTTTGCAAGAATTTGGAAATAGGCCTTTATTTTCGTAGGAATCTGGGATTCACAATGATCTGCATTATTTTTTTCGGGATTTTAATTTACCCCCTCCTAACGGCCCTTTTACAAAATTTTACTAGAAATGATAATTTATTTACCCCCGTCCCAACCCTAAACATTTAAATATATATATATATATATATATATATATATATATATATATATATATATATATATATATATATATATATGCCGCAGCAACACACAGATGAGCAGCAGCATTTCCTAAATAATAATTCATGAATACCTGAAATACAGCTTTTTTCTGAAAACGAAAAACAAAAAAATATCGAAGAAAGATCCATTTTTTCTCTCCAAATATTATAACATTGTAATTCTTAAAAAAAACTGTTAACAAGTATATATAACTTATTACAATGTATATGTTTATTTATTACTATGATGATGTACTACAACCGGACTCTGCTGATCTACTAGTATACCAAAGGTATGTTTAGGCGAATGTCATTAAGTTAAAAAAATGTACGTATAACATTGGTGAAAAAACAGCACAACTTTTTGTAGGGGATTTTTGTTTGGGGAGGGGGGGGGGGGTCGGATCCCTAATCCCGCTTATTGTTTAGTGAGAATCCTGTATTATCCCGCTTCTCGTTGCCATACTAGCGCATGTAATTTCTCGTGTCCTGCCGGACTCTGTTTCCTGTTTTTACGCTTTATTATTCGACTTTTCACGTGTCACGCTAAAAAAAAAACCGGCCAATCCCGCGTCACGCTCAGACCCCAATGAGACCCACTTTGTATTGCATACAGTTATTTTGATTTTAATCAATCATGTAATAAAGAAATATATATAGGTTGATATGGGGTTAATGCCAATGAGACAACAGTGATATTGTTTGCCTTAAATTAGTGGAGAATAAAGGCTTTTTCCCCTGGAGAAGAATCCCAATTTGGAAAAAATATGGCTTTAAATTATTCCCAAAAAGACAACTTTTTTCCAAAACAGTGCATTCTCAGTAGTTATTGTGCATGAATACAAACTGAAAAACACTCATTTAAACAATTTTCATGCCTAAAATGACTATATGTGCCCATTTGAGGGTCTATTTATGTATCATTACTGACGAAATGAGGTCTTATTTTAAAGCAGGGTTTGACTCTTGAAAATGGGTCTGTAAAGTGAAGTTTCAATCAAATTCATGGTTTATTTTAAATTTCCCAATTTGATGAAAATGACACATATTTTCCCAATAAAAAAGGGTAGAGGTAGTTTTGAAAAAAGCCAACAATATCACTGGACAATTCTCCATCCAAATAACAATTTATAAAAGTAAATGTTTGTTTACTCGGTTAAAAGCTAAATCAGAGTATGCAATGGAATTGAACCGTTAACGCAGATAACATTTAGTTATATTTTGATATAAACAAATCACAATCCTGGCAAAATATTGTTTCTTGCGTGTTCACTTTCCAAAGATGTAAACAGGAACCATCCACAATAGTAGTCAAAATAGTTATGATGTTTTGAGAGGCGTGTCTTTTTTTTAATTTGCTTTGACGCTTTCTACAACGTTGCAGAAATACGTCACCGCAAAAAAAAAAATAAAAAATAAATAAATAAAAAATAGCCTTTCAAAATATCATATTTCGACTACCTTCGCTGGCGCATCTTACTAACAATTGACCAGTCTTTTTACATGTTCGTTTAGATAGTATAGTTTTTGGTAGAGTGCACACAATTGGGAATGATTTGCTATCAATCCAGAATGACAAATATATATTAAATTATTGAGTTTAATATAGCATGGTGCAATAACATGAAGCTTTTAGAAATAAGACTTTTGTATGAATGTACTCTCCATCCATGTCATAATTCGTGAAAAGTAAACCAGTGTAGGTCAAAGTACGGCCTTCAACACGAAACCTTGTTAACACAGAACAGCAAGCATTAAAGAGTTCCAAAAGTGACTAATGTAAAACCATTCATACAGGAAAACCAACGGTCTTAACGATAAACCAAAAAAAAACAAAAAACACGAGAAACGTTAGAAAGAATAGAAACTGTATGCAGACTCTCTGTTACTTTTGATTTTAACGATATTACCTTCCATCATATATATTATGAGGTAGTGAAGTCATTGATTTTATATGCTTTATACATTAAGATTGTTTAGGTGTTTTAATTTGCTTGTCGTTTCCTCAGATTAACCTTTTTTTAGTTTTAGATTAGAAAAACAGGTTATAACACTTCAAGAGCGAAAAGAGCTAAACGGCAATCCCTAGACTCTTCGATCGGGTTAGTTTAATTTTCTAAAAGGCTTTATTCTTATTATTGTCCAAGATGCGCATCCATGATTTGAAAAGGGGAGAGAACAAATGTGCCACGTAAGTAATACAACATGTAAGAAGTCTATGCGATGAGCATATGCATGTATGTAGCTCCTTAATGTAATGCAGCCCCCTTCCCCATAATTTCAAAACAAATGTTAGTCTGATACACAATGACATAAATGTCAAGTCATTGGAAATTCGAACTTTAAACTTTCTTGTGTTGATGAATGGTTGTCCCTGGACGTGTATTCTATTCATAGCCGTTTTCTGTACGTTATACCTCCTACATAATTTTCTTAATATAATTTAAACACACAGTGGTTCCATACAAATATATTTATAAGCTGTAGTAATCATTACACGGAAAATGATAATATGGAGTGCATATATAACACATTTAACAGTGTCAAAGTAATAGCATCTAATATTTCCCGCAATGATATATTTTTGGACTTATGTTATTCTATTGCAAACAATTTCGTCGACTCGGATAAATAAAACCAAAACACATTTTTTTCCATAACATACAAGAACAAGATTCTTTTTTAATTTTCTCTTTTACTTGTGTCTACACTGTCACTCAACTGTTAATTCAGGACGATCCCTACCTCAGGATTGTGGTGAGTGAAGCAAAATCAAAGAAAACAAATATAGATACAAGAAGATGTGGTATGAGTGCCAATGAGATAACTCTCCATCAAAGTCACAATTTGTAAAAGTAAACCTTTATAGGCCAGAGTACGGCCTTCAACACAGAGCCTTGACTCACATATAACAGCAAGATAAAGAGAGCTATAATGCTTTCAATTACTCTGACCTGTTCAATGTTTTCAAACTAAGAAAAGCAAACTAAACGATAACCACGGCGTTGAGTTGTTTCTAGTTCATGACACATATCACAACACTACAAGTATGTCATTTTAATTCCCATCATAAAACAGCTCTGTGTAATAGATGATTACAAAACTTATCTATTGTTTGATTTGTCACGATTGTGAAATGTAAACCAGTGTGCACAAAAAAAGTAGTTTTATAACATCATTTTAGGGACCACCAACGAGCAAAGGATACGAAAATAATAACATTGAACTTTCCATACATAAGTCATTGTACGCTAACAATTAAAACAAGATATCTGTTCTGTCTTTTTTATTTTTCACTCTACTCAGTCCTGTCTTTTTTATTGTTCACTCTATTCAGTCCTGTCTTTTTTATTGTTCACTCTATTCAGTCCTGTCCTTTTTATTGTTCACTCTATTCAGTCCTGTCCTTTTTATTTTTCACTCTACTCAGTCCTGTCTTTTTTATTGTTCACTCTATTCAGTCCTGTCTTTTTTATTGTTCACTTTATTCAGTCCTGTACTTTTTATTGTTCACTCTATTCAGTCCTGTCCTTTTTATTGTTCACTCTATTCAGTCCTGTCCTTTTTATTTTTCACTCTACTCAGTCCTGTCTTTTTTATTGTTCACTCTATTCAGTCCTGTCTTTTTTATTGTTCACTCTATTCAGTCCTGTCCTTTTTATTGTTCACTCTATTCAGTCCTGTCTTTTTTATTGTTCACTCTATTCAGTCCTGTCCTTTTTATTGTTCACTCTATTCAGTCCTGTCCTTTTTATTGTTCACTCTACTCAGTCCTGTCTTTTTTATTGTTCACTCTATTCAGTCCTGTCCTTTTTATTGTTCACTCTATTCAGTCCTGTCCTTTTTATTGTTCACTCTATTCAGTCCTGTCTTTTTTATTGTTCACTCTATTCAGTCCTGTCCTTTTTATTGTTCACTCTATTCAGTCCTGTCCTTTTTATTGTTCACTCTATTCAGTCCTGTCTTTTTTATTGTTCACTCTATTCAGTCCTGTCCTTTTTATTGTTCACTCTATTCAGTCCTGTCCTTTTTATTGTTCACTCTATTCAGTCCTGTCTTTTTTATTTTTCACTCTATTCAGTCCTGTCTTTTTTATTTTTCACTCTATTCAGTCCTGTCTTTTTTATTTTTCACTCTATTCAGTCCTGTCTTTTTTATTTTTCACTCTATTCAGTCCTGTCTTTTTAATTTTTCACACTATTCAGTCCTGTTTTTTTTATTTTTCACTCTATTCAGTCCTGTCTTTTTAATTTTTCACTCTATTCAGTCCTGTCCTTTTTATTGTTCACTCTATTCAGTCCTGTCTTTTTTATTTTTCACTCTATTCAGTCCTGTCTTTTTTATTTTTCACTCTATTCAGTCCTGTCTTTTTTATTTTTCACTCTATTCAGTCCTGTCTTTTTTATTTTTCACTCTATTCAGTCCTGTCTTTTTAATTTTTCACTCTATTCAGTCCTGTTTTTTTTAATTTTTCACTCTATTCAGTCCTGTCTTTTTTATTTTTCACTCTATTCAGTCCTGTTTTTTTTATTTTTCACTCTATTCAGTCCTGTCTTTTTTATTTTTCACTCTATTCAGTCCTGTCTTTTTTATTTTTCACTCTATTCAGTCCTGTTTTTTTAATTTTTCACTCTATTCAGTCCTGTCTTTTTTATTTTTCACTCTATTCAGTCCTGTTTTTTTTAATTTTTCACTCTATTCAGTCCTGTCTTTTTTATTTTTCACTCTATTCAGTCCTGTCTTTTTTATTTTTCACTCTATTCAGTCCTGTCTTTTTTATTTTTCACTCTATTCAGTCCTGTCTTTTTTATTTTTCACTCTACTCAGTCCTGTCTTTTTTATTGTTCACTCTATTCAGTCCTGTCCTTTTTATTTTTCACTCTACTCAGTCGTGTCTTTTTTATTGTTCACTCTATTCAGTCCTGTCCTTTTTATTTTTCACTCTATTCAGTCCTGTCCTTTTTATTGTTCACTCTATTCAGTCCTGTCCTTTTTATTTTTCACTCTACTCAGTCGTGTCTTTTTTATTGTTCACTCTATTCAGTCCTGTCCTTTTTATTTTTCACTCTACTCAGTCCTGTCCTTTTTATTGTTCACTCTATTCAGTCCTGTCCTTTTTATTTTTCACTCTATTCAGTCCTGTCCTTTTTATTTTTCACTCTACTCAGTCCTGTCCTTTTTATTTTTCACTCTACTCAGTCCTGTCCTTTTTATTTTTCACTCTACTCAGTCCTGTCCTTTTTATTGTTCACTCTACTCAGTCCTGTCCTTTTTATTGTTCACTCTATTCAGTCCTGTCCTTTTTATTGTTCACTCTACTCAGTCCTGTCCTTTTTATTGTTCACTCTATTCAGTCCTGTCCTTTTTATTTTTCACTCTATTCAGTCCTGTCCTTTTTATTTTTCACTCTACTCAGTCCTGTCCTTTTTATTTTTCACTCTACTCAGTCCTGTCCTTTTTATTTTTCACTCTACTCAGTCCTGTCCTTTTTATTTTTCACTCTACTCAGTCCTGTCCTTTTTATTGTTCACTCTATTCAGTCCTGTCCTTTTTATTTTTCACTCTACTCAGTCCTGTCCTTTTTATTGTTCACTCTATTCAGTCCTGTCCTTTTTATTTTTCACTCTATTCAGTCCTGTCCTTTTTATTTTTCACTCTACTCAGTCCTGTCCTTTTTATTTTTCACTCTACTCAGTCCTGTCCTTTTTATTTTTCACTCTACTCAGTCCTGTCCTTTTTATTGTTCACTCTATTCAGTCCTGTCCTTTTTATTTTTCACTCTACTCAGTCCTGTCCTTTTTATTGTTCACTCTATTCAGTCCTGTCCTTTTTATTTTTCACTCTATTCAGTCCTGTCCTTTTTATTTTTCACTCTACTCAGTCCTGTCCTTTTTATTTTTCACTCTACTCAGTCCTGTCCTTTTTATTTTTCACTCTACTCAGTCCTGTCTTTTTTTATTTTTCACTCTATTCAGTCCTGTCTTTCTTTTTTATTAGTTTATCCTTTATATTTTTTACAGAAATTGTCATCTTGTCTTTTTTTTAACCAAGTTGCTCATCCTGTCTGATTTTTACTCGACTCCTGTCTTGCTTTTTCAATGTTCGTTCTAGCCCCACCCTCTTGAAATTTTAAATTTTTATATGAAATTGCTCGAAAATTCAAAGAAAAAAATACCTACATGACTTATTATTCGTTTATTTGTTTTTGGAGGTTTAAAGTCCAACACAAAGTTTAAAGAAACGTTTTCCGACAAAAAAGAAAAGAAATATAATTATTTGGATTTTTGCAATGGTATGTATTCAGAATATGCATGTTCATTGGTATTTGAAATACAGTTCTGGCTGTTTATAATATGGTGACAGACAAAGCAACCACCGGCGCAGAGTTCATATTCATTCCTCGTATGCTTTGCAATACTTCACGTAATGTTAATGATATAGCGTAACGAAGCATGGAACTGAATGGATATAAAATATGCACTAAGATTGACGCATTGTATTTTAAACCAACATTTTTTTCTTTGTGGTTTCATTTAAGTGTATTCATATGTTTATGACTAAACAATTACATTAAAGATGCAAAACGTTAATTGCTAATAAATGTTCAGAATAAATAAACAAACTGTTTTTTCTCTTACAGATAAACAAGTGTCAGAAGAAGCGAGGATAAAATAAATATGTATTATATCAAACCATGAATATGATATTGATTATGTGAATAGGATTTTTTTTTGATAACTTCGATTTTAACTCTCAGCTGACATTGATTGAAACCTCTTATTACTTATTTCGTCGTCTTTTTTCATGGTAGTTAATATGTATTACACATGTTACACTTTTCTTTCGTGCAGTATATGACCGCCCGCTCGAGGGCTCTAAAGTCTGACAGGGTCGTTAAAAACACCCATCATCATCTCTCGTCCAATGCGGTTACTTTAACTACTTTAATATCATCAACGCCCGTTCGTTCTTCCGTCCGTTTTGTACACTATTCTTTGTTCTAAACCCCATCCAGGCCATCATTACTAACTTTCAATGTTATCTCAAGCCTATAGATCTGTCACAACGGCCAATATAGCACGGAAAGAAGGAACAAATATCAGAAGATAAAACAAAATCATTGTCTAATAAATCAAATCACAATTGCAGAACGTCATAAAGTTGGCTCCTTAATTTATAAAACAAACTTAGTATATGTTGGTACTCCGACGGATTTTACTTGTAGAGGAGGATTTAATTACCCTTTCGAACTATCTGAGATAACTTAAATAGGATTCGTGAAGCTCATTCTTCTGTTTTTAGAGTGTAGTCAACTGGTTTGTCTTATCATTGTCTTTCTCTTTTGCCTTGGTATTGTCAGTTTCTCTTCAACCTTTAAGTTTTTAATGTCCCTTGGCATCTGCTGTATATCTTTTAGTATCTAGAATCTTGACCCTAATTTTTTCACATGCCGACCCATCATATTAGACTTTTTTTGTGTAGATTATTTTTTATTGGTTGAGGAAGACGTAGTGCACGGAGAGAACCACCGAGCATTGACAGGAACAATAACAATGCTAGTCAATTAAGATTGGAGCCGAGTGCACCTGTCACGTTCCAGATTAAAACTCATTATTGATAGAATAGTTCGAATACGCAGACCACTTGGGCACCAAATCACCTTGTATACCTTAGAGAGCCGTGGTGTAGTGGTAAGTGCATCGGACTACTAACACAAAGGTTTCTGGTTTGATTCCCGTTCCGGGATGAACATTTAAGGGACTAAATTTTAGGCTCATTTGCGAGAATAGGCTTGAGGAAACGATGATAGTCCGTCGGATAGGGGACAAAAAATGGCTAACCCGTGTAAATAGAAAGCCATATCTCTTGCCCGTCAAAGACACCCTAGTAGATATTGAAAAAGAGTAGGCTAATGGCGCTACAATGCACTAGCACCCACAAAGTGGAAAGGGGTTAATATAAGTTGCAAAACTTGTTTCCCAATCCACTATAAATAAATATGTCTAAACTAAACCTCAAGATTATTTTGTGTAAAAAACAACATATTAAAGAACACAAAGAGAACAGAACGTCACAAACCGAAAGGAAATTACTTGTTTAGAAAGGGAAAACAAAATTCTAATAGGAATAGACGAAATAAGAATAAATTTCAGAGACTATCAGAGATCTGCTACCAACATATAATTACCTTGAGTATTAAGTCATTAAGATACACACGTGTCATTTACGTCAATCCATTATGAGATAACGTACTTAGAATAGTCATAAAATGTACCTTAGTTTAATAAAATTTATGATAAAAATGTCAACATTTCGCTTTTTGAAGTTTTTATCAGGTTACTGACTTTCAATAGTCAAATACACTGTACTTTAACTTTATAAAAGTTATAAATAATGCGTTAGCATTTGGCTTTTAGAGTCATTTTAATACAAGTTGATAATCAATATTTTAAACATAAAATTCAAATATTTGATGACATGTTTCACCAAAAAAACTAAGAATAGAATAAATACATTATCAGGTAATACATTCAACGATAAATACATTATCGGGTAATGCATTCAACGATAAAATACATTATCGGGTAATACATTCAACGATAAATACATTATCGGATTATACATTCAACGATAAATACATTATCGGGTAATACAATCAACTACACATATTCTCGTTAGTTAGTTAGCTTAAACAAATGCTATACATTGACTTTCAAATAACAATCCATGAATAAAAAAACAAATAAGCTATCCATTATTTTGGGTAGTTGGTCACTGTACGTAGGACAAATGAATGTAGACAGGTAACATAATGCATCGTCATTTACATTTTGGTACGCCACATGTCGTGTATTATGAACCATATTCTGTTGTTTACAATCAAAAACATTTACAACGTTCACAGGTCATACATGTATATCTTTCAATTGTTTTCGATGATGATAGTTTCGGATTTTCATCTTTCTCCTTAAACATTCACCTTTTCATAATTGGGATGATCATAGTTTCGGATTTGCACTTTGCATTTAAACATTCAAACTTCCATTGTTCGGATGATCATAGTTTCAGACTTTCGCTTTTCTTTGAAACATTCCGCCACAAACAACGCACATACTTGTACGTATTTACATAATTATTACATATATTCATATAGCCCATCAATCATATTGCATATTTACATCCAATTTCACACTTCCATGTGTCGTTTGCTCTAAATATAAACACTTTATATTGTTCTTGAATTATTATCGTCACCTTGTTACATGTGACCTTTCAAACAACACTCTCATGTACTTTTAGCTAATACTGAATCGGTAGTATTGCAGGAAACAAATACATGTTACGCCCTGTGATCTTTGAATTACTACAAGCTTCCTTTTAAGACCTTTTTGTCTATTTCCTCGTACGTGTCATTTTCTTCGTGAAAAGTGGAAAAGCCCGTATTTAAATAGTTGTAATATGTCGAGCTATCACTGCTTGAATTGTCAATAATGTTTGAGTATTCTGGAGGGTGGACATTAGGGCGTGGTATCTTAAACCGGTGTTTCTGTTTCTGCTCTTCCACCAGTTTCCTTTTCTTTGCTTCATCGAGGTTTCGTGCTCGATCTGAACTGTAGAAAAAAAGCTATTAAGATTATTGATTTACACATTTATAAAATACATCCCCGGTTTTGATTATTGTCCTGTGCCGTTTCAAAGTATTATTTATAATAGTGAATATACATACCATATACTCTTCTCACTGAACTAAAGTGATGATTTAACAGATACATCTAGCTTTTATTGCACACGACCATGAGTTTTTTTAATGTGACCTACTTAATTGAACTTATCACCGGGTTTGTACTAACACGAGCAACACAACAAATTCAAATATGGAGCAGGGTCTGCTAACCCTTCCGGAGCACCTGATATCATCCCAGTTTTCTGTAGTTTTCTTGTTGCTTCATGTTTATTTGTCTATGTTGTGTTTTGTGTACTATTTTTTGTCTTTATTTAGTCATGGCGTTGTCAGTTCATTTTCGATTAATGAGTTTGAACGTTCGTCTGGTATTTTTCAACACTTTTGTAAGGGTTTGATGTCAAGCTAAGTAACGTCATATAATATCAACAGTAGAAAATAGCAAACCAATCAACTGTATGAGAACACATCTCATAAACCTGATCGTAGCACAAATATGTAGAACCTTATTACAGAAAGGTCAAGAGATTCACGTAAGTGAGTCTCAGACTTGTCATCTAGTACAAAACATAGATTAAAAAATAAAACGTATTAAGTATTGCGATATCAACATCAGTGTGACATTTTGTTTGAGACATAATTGATGCAAGCTATACGTTATTGTAGTTTAACATGGGTAGGCATTATATTCTTGATTAATTTTGCCCGAGCGATAGTGAGGGCTAAAATAACACGAATATAATGCCTACTCATGTTAAAACTACAATTAAGTATAGCTTGCATCAATTATTTCGATTCTGATTAGAACAATTAAAGTGATGTCTATGTCCGATGTGTATAAGTGCTGAGCGTTTGTGTGGGCTCTTCGATGATTTATTTTTGGTAAACAAGCAAACGACAGGCAATGTGGTTTTTCAGAGGGTGGAATTTTGAACAGCCAGCATGAACCATGATGAACGGTTGTCGTATCTACGTAAAATATGTCAATTTCGAATTGCAACACGTTCAAGTCATAATCAATGAATTAGTAACAACATCTGCATCATTTAAGAGGTTGAAAGTGTTTTAAGTTAATCAAATATATGAAATGCATGCCAATCTTATAAAATTCACTACTCTGCAATATTCAATATACGAATGTATAAACACATTTTATTGGATTAAGAGAATGGGTTTATCCACAAAGCGAATGAAGCAGTTCATATTAGAATAAGGTAATATAACAGACTAAATTAAGATGAATTGTGTATGAATTTTTATAAACAATTTAAAATAACAATCAACATGCAAAATGCTGGTACCATCAATCTGGATTCCAAATAGTAAGCTTGTCAAACGACATACATTTATATCATCAAATTAAATTTTATCGGTCAATAACAAATTGTGTAGAGATATAACATATTGTCTGTCAATTACACAACTGTCATCTAGAGACAAAATGACGTGTAATAAGTAATGCTTTTTTTTAAATTAAAGAACCTTAGTGAGCACGCTCACATACCCCACGTCCCCACATTGTCATTGGAGAAATTAAATAAGTGTAAGAAAAAAAAAATTGTATAAGAAAAAATATTGAATAATAATTTCCTGTCAATATGCACATCAACATAGTATGTCCTTATTATCTACAAAATTTCATGAAATTCTGTTATGTGGTTTCAGAGGAGTTGAGATGACAAACTGTTGCAAAAGTACATTGAAGCAAATAAGTTCAAAGGGGCGTAACTCCTAGAAAAAAAATTGAATCGTAATTTCCTGTCGATGTGCTCATCTACATAGTATGTCCTTATTATCTACAAATGTTCATGAAATTCTGTTGTGTGGTTTCAGAGGAGTTGAGATGACAAACTGTTGCAAAAGTACATTGAAGCAAATAAGTTCAAAGGGGCGTAACTCCTGGAAAAAAAATTGAATCGTATTTTCCTGTCGATATGCACATCTACATAGTATGTCCTTATTATCTTAAAAGGTTTCATGAAATTCTGTTGTGTAGTTTCAGAGGAGTTGCGAAGACGAACTGTTGCAGTAGTACAATAAAGTAAATAAGTTCAAAGGGGGGTAACTCCTCAGGGATGATTCCACTATATTGTTTAGGGCCGCTTAACGGCCCTTAAATCGGCCAGCGGCCCCAGAAAAATGTTTGTAAATATAAATTCCCAATTGAGGAAAATAAAACAAAAATTGGTATTTCCGGAAAAGTTTCCGTCACCGATTACGGCAACTTTAATTTTTCATAGTTTGTCGTCAAAACCTAGTAAAATCCGCATAAGAATGCTGACTATGATCGCATTTTATTAACAACGATTTAATTTAATTATGTCAACATGAGGTAAACAATTTTGGCGGCCGGATTCAATTGAAGTTAAAATGTTATGGGAAATTCGGTCTCGATAAAGTAGATTGCTCAGCAGGTTGATCAAAAATATGCTTTTTGTCAAAATGGGTGTCAAAACAGACCTCGATAAAGACCAAATTCAAATTTTGATATAACATTGATGAAGGAATTTTAATGATAAAAGCAGGTTGCCCAGCAGATCCAGTTATGTAATTTGATTAAAACTTGTTTTGTAAAGGAAATTATTTTATATTTTGCTCTTTTTTCAGCAAAAGACAAAAGTTTGAACGTTTTTGAAAATAATGTTGAAGATAGACCATTCGTGAAATGAGACCCCCCTGACATACGATGTCATCATTTTGGAACTGTTTCAAAAGATATGAAAATGATCCAAATAATTTTAAAGTTCACTGGTTCAATTGCTTTAAATATCTTATCAATTAAATATATATACTTTTGTAATTGCTTTTCTGAACTCAACAATTGGCCAGTTCTATTTGAAATACATTTAAATCAAGGTAAATAAAGTTGATCTGTTGAAAAATTACCCAATGGGTGATTTTTTTCACTGGTTAATATGGCAAGCCGTTTTTCTATTAAATCTAACTTCAAGATATCTCATTAACTTATCTTATAAGATATCTTATATAATAGTTCATTAGATATTTGATATAGTTTGAAAGATATATCATAAAGTTTATAAGATATCTTATATAGTTCACGAGATATCTTAAATAATTTATGAGATATCTTATAGTTTATAAGTTATCTCATATAATTTTCATTATCATATACTTAGACTAAATAACATATGATTTTTACCGTATGATAATAGCATTAAATTAAAGTATTTTCCATATTTTCCGAATTGGTGCTTAGCGGGCTGATATGAAAAGTTTATCACATGCTTCGATTGTGAAATTCTGTTTCAGAAAAACTTAAAAACTGCATTTATTTAATATATTTTTTTTTTTAATTTAATTTAATCATTTTACACAATATACTTTCCACTATTCAAATAATTGTTTTGTACACTACTTTGTAATGTTTTTCACTGAAAACGTAGCATTGAGGTGTATTTTCCGGAATTTGACGAGTATCACCGGAATGCCATGTGATAACGTTACGGAAAGGCATGTGATAACAATCGAAGCATGTGATACACTTTTCATATCAGCCCGCTAAACACCAATTCGAAAAATATGGAATTTACGTTAATTTAATGCTATTATCATACAGTTAAAATCATATGTTATTTAGTCTAAGTATATGATAAGATATCTTATACAAAACATATTTGTAAGATATTTCATATACTTTAAGATATCTTAAATAAATCTTATATATTATATGAGATATCTTATATATTACATGAGATATCTTATATATTACATAAGATATCTTATATATTACATAAGATATCTTATATATTATCAGATAATTTAAAATTCGAATAAATAGCTAAACCGCTTGCCATAGGTTTATGTTAGCTAGTACTTGTGGTATATATGTTTTTGTAATAGGCCTCGTTTACCAAAGTTAAGATGATAGTGCATCATATGCAATGATATTCTCATGTATTACAACTTCCCTAGTCTGAATCCAATAATTTCTTCAATCAGTATACAAGTGAAATTAACTTAATATTCATTTTCCTTTTTTTACAGGAAAATGATATTATTTCGTATTACATTGTATGCATAAAAAAATCCCAATTGGGATAAAAATTCCCAATTTGATATTCAAGGGACCCATTTGAAAACACCTGGAATCATCCCTGCTCCTAGAAAAAAAATTGAATCGTAATTTCCTGTCGATATGCACATCTACATAGTATGTCCTTATTATCTAAAAAGGTTTTGTGAAATTCTGTTGTGTAGTTTCAGAGGAGTTGCGATGACAAACTATTGCAGTAGTACATTAAGCAAATAAGTTCAAAGGGGCGTAACTCTTATAAAAAAAATTGAATCGCAATTTCCTGTCGATATGCACAACTACATAGTATGTCCTTTTCATCTGAAAAGGTTTCGTGAAATTCTGTTGTGTGGTTTGAGAGGAGTTGCGATGACAAGAAACAGGACTGACGACTGACGGACGGACTAACGGACGGACGGACGGGTCAAAAACATTATACCCTCCGCAACTTCGTTACGTGGGGTATAATAAATAGAAACACAATGTATGTTTTGAAAGAGAAGAAGAATTTGGTGTTTTGTTTAGATATACTATTGAATGTGTACAAAATCTCTGTATTTCTAAATAGCAGGCTATTTGATGCAATTGCACATATTCTTATATACAAAAAAGGGGAGTATTTCCTTTATCAAAGGGAAATAAGTCGATGTTTACGAATTTAACAGAAACATAACACAAATAAAGTAGCATGTATAATATCAACTTACCGCCGTTTACGTCTACAGACTAATACAATGATTGCAGCAATGACGTTCACAAGGAAAACACCAACTATAGATATTGGTAAGATGAGCTGATCTGAAATGTAACAAGAAAATACCATGTACAACATTTAACGGATAGTACTTTGAAATACCATTTTTGAAATACATTTTGTACTATTAGTTTCAGAAAATTCACGGTTCATTAAAGTTCAGAAAGTATCAAGCGCAATAATTTTCAAAAATTACCCAACACAATCATTTTCAGAAAATACCATGTTCAATCATTTTCAAAAATACTATTCATGTACAATCAATTCCGGAAAACACTACGAAATACATGTTTTGGGAAATAACTATGTTGTACTATCATTTTCAAAAATACCATGAACATTCATTGTAGTATACAATATATCCATAACTAAACTTTTAATCATAACTGTCACTGACTTAAAGATTTTAAAAAGTAAAATAAGGTGTTAATATTCTGTCCAGATTTGAGTTGTCTTCCTTGTTTTTGATTTGAATCACTGAGAAAACATAATGTAGGAGTAATACACAAATACAAATCTTCAATACAAAATACTAACCGACGCCACTTCTTATAACCTCTGGTTTATCGGGTTTCTCTCCTGGAAAGTCAGCTTCCGGTAAAATTGGTGTTACATTTGGGATATCTGTTGTCATTTTTGATACTGAAAAAAATATAAAAAATATTGCAGTCGCTTTAACATTACTATAAAGAAACCTACGCCTTCTGTGGTCAGTTAATTAAGTTGAAACAATTTAGTAATTATAGAAATCTTTAACCTAACATTTACAAATACACTATTTCGGAACGTCAATATGGTGTACAATTTCATAAAACAATGCATAATATGCTCTCTGCAACAGCATTCAAAAGAATACTCGTAGTAATCAACACAAATATTTACTTTTGCAGGATTATCAAAATCAATGTTAGAAAATTATTTGATAAATACATCTTTTATCCCTTATTTTGCATTTGGGTATACACGAGATTATCAGCATAGAGAAAGGTAAGGGGACATAAAAATAAGAAATGCAGAATAGAGAGACACATGGCATATTAAATATGAATAGGGAATAACGGAGCTCCGAAATATAAAGAATACAGGAAGATTACTTAAAGAAAACAGATTGACAGACCCTCCAACTTCTAGACCCTCATTTATACAATAATAAATCAATGCACATATTTTTGGAAGTTAGACAAAGGATTCAAGGTATGAAATATTAAAATGATTATAACTCATAAGTTACACTTTATTTAAAGAGAATTACACACAAATTGATAAGCATCTAAAGCAGAATGCAATGCAAATAATGACCAACTCCCAAGCAAAGCAAATATTCTTGTATCAGTTAGCTGCAGCAAAGCTTCCAGATCCCTGTAACGAAACAATCAAAATTCAAATAACATATTATATAACGCTGACAAATGTTACTTTTTTACTTAAGAGCTTTTGTTGTTTACATGTTATGTCATGTATAAGACTCTTTCCATCAAGATTTTTTTTGTGGAAAGGTTAATTTCCTATCTTAAATTTGTCTCATTGTTTTCTTTTGATTTTGTAAGACATTGCGTAACCTTATTATTTGTTGATATTTATTGAATTCAGATTTTTATTCAGGAATTGTTTTTATTTGACTTTTGTTTTGCATATTGTTATCGTCTCTACAATAAACTATTCACACTTTCGACTCCGGGTTAAGAAAGACATCGTAGTACTTGGTTAAATAAGAGCAACAAAAGAAGTAAAATTAAACGTATACTCAGTGAAATCTTTTTGGGAAAGTTAACTGTTTTCCGATGATTTCGTTAAATATAGAAAACAGAACATTCCCCTCCCCTACAGTAAACCGATTGTAATCTTGATTATTCTTCTTTAGGTTGATCTCACTTGACTGAATATTGAAATTTCAAATCACAGATAATGCAACCTGTCGAAAAGGTATATGATCCGGTGTCAAAATTTTGCAATTTAAAAAAATGTCTATTGACGACTCGTGGTTATTTTTTTTTCTCTTTTTTTATTTATATAAAAGTACACTAAAAGGTAGGAAGTTGTTAAAAACACATGATATTGTCATGAACTCTTCCCCTGCAAAGTTGTAAAGAGTTATCCAAAAAATATTCACGTCAAATGAAAATGCAATGTTCTGATTATTTTTTTTTATTTATCCCCACCTAAATATCTTAATTTACAACAACATTATATGTATAGATTCATTAATATATGTTTAAGTACTTACCGAAACGTGTCATTTTGTCCTCATCTAGACGGTTCGTAAATAGTGTTGTCGATGGTACCAAGCTTACAAATAAATCAGCGTCCAAATATTTTATAATTGGTTCCTTGAGTAATCTATGAATATATGTTTCCACATCAACTATCTCAGACGGGTTTGTAAGTTCTTCTTTTGACATATGATTACTGATGACGCCATTTTCTATTATACTTGGATATAATAAATGATGCGATGTATATGAATTTTGATCAATGATCTTGCTAAAATATTCTGCAGATTTCAATTTCAAGCTTGGCAATTCGTTTATAATCGATGTTGTAAGGTGATGTGTTATATCGGTCAGTTGATTGAACATTGAACTAAGCTGAAATTTGGCATCATCTGGTTCGTTCGTAATAAAATTGTCTGGTAGCTGTGTCTGAAATGGAGCCTCTAATTCCGGTAGCCTAGTTGTAGTTGCAGATGTTTCCTTAGCTCTCAAAAACGTATCTAAAAAGGAAGATGATAACTTATTATGCATCCGCATCTTATGTGAATCAAGATTTCCCGTAGCGTCAAGCTCAGTATAAGCAATTGAAGATATTGGTACAGCTTCATCATCTTTGGTCTCAACTAAGGAGCTAGTTGAATAATCTACTACATTGTTCTCTAATCTAGAGGTGGGTTGTGCCTCCTTCGTGATTGTCCTAAATTCATGTTTCAATATGACATCAGTATGTTTGTCCTCTAAACTGATTATGGGAACTGTTTCTAGTAGAGTATCCTCGTATATAGAGGACATTGTAGATTTGAGTAGTTTGTTTTCATATGTTAATACCATAGTTTCCATAGTTATGGTATCATCAAAATTAAATCTTGGTGCAGTTTTCATCACCATGTTATCAAATATAGACACATACAATTGGTTTGACGTGATTTTCAAAGCAGAAACCAATGACTCTGCTCCTTCATTTTGAGATTGTAATGAGACGTTAGTTGCATTATTCCTGATTTCGCTTTTGGATGTAGGTAGTAAATCTGTTTTTAATGTATTCTGAAGTGCAAAACCCTCTGTGGAATTATTCACTTTTGAATCAAAGATGGTAGCCGATGTAAAAGTCGTCCCTATGGTTTCAAATTTAGTTTCTAGCAATTTTGCTTCATTGGTGTTTTCCTCTGGTACCATACTCATGACAGTAGATGAATATTCGAGAATTGCTTCGGTTGGCATCTTTTTGATTGAAGCAGTAGAGTTGACTTCCGGTAGCGAGTTCTGTGATATTTTTGTCATTGTGGTTGACATCGATGGTGCATTTATTGTATTGACATACCTTTCTACTGTAACATTTGAATCAGGACTAAAATTATAACTATCGGTCCCTTCAGATAACTTTGTATACACTATTTGACTCGAGGGAACGTTGGGTATTATTTCTGCTGTTTCATTGAAGCTATTGTTTGTCGTATTGACAATGTTCGATTTTGATAATTCTAAAATAGGTTTAAAGGTATGATTTATTAATTTCCCGTCAAAGGCTTTATCTGGTGTTCTGTGAAGTTGAATGGTATTATCAGTTTTGACAATCTCTTTTAATTTATCAAAAGACGGGTGCAGAAAGAGGGGCTTCACCTCAGTTGGAAATACTTTACCCTGTGATAGTTTGTTTGTTAAAGTAGAAACATTTAATTGATGCTTTAAATCCGTTGAAATATCTTCGTGAGTTTGATTACCCAGAATTCTGTGCTGTACATTTGTATATTTTAAAGAGACAGTTTCAGTGACGTTGGCATCACGATTTGATAACCTTAAACTGGTCAAATACGAAACACTCGGATTAATATTTTGTGCAATTGACATAGAGTTCAACACATTATGTGTCAAATTCACAGTCTCAAAATGCAAATACTGATGTGTTGAAGTTGTGTTGATTGATAAGGATTTATTTTCAGTGTCGTTTAGTACTAGCAGTGTAGAATGATCAATTTCATAAAAACGATGTGTATCCGTAACCACATTAACAACTGAAGACGATTCTTTCAAAAGAGTTTGATTCAAATTTACTGACGTCTTGGAGGGAGTAATACGAAGTTCCTTACTATCAACTACTCGAGGTGAATCGAAATTAAGATCCACATCCCCAATGAGGCTTGTGTGAGTTTCCATTTTTTTCAAAATTGTGCCTAAAGTTGTTACTTTATTATTATCACCCGAATGCTTATAAGCCGATGGTTTATCATTCAATTCGTCTGCATTCTGAGTGGTAATACTTCGAGTATATACATCTCTAGCAATGGTGGTATCTTGGTTTGAAAATTCAGCGATGTTATTTTTCAGTGTTACATCCATTTACAAAACGGATTTTGTCGACAAAATCTCCTTTCTTTTAAGGTTAATAGACTGTTTCATCCTGTTTAAAGATACACTACTTGTATATGTTGTCAGATTTCCATCATTTGGTAATTCGTTTATGTCCGTGAACGTTGCATCTGATGATGACACCGGACTTATATCTATTGTAGTTTTAATGATTGAATTAGTGGTACGGCCTTCGTTTACAATTGAAATCCCATGTTTTGTTACAGAGTCCAACACTTCATTGGAATGCATTTTATACACTGAAAATCCGGTTATATAATTGCGAAATTCAAATCTGGTCTCATTACTCTGGTTCATAGTTAGAATATTTGTAGTAACATTAGAGTACTTTTCGAATGAACTGGCCATATTGTCTTTCATTGAGTAATTGGTGAATATATATTGTAGATCAGAAGTTTCTATTACATCGTTCAACGTTTTTGTAAAATCGATATTATTTCTTGATGAATTTCCAAATTGATCTAATATGATTGATGAAAGTTGATGAAAATTATATTCATTTGCAGCAGAATCATCAGTTGTAATTGATCTATACAAACTAGATGAATACACAACAGCGGATTCAAAGCCACCATTATTATTTTTTATATTATCATAAGATGATTCACCCAATGTGGCTCGCGTCTGTGTAGTTTCTACAATAACTATATAATCTGATGAAAAAGAGGATTGGAGTCCGTATTCTCCTGTTGTTGGTCTTGCTTTGTATTTCGAAGACAAATTATCTCTGTTGTTGATGCTCTGAAACACTGAATTCATGTTAGATTTTAGCGAACTATCTTTTTCGGCGTATCCTTTTAATGTTATTGGTTGTGAATAATTTGTGTCTGTTATCCGACTGTATATACTACTGTCTGGGTCTTTTTGCTCAGACAATCCTTGAGGGAAGACTACTGGAGTAATGGACGAAAACATGAGACTTTGTTCAACTGAATGATGTTCTGACCTTGTATTGATATTATTTTTTTCAAATTGAATAAAATTAGAGACACCTTTATTTGACACAGAAGTGGTGAGTCGAGTATTTCCTTGCTTGTCAAACATTTCTGTTTTTACATCGATATCGTAAGGTCCTGCGTTTTTCGGATTATGCAAAACAGAACGCATTAAATCGAAAAGAGGGACTAATGATGTTGTAGTGTATGACTGCTTCATAGAAAATGTTTCTAAAACATTATTTTGCTCAGGTAAACTAACCGTATATAATTTAACATTGTGTGGAATTGGTAAAATGCTCATTCTAGAGTCTGCTATTTCTAGATTCAAATAAGGCGAAGAAAGAGAAGATAGCGCAGCCGCAACCGCAGACGCAGTAGAGTATGAAGAGAAAAGAGATTGCAGCGGTTTGCTTGTAGAATAGTTTGCAGGCGCAGTAGAAATGATTAAGGTTGCACTGCTCAAAGCCATGTTCGAATTTGTTAAGAATGCGTCAATTTTTGACGAAATATCGACAATAAAAGATGAATACGACAAAACTTCCAAGGCAGTATCTGTGAAAGGAAAACAGAAATTTGGTGAACATGAATGCAGTATTTCTGTTTCATTTTAAGAGCTTATTCTGTTAAGTTTGCATTGTTTTTATTAATTCGAATATGAGAACTTGTTGTGTATCACACAATTAATAATAAAATGTTGCGTTAAGATACATAACACATGTATGCAGCTTATCATGAAAACGCCAAATGTGGTTGGTCTTATCAAAATCGTTATGGTATATGATAGTAATAAGTTGGAAATTTACATGATATATTAAATTATTTAAGTCATGAACTTCAACAATAATTTGAATAAATTAATAGCGAACATGCAGATGCTTGTAACTTAAGTATAAAATATATAAAAGTTATGTTTTAAGGGAAAAGTTGACACCGTTTGCAATTCAAATAGAACCTGCTATCCTGAAAAGTGAGCATATCTGAGTATGGAAGTATAATATATTCTAGAAACATTTTACAAGCGATGCGCACAATAAGTGACGCGTAAGTGTTTAACAAAGGAAACATGTCATTTGCAAGTTAAAACACATACATTGATATAAAAGACAACCTATTTCTATGAACACTTTGAAACTAGAACTTTTGATGTATCATCATGCAATTCTAGACACATTTCACGGGCTAATGCGCTCAATCTTAACGTGTTAGTGTATTACATATTAAATATGCTATTTGTGAGATGAAAACTGATATACACCGATAATGACAAAGTAAATAATCTTGACACTATTTGACATTTAACCTACCTATTGTGTCCTGAGGAAGCGTAGTTATATTTGGCCGGAGATCAAGTGGAACTTGAATGTAAGAACCATTGCATTTATCTGTAAATAAAGGCAAAATATTCGCTTATGTATAAATTAATTATAATGTCTTTTGAACGAGGAAAACATTTATTATTTATAATTTTATACATATCATCATTCTTATCATTTCCTTCGATTGCCTATAGTTACCAAATTTAAAAGTATAAGTTTTATATATACAATTCTGAAATATAGGTCCAAAGTATGGAAGAAGATATGGGATATATAATAATGAAACATAATAATCACAACAACAACAAAACGAAGACACTATCTAGCAGAAACATATTGTGTTCGAGAATATAAAAAAATCTATACAAGATATAGTAGTTATCAAAGGTACCAGGATTATTATTTAGTACGCCAGACGGGCGTGTCGTCTACATAAGACTCATCAGTGACGCTCATATCAAGATTAAGAAAGCCAAACAAGTACAAGTTGAAGAGCATTGGAATATAGCATTCTTTAAATCGTCTGGAGTCTTCAAAAGATTTATATTCATTTAAAAAAAAAATAACTTTTTAAAATCTCTCAATAACAATTGCTCAAAATAACAAAATAATTTAGATCTTACAATTTAACCAAACAATATTATTTGTAAGAATAATCAAAGTAATACTGATTGAACAAAGACAAGTATATCTTTTACTGTGACATGTGTCTTTGATGTGCTAAATATGTATACATATAATGATTCTTTTTTTCTAATTATGCAGATTTATCAATGTTAAAACATACATTTAGCTTGTAAAGTAATTTGATCTAATGTTTAATGTGTTACACTGCGTTTAATAATACAATTGACAGTGAACTACTGATCCCGAGATCAATACATTAGTGAAAATCCTTTTAAATGTAAAAATGTTTTAAATAATTCGTGAAAAGATACAAGGGTCAGGATTAAGATTAGTTTGCCAGAAGTGCATTTTGTGTATCATACGACCAATTAGTGGCATTACAATAAAACATAATTTGATTTATAAAGTAAAGTACTGTTTACTACATAGTATACATTGGTTAACGGTGATAATACAAATGGTTTTATCAAGATACCTCAGTCAAGTAACGAGCGACTAAAGTTCTTATTTTGCACTTTTATTGTTAATAGACACTTTTTTTTCAAATCATGCAATTATTTATGCAAGCGTTTCATTTTTACTTTTCTATCGGTTATTTATACATGTATGAAATATATCGTATTTGCATTTCGCATTTTTTAGATTGTAATTGAATATGGGTAATCTAATTGTTGGAACACAAAAATTGAAATAACGTTGCGTCATTGGTTGAACTTCCATTGTTTAGAACGTTTTAAACCAATCACAACGTATTAGTGTACACTTTTGAAAACATTACCCAGAGTGCATTAGGTTCTGAAACGTCGAATTCTATATATTTTAATCACAAAATATGAATTCAATAAACTTCAATTAAGACAATAAACCACAAAGACAACATTCCTTCTTAGAATTTGACATATGAATTCAATTTTTGAATATTTTAAGGTGGTACCCATCACTTTAACTAAAATTAATTTGGCTCGTTTAATTTTCTTGAAATTTTGACAATGTATTTACTTTGACCCTTTTACAAAAATATAAGAATTTCAAAAAATTTGAACCAACCGTTTTATCAGAAAAATTACACTGGTTATATAGCAGTTTGACAAACACTTATTTTGATCATTGAGAAGCTTAATATTCCCTTAACAATACAACGTCATAAGAACGTTTAGCTGATTTTACAGAGTTATCTCCCTGTAGTGTTAGGTACCACCTTAAACACAGTTTTAATAATGCCCATTATCATATTGACATATAAAATGTAGAATGCAAATACAAGAACTGATACATTATTACATAACTAATAAAAGATTTAATTATCATAGTGTTAATTGTCACATGAACAGTGCGTACATTTTGTTTTATATAGGCACCAATACACTTCTACAACACGACAGCAAAAAGTAAAATCACAAAAATACTGAACTCCAAGAAAAACTAGAAACGGAAAGTCCCTAATCGAATGTCAAAAACAAAAGCTCAAACACATCAAACGAATGGATTGAAATAATACATCTTATTTAGATTATCAGACTTTTCGGTAAAATGTAAAAGCAATACTAATTTAGATGGAATGTCAGAAAAGGATGACAAAACAATCAAAGTTCAGATGCAACTCTAACCCCTTTTGTTGCAATTTGGCAGTGTCCTTGTTTTGACCTATCAGAACGACAAGAACTGTTGTATTCCCATAATGCATCACTGTTTTAGATAGGACTTTTGTGCAGATTCAAGCAATAACAAGCAGCTTGATATATATTTTCAAAACAATACTTACCAAGCGAATAATCATGCATTCTACACTGTAACGTTGACTGTGGAGATATCCAGAACTCTTCTGCTGATAACTTCCGGAAAGGATGTACACAGCGACATCTACCATCTACACATTTAGATGGATACTGGCAGCCTCGTTTTGAGCAGTCATCACCAAGATAACCAGCATTTGGAAGCTTACATCGACCATCTCTTGTATGCTCGAAAAATTCCAAACATTTACATACACCAGCACACATGGAAAATTTAGACAAACATTTGTCTGTCCTTGGGTCACATCTTTCGCCATTCCGGATAGCTTTAACAAAAACAAAAGTTTGTGTTTTAATGTATTTTTTGTTTGGTTTTGATGCAGCAAAGTCAATTTCTTACTACAACTAATACTCTTAAATTCACATTTCAATTTTTTTATCATATACTGTCTAGTTTCATTCTTATACTTGTATTATGCTTGCAAGTACATTCAATTTAAGGTGTCATGTTAAGAGAACTCTGTGTATATCTTGTGGCTTGCGTACATGATTAAGGTACTAGTTATCCACTTGAACGCATTTAAATTGATTTGAAAACGTTATCGTCTTGTAATAATCAATAAGTCGCAAAGTCAACAATATAAAGACAATAATAAACATACACTTTATATAACATTACAGATAGCTGACCGAGTAATGGAGAAAATTCTTACTCAATTACAAAACATTGTGATCTTCGGCTTCGCCTCGGTTAACTATTTTCCCGGGGTAAACATCTGCAGCAATACCCTCTATGCGTTATTTTTTGCGTACTTACCTCTCAGACAGAATTTACGATCTTCACTAGCAATGTACCCTTCTTCACACAGACACATGTAACCTTGACACGTATTTGGTCTGCACTGCGAATGCTCTGGACATTGAGAATGTTGTGTACAACTCGAGTACAGCTCACGTCCAATATCAAACAGCGTAACAGCAATAGGTACTATTGGTCTTATAGGTACGAATAAGTGGGATGGAAGTGGTTTTGTTTTCTTGGTGGTGATTGGTTGAAATGTTGTCGCTGTGTGTGGTGTTGTGATTGGCTGTAATTCAGACGTGAGTACTGAAGTAGCAACATTTACACTAAATCTGTTTACGGGAGTTGTTTTCTGTTCTTCAGAAACAATATCGGATCTAGTGTTACCACTCATTAGGAATTTAGTTTTTTCCATGGCGGGTGTATCTTTCAGAATAAGTAAATTTTCACTTTTTATGATCTTCTTGTTATCATTAGTTCGTGAGAATATATGGAATATAGGAACGGTAGGAAAATTAGAATTACTGTTCGGATTTTCCTTCTTTTCTAGCGATTTGTTCGTGTGGATATTTTCAACAGTTACAACATCTGGGAGAGACGTTGTATTGAATATTGTCTCGTATGGTAAAGATGATGTATGCATAGAGTTTACTTCTGATGAAGCAGTAGTTGTTACGATGTTACTATTTTTTAGTCCTGTACTCATGAACGGTGTGCTCGAATGGAGAGTTGGTTCATGCCTTATTTCAGATATCGTTCTTGTATCCGACAGAAAATCAGTACTTGGTGTAAATGTTGGTGCAATGTTATCAGACATAACAGATGTTGTAATCGACCGATATGACAGGGTAGGCATTATATATTCGCTTGATTCTGGCTTTACGTTGTAAACTGCCGTCGGTACCCTAGACTGCAGAGGTGAACTAGATGAAGGTATAGAGCTACCTGATAGTTGCTTGGTTGTGTTTAATTTAGTCAATGACAAATCGTTATTGTTAGTTACATTCAAATGAGATTTTTTCTGTTTGGATTTATGCAAAATCTCGTTAAAGCTGCTTTTATTTCGGAGTCCTTTATCTTCAATGTTAAACAAATTACTATTAACTGCCGTAGAAAGATTAGTTATTTGGTTTTGTTTGGTAAGTATAGGACTGGGTTCAGAAATAGTTGTTGCTATTCCTGTTATAGTTGTTTTTGGATCTGCTGTTGTTGTTGATGGGTCTGTTGTCGTTGATTTAAATCCGGAAGTATCTGTTGTAGATATTGTCAATGTGATTGAATTAGTTGTCGTTGTTGTTGGTCTTTTGGTAGTTGTTTTTGGTCTTTGTGTAGTTGTTGTTGGCCTTTTGGTCGTTGTTGATGGTATTTTGGTTGTTGTTGTTGGCCTTTTCGTCGTTGTTGTTGGTCTTTTCGTGGTTGACGTTGGTCTTTTCGTGGTTGACGTTGGTCTTTTCGTCGTTGTTGTTGGTCTTTTCGTCGTTGTCGTTGTAGTTGTTGGTCTTTTAGTAGTTGTTGTTGTAGGACGTGTAGATGTTGTTTGTTTGGTTGTTATTGTAGTGGTCTCTGTAGTTGTTGAGGCGAAAGTTGTTGGTGGTGGTGGTGGTTCAGTTGTAGTGGTAGGTCTAGTCGTCGTCGTGGTTGTAGTAGCTTCCGTAGTTGGTAGTGGTTCAGTTGTAGTGGTAGGTCTAGTCGTCGTCGTGGTTGTAGTAGCTTCCGTAGTTGGTGATGGTACTGTAGTAGTAGTAGTAGTAGTAGTAGTGGTTGTTGTTGTTGTTGATGATGATGTTGTCGGGTGCAATGCCGGAGGTATTACTATATCTGTTCCATTACATTTTCCTGAATAATTAAAACAAATGTGTATGCTATTAACCTATAAGATCACCATTTCAATCATCAGTATAATATTCCGGTTTTCTTTCTACTTATTTAAGTAAACGCCTGTATTGTCATTAAACAAGTCAAAGACGGGTAAAATATACGAGCGAGAGGGGCAGTCAAATTCATAGATCGAAATTCAAAACAGACTAACAACACAATGGCTAAAAAAGAAGAAGATAAAGACAAACAGCAAATAATAGTTCCCAAGACGTAACATAGAAAACTTTAGAATAAGCAACACAAACCCTACACATGTGCTTCGGAAGGGTAAGCAGATCATGCTCCTCATGTGGCACCCGTTGTGATGCTCGTGTTATCATAAACCCGGTGAATAGCTTAATTCGGTAGGTAAGGAGACATAATATATTAGTATGTTATTCGAGCAATGGGTTCATATTCAATACTAGCGTTTTAGTTCCCTTGACCGATCAGGTGAAGGAGATATAGGGGAGTAATATTTAATATATATATTACATGGGTTAATATCACATGCAAAGTTTGAATAAAAACAAAAAAATGTATTGAGTGTCTTAATTACAAAATTAATTACCACTCAGATCTGAATGCTGGTTATCTTTATATATATGGGTTAAGGTAACCAATCAAATTGCAGGATTTGACGAGATGTTTTACTCTGGTGTAATATATAATTGCATATAAAACTATTTCAGTAAATTTTATGCTCAAATTTTGGACATACATTGTAATAAAATTCAGTGCTCCTACCTGGAGAGTATGATTCTGGTACACATTGCCGTGGATGCATAGGGTCGACCCAAAACTCAAAGTTAGTTAATGGACGATATGGATATTCACAGACACATTTGTTGTCTGTGCAAGCAGCCGGTGGATGACAGGGAGACAACTCGTCACATTTGTCACCTGTAAATCCCATTCCTGGAAGCTTACATCGACCATCTTCTGTAGGCTGGAAAACACCCATGCATTCACAGTGACCGAGACAGAAAGCAAAAGGAGACATGCATATACTGTCGGTAAAGCTACATTTATCTCCAATAAGTCGTCCTTAAAAAGAAAACAAATATCGGTCTAACTTTTATGTACCGTGTTTTAATTTAAACAGCGCATTAAAAAACTTGCTATTTTAGTATTTGAAGTACTAACGCCGCAAAAACACATTGCTGACCCAAGATATAGAATAATTGTTTCTTTTGAATTTGTATATTGTTTATTGACTGCAATAATTAAACACTTCTCCAGGAAAATCTTGTAATTTTAAATTTCAGAGTTATAAATCTGAAATCAAGTCCGGAAGTGTACACATTTAGGTTACCATTATCACTGAATAAAGTCCATATTAGATTTGTTTTAGCAAAAATCCTCGAAATATCATCATCTGAAGATCTATTTTAAAGTAAAATGAAACCTCATATACGATTATACTAAACTTAAAGACTTAACGATGGAAATAAGTAAATTGTGGTGAGGATGGGGGAGTATTTATTTCTGTTTTCTTATATTTTAAGGCCATTTTTTTCTATTCCTTTTTTAAAATTTCTCATTATTCTCTTTCCTTTGTACATTGAACCCTATAAATCTTTATTCCCCCCTAGTTTCTATAATTTTAATTTGGGGATGGGGCTTTGATCAGTATGTTTTACCCATAATTATCTATTCCGTAAAATCCATCAAGACCCTTATAAGCGAGGAGAATTCATTTACAGATAATTTACAAAAAGAGTACAGATATCTAGAGGATATTAAAAACAACGGAAGTCGAAGAATAAGTAGACAACAACATGGCATTCGTCACAACTCGATCGGCCAGATCCGGAGAGAAGTGGAGTCACCCGAGGTTTGCCGATTGAAAAATATGACTCAAAGAAAAAACGCCGATAAAAGCGTTCAGTTTCAAACAATTATCAATTCTCTGATTGTGACTTTTAATCCTTTAATAATAATAAAAAAAAACTCATAGAAGATACATATACCAGGCTTGTAATTTGGTCGCCCAACCCGCGTTTTTCTTAATAACTCATCGATGGCGCTTAAATCAAAACTGTTGGAAGCATCTAAAGAGTTTTAGTCAAAAATCTAATCATAATTCCACAATCTCAACGTCAATCATAGTATTTCCCTTACCCAAGCAACTTTTTAGAATATGTTATATACACAGTGTACAAGTTAAACATACATGTATACTGTAAAGTATAAGTCACGCTAAAAGTCAATATATCATAAGGAATCTAAAGCTTATTTGTCCTTGACGTTCGTGTTACCTTTGTTTAGCATAATGAATAACTTATCAATTTACATAAATATTTGCATATATTTTTCTATCATCAAGAGGTCGATGTCTGTTCTGAAGGTCACATTCAATAAATTGTCACACGTGTACTAGATATTTCTAGTAGTAATTATTGTTTAGCTTAAAATATGTGCTCTCTTTCCATATTGCGAAAAGTTTACCATAAGTAACAGGATCTTTCTAAATTAAAAAATAAATACCTTCATATCAAAAGTAACTAAATAAATCTAATTTTCAAATGGAATTTTATGTTTTTATCCATTAGTCATGG
Organism: Mytilus galloprovincialis; assembly: GCA_037788925.1. Classification (NCBI taxonomy): domain Eukaryota; kingdom Metazoa; phylum Mollusca; class Bivalvia; order Mytilida; family Mytilidae; genus Mytilus; species Mytilus galloprovincialis. The sequence continues at coordinate 41,236,936 of CM075338.1, forward strand.
TATCCATGAAATAGAAGACAAGAAATGCATTATTATGGCACCAATTAGATTAAATAAAAAAAAACAAGAACATTTATGAATTAGTATTAATGGTGAAACATTGTTTTGTATCTTATGCGATCATTAGAAAACTTAAGCACATACAAAATATCATTTACTTAGATACGACGATGGATCTAGTTTGCCATTTATAAAATGCCATGACTGTAGCCCACCGTATATAAAAACACTTTTCATTATATCTACCCCCGTCGTGTATGAAAAAACATTTCTACAGTCTCCTTTGAAACATCTAATGTGTGAATGAGACAACTCTCCACATTGTGCCAAATGACAAATAAATAAACAAATATAGATCACCGCATGGCCCAAAACAATGAGCAAAGCCAAAACTGCATAGTCAGATTTAAAATGCCTAAAATTGACAAATGTAAAACAATTCAAACGAGATAACTGATATCCTAATGTATGTACAAAATAATGAACTACATAACAAATATGAACAAGAATGTGTCCCAAGTACATGGATGCCCCACTCGCACTATCATTTTCTATGTTCAGTGGACCGTGAAATTGGGGTAAAATTTGGCATCAAAATAATAAAGATCATATTATATGGAACACTTGTACTAAGTTTCAAGTTGATTGGAATTCAACTTCAACAAAAACTACCGTGACCAAAAACTTTAACCTGAAGCGGGACAGACGGACGGACGAACGAAAGGACGGACGGACAAATGAACGGACGAACGAACGGACGCACAGACCAGAAAAACATAATGCCCCTCTCCTATCGTAGGTGGGGCATAAAAACAGCAACAAATGAATACAAAAACGAATCAAAGTCTCCTGACTTGGGAAAATCACACACAGAATGTAATAGGGTTAAAAAAGTTTGAAGGCGCCAACCCTCTCCTACTCTGAGACAGTGGTGTACAAAAAATGTAACAGTACACTATACATGTAAGACCAAAATATAAAAATTAGTTGAAAAATCAATAATTCATCAGATTGATATGAATAGAAATAATTCTAACAAAAATAAACAAAGTTGACGTGGACAGGTACTTGTACATCCAACTACAAAAAGACAGAACAGAAAAAATATGTAAGTTTTATAAACTTTGAAAAATATTCATCAACGAGGTTATCCCGAATAATGTCAGTCGTTATATTCTGCCAATCTCCGTCTAATCTCCGATTGCTACATTATTGGACGCTAGAGAGCGCACAATTATTCGTTTTACAGCGAGGTTTAATTTAACATACCTTTCAGACATTTTGTTTTGTCATCAGTGGCGACAAATCCTTCATCACAGAGACAAGTATATCCTTGACAATCGTATGGACGGCAGGCTGAGCTTGTGGGACATTGAGTATTGTCTGTACATCTTTCATATAAATTTAAACCTGAAAAAGTTGATATGACATGAAATTGTTTGTCATATTTGAAATTAGGGGTCAGACCGTTGTAAGACAAGCTTATGATTGTGTTTTTTTTTACCTTATGGTAAAGATTAAATTATTTCAAAGAGCAAAAAGACGCAAGCCAAAGCCAATTGTGCGAGGGCTGCATAGCCAGTCAAGGTCGTTAAAAACTTCCATCATCAAATGTAAAACAATTCAAACGAAAAAATGAAGAAAAAAAAAGAAATCTGAAGTATACATTAACGAGACAGCAACCTCAACACACAAAGTTCTGATCAGAAAATTACACTTACTGCGTCGCTGGGCTTCCAAAATGTCGAATATGACTTTTTTGGCTAAAATTACTTTTTCACAAAAATCGTCTTGGCGGGAGGAAATAATTTATCTTTAATATTCCAAAATAGTATAAAGTTAGACCAATCAAAACATGTGAAATAAGACATGTTACAAAATTGCCAAGCTCAGTTGTTTGTAAAGTTTGTTTCCAAAATGTTGTATGTAAACTTAAAAATTGTTGTATAATGGCTTTGTGAATCATACATATGCTTGTACATTACTTTATTTCTGTGAAAATAAATTAAGATTTGAGGTAATCCAGAAATTTCAAACTTTTTTATTCACTGATATTAACAAAAAAGTTCAAGTTCCCATACCACATTTTGGAAGCAAACATTTCCACTAAATTTTCAAAGCCTGTTTGTGAGAGATTTGTTTTTGAAACATTAGTCATATACAACATTTTGAAGACTGGCTCTTTCCTTGTCTCACAGGATATAAATGTTAATTTTCCATAATTGCATACATTTTTGTAATTACAACTTAGACCTCCATGACTTTGATTACCCTTTTTTATGCGCATTTTAGATTTATTTCCATTGAGGTGGTATTGTGGTAAAAATTTCTATTTTATATTGAAATGATGAGTTGGCATGTATGAGAATGCAAATAAATTAACATGAATGATCGGAGTTTTCCATGTATATATGTGAGAAAAATCATATGACAAGAAAGTATTAAAATGACATAATAAAATATGAGAAAGCAATAAAAATAAAAATCATTAAACAGAGAGAAAAAACCTCAAACATCCGGGAAGACTTGTTTATGACATTTATTCGTGTTTTTTTCTTATTTTTTCCCATTTAATTGTGTTGTAGCATATACCAAGAGCAGTCTAATTGATATTAAAGATTGTAGCAATTTTAAGTTATAAAATAAAATCCACACACAAAAGTTATGTGCACCTTGAGGGATTTGGGGAATATCGAATTTGATATTTTAATAGGATAGATTGACACTTGAACTCGGTGTCCAAATGGTTTGTGTAGTTCTCTTCAGTTAATACTAGCCTATAATAAACAAGATTGTGAGTTCGAACCGGCTTTATGGCATGTGCGTTCGAACCCGTTTTGTGGCAAGTGCGTTCGAACCGTTCTCGTATCAAGTCCGTTCGAATTTAATCTTTATTTCCAATATAAGAAATGCATTTTTTTCGAGGAAGGCTGGTGAATCTCTAAGGAGACTCCACTTATAACAATAGTCCGTCATATGGCCTAGAGTACAGAAAGTCGCGAATGAAACAATGAATCATTAATAAAATTAGGTCGCAATCTTTTCTATAAGCAATTAACTCTAATAATTCAGTTGTAATATTCCGCTGATCTACGATGGCTGCAGGTGGCACGGTAGTATTTCCTGGCCCATAGGGATAATGATAGCCTTTTTAGAATTTTCAACACTTTCTAACACTGCAAAAAATTCTACATTCACAGTTAACTGAAGTACTTTCATTTTACTATTCAGAAATGAATTTGAATATGTATCATGACCGTTTACTTTTTTTGCTATTTTTGAAAACCTAAGGCCACTAGTACTTTTAGGTCTTTTATGGTGCAGTGAATAAAAATTTTAAAAAAATTCTCAAAAATTCATTTTCATCTGTATGTAAAATTATTTCATATTTTTCTACACCTGATTCATCCCTCAGTTTGGGAAAGTATGTTCAGTTGATACTGTATATTTTGTCCAATCACACTGTTTAGAAACATTAACCTAAGTAGGGTACACAAAAGAGCAACCTAAATTCTGGAATGCAAATACTACCGTGCCACCTGCATGGCTAACGTGGGAGAAAATCGGACACGGAGAGGGATTGCATTATTCGAGTTTATTGGCCTAACAGAAGTTCCACTGGAAACTTTGTTATAAACATTGTCATAATATATGTTCCAGTTGGGAAAAATATTCTATACCATTTATTCCGTCAGGAACATATATACTGTAATATTTATTCCTGTAAAAATAATATTCCAGAATATCTATGTTTACATAGACTTACCTAATACTAATTTGACGATAATAAAATAAAGGGAGACAAACACTTGGATTTCTTGCATCTGAAAATAAAAGGATAAACATTTATTGTTTGCAATGCACGACTAATCCACGAAGGTGTGTTTCTTATGTACCGTATCGATGAAATTCGTCCATTATTAAATCTTACCTTAAGAATATTCAAAGTCAATCATCAAGTGGTCTGAAGTGTACCATTTAGGACTTGTTATTCTAATATCTTTTTCCTTCCATCATGAAATCAGAATCACAACCAGAAAGTCGATATATTTCTCTGTTAAATTCAATGCCATACAAAATGTTTTCTTTGTCCCATTAAGGACTTAGTCTAATATCTTTTTACGTCCATTTTCAAAATCACAACAAGAAAATCGATACATTACTCAGTGCCGACCTTCCTTTTTTTAGATACTAATAAATCTTCGGCTTTGTTTACATTGGTTATGAAACAAATGAGTTCAACAAACGCCACGTTTTAATTACTATAGACACTTCATCAGCAGGCATTGACATATCAGAAAAAAGTAAAATCACAAAATTACTGAACTGCGAGGAAAATTCAAAACGGAAAGTCCCTTATCAAATGGCAAAAGCAAATGATTATCTTATCAAACGAATGGACAACAACTGTCATATTCCTGACTTGGAACAAGCATTTTAAACTCATTTTTTTTTATAATTTAATCTAACTATTTGTAAATGTTAAAGGATCGAATGCTCTGGACGTCTTACTTGTTTCGAAGAATTTTAATAATATGTTTCAGTTATTGGTTTAACATTTAATTTACAGAGATCGTTGAATTCCTGATTCCCTTTAACATTTCGAATTATTTATGTACAGTTAAAAATACGAATTCAATATTTATATTCCCTTTCTTTATACAGCGGCTAATATTACAGTTAATGTTATTAAACGTTATGTGTACATAGTGAGAAATTTCCTAGACCCACTCAACGATTTAAAATTTCCATTTAAAGTTATCATTGAGTTGTGGTAGCACATAAGATGTATTATATGTCACGAAGTACAGCGTCTCAAATTTAGGGCTTGCAACATGTCTCTTTAGTGACACATGTTATGGATCTGTAACAAGATCTGTACTATAGATATAGAAATAAGAAAGATGCAGTAAGATTACCATCGAGACAGCTCTCCGTCAGAAACAAAACGACGTAGAAAATTAAAAAAAATATATACGTCATCGCACAGGCACTCGTCTCAGAAAAAAAAAATGCTATACACCTGTTATATAAAGGTATATAGGATTTTTTTTCTGAGACGAGTACCTGTGGGTCATCGTAAGGCCTTAAACAATGACCAAAAAACTGATACCTCATAGCAAGTCTTACATTTTTGATATGAACAGAATTACATCGAAAAAAATGACAAGAGGGCACAAAATCAATAAATGTTCTTAACCTTATCATGATTGATGGGAAAAAAATCACTGCATAGAATAATAAATGTCAAAGAATACCAAATGATTCAAGTTTATTATATAAAGTGCGAACATACTATATCTTTTAAAGTCTTTTTGTAAAAAAAATTTCTATAAATGACAAACAAATTGAATTATACAAAACTGACATGAACAAGGATTCGAGTTGTCGGTCTCTTAATTATTAAATTTATTCAAAAAGGATATTAATGACAAACTTTAAAACTATACAAAAATGACAATGACAGTGCGAGTACCAAAAAAATGAAACGGCTGTCAAATACCTGTTACCGAAAAGTTCACTAAAGAACATTCTCCTAAATGCGACACTAGTTGCCACGTAGCTATTTTCCGACCTTGAAAAATCAACCTATGATTTTCGTAAATGACAATTTATCATACTTGTGCATGCATGAATGTCTGCATGAGGTTGCTTCAATTCTGTATTATTTAAATCCTTTATCCTTTTTTGTCTTTTGTTTAAATATATTGCACATTATTTTCTTATCTTACAATTGTAGCCACCGCCCTCTTCCCGACCATGATTTGCTATTCTTTGTGTTTAGCTTTTAGCCCCCCCCCCCCATTATTTTCTATTTTGTAAACCCCATTAGGCCGGTCCTCGTGCAGTAAGATAAAAATAAAATGTACTTAAATATTTACAGCAATCCAATAATAGAACCAAATAGGCATAAATAATTGTAGATAGAATCTAACAAAAATAAACGCCTATACAAACTGAAAACAACTAGTGCCTAAACAAAAACAAAAAACAAACGAATACCTATACAAACGTACAAGCAAATGACTAATAGATACAATTCAAAACAAAAACAAATGCCTATACAATCTTAACACAAGTGTCTCTACAATCTGTATTACACCGAGTTCAGAAAAATTTGTGAAAGACCACGTCAGACAGGGCTTCTTGAAATTTAATGTCATTTTATTGTCATACACTACCTAGTGAACAAGTTTCTTCTTTACTGGTTTTTTGAAAATTTGATTTTTTTGGGGGGGGGGGGGTACTTTTACACATATAAAAAAAAAGAAGATGTGGTATGATTGCCAATGAGACAACTATCCACAAAAGACCAGAATGACACAGACATTAACAACTATAGGTCACCGTACGGCCTTCAACAATGAGCAAAGCCCATATCGCATAGTCCGCTATAAAAGGCCCCGATAAGACAATGTAAAACAATTCAAACGAGAAAACTAACGGCCTTATTTACATGTCTTTTTGTGGACAGCATGGATAATACATCAACAAAAATCGAAAACAACAAAAAATCATCTAGTGAGGCCCCTCATGGGGGGGGGGGGGTCCTAGTAATCACATAATCACCATTTTTTTGCCAATATAATCACATAATCATTAAATATTTACTTATCTTTAGTAATCAAATAATCATAAACTAAAAATACAGTCCTAGGTAATCAAATAATCATGAAATATTTGGCTTAATAATCAAATAATCATTAAAAAAAACGGCCAAGTAATCACATAATCAAAAACCCCATGAGGGCCCTCTCTAGTAAGATATTGCTCAATAATCGTTCGTACCTTGTAGAGATACCATTATAGAAAACCCATCCGTATGGTATATATCTAAATACATATAAAATTGTCGACAGCTACAAACTATTTAGAGAAGTTTTTTCTTGCAGTATGATTCAGTGTTTTAAATTTACAAGTAATGTTTGATAGAAATAAAAATATGTAACACTTTTTATAATATATCATAATATATCAATGTTTGTTGGTTTTTACACATTAAAAGACGATTATGAAATAAAAAATCTGATTTTTCTCGTTCTGTTACAATAAATAACGGCACACCCTACATCAATTATCACTTATAAAACAAGAAATCACGAAAGCATGACACACGAGTGCAAAGGTCTTCAACAATTCATTTCCTATGCTGTAATCTATGAACAGTGGAACTGGGAAGCCGAGCAGTACCTTACTGAGGGCCCTCATGGGGTTTTTGATTATGTGATTACTTGGCCGTTTTTTTAATGATTATTTGATTATTAAGCCAAATATTTCATGATTATTTGATTACCTAGGACTGTATTTTTAGTTTATGATTATTTGATTACTAAAGATAAGCAAATATTTAATGATTATGTGATTATATTGGCAAAAAAATGGTGATTATGTGATTACTAGGACCCCCCCCCCCCCCCCATGAGGGGCCTCACCTTACTAGGTACAAAGCCTAAGTTAAAAGTAACAGGTCAATCATCATTTCAATCTCTTTAAGGTGGTACCTAACACTACAGGGAGATAACTCTGTAAAATCAGCTTAACGTTTTAGTTACGTTGTGTTGTTGAAGGGATATTAAGCTTTGCAATGATCAAAATGAGTGTTTGTCAAACGGCTATATAACCAGTGAAATTTTTCTGGTAAAACGGTTGGTTCAAAATTTTAAAATTTTTTCATATTTTTGTCAAAGGGTCAAAGTAAATACTTTGTCAAAATTTTAAGAAAATTAAACGAGCCAAATTAATTTTAGTTAAAGTGTTGGGTACCACCTTAAATTATGGATCATATGTGTCGGTGCTTCTCTTAAACAGATCTGACAGCGGTGATTCATAAACCTTTCGGAATTCTCTAGTTTTGTCGTAATGATACACAACGCCAGAGGCATGAATGCCATTGGCTGATGAAATAATAACCAGAACAGATTTTAGATTGAACTGTAATAGGCAAAGTGTGGACACGGGATTTGTATTTGAATCACATTGCCGGTTTTTTTTTATAACAGAACAAAGCAAGCTGACAGATTTTCTTCTTATCTTTAAATTGAAAATAAGATGTCAACTGATATCGAATTAGATAAATATCTATTTGAGACTAACAGACGATATTATAGGTCACTGTTAAGATTTCAGAAATAAGCAAAACTATGCACTAAAGTACATGCAAGCCTTAACAGACCATGTCACGAGTAAACATAAACCAATTTAAAAGAGAAAAACAGACGGACTGTATTTGCTTTAAAAGCATTTTATCATATTAAAAGTCGAGTATTGTCTCCGTTGGTGTATTTGAATGAAGGAGTAATTAAACTATCGATTCTTTGTTTGTTCAATAAACCGCCAGTGACAAATATTTCATGATCATTTTGATGAAAATTATTAGCATTATTTTGTTACTTTAAAATTATTGTAATATTTATGTACCTGTATTTTACAGTACTTGATTTGTACTTGAAATTTAATACCTACAGATGTTTGGTTACACCGTTACATTTCAGAATTTTGAAAGTTTGTCTATTTCAAATCTCTTACAGTTATAATTTTCAAACATGGAATATTATGATCACTGTTGGTATTATTTCTGTACCAAAATGTTAAGTACAAATCAAGTAGTATACAATACAGGTAACTTAATATTACAATCATATAAATATTTCAAGTAAATTTTCAGTACTAAAGATTATAAGTACATACATAGTACCTATGCAACAATAGAGTGTACTGGGGTAGTGATACATTCCGCGACTTACTGTCTATCAGTAGCCGTTTGTCCAGCCATAGCTGCGCAAAACTTTTGATTCCCTTCTAACACCCTGACAGGATGTGTCTTGTATTTTTTTTAATATATATTTGTAAACCACAAACAATGCTTAAATTATAAACATACTAGAAAGAATCATAAAATCGAAAGAAAAAAAAGAAATTCAACTAAACATGAGCTTCTTTTCATTAGATGACCAAACTTATTTATAATATAAGGCTTCTCTAAATAAAAGTTTTACTTAAGGTGGTACCCAACACTTTAACCAAAATTATTTTGGCTCGTTTAATTTTCTTAAAATTTTGACAAAGTATTTACTTTGACCCTTTTACAAAAATATAAAAATTTCAAAAAATTTGAACCAACTGTTTTATCAGAAAAATTACACTGGTTATATAGCAGTTTGACAAACACTTATTTTGATCATTGAGAAGCTTAATATTCCCTTAACAACACAACGTAATTAAAACGTTTAGCTGATTTTACAGAGTTATCTCCCTGTAGTGTTAGGTACCACCTTAAACCCAAACCATTAGTCATGCATAAGTAAACCTTAAAACTACCTAAGGGCGGATCCATACATTTAAAAAAGAGGAGGGGGTACTATCCAGGATAACAGAGGGATTTCAACCATATGTCCTTACTTACAAGCATTGACCTTTAAAAATGTTCCAATCCCCGGACACCCTACCTTTCTGAACCGTCACCGCTAGCCCTAAAACTCGCTAACCATAACATAAAACAGATCAATCACCTTATCTTAACCATGAACTGATTACTAACAATGAAGTATAAGGTATTGTAATGTCAATGAAGGCTTAAAGGTCAATAGACGGTCATCAACCATGCGTATGATTGTAAAACTGCCTTACATCGGGTCTAGAAACGTTTAAGAGACAACAAGCATTCTGTTATCAGAATAAAGGTTCTGTACGGGCAAGCTAATGAAACATTTTATCGTGACGGATGGTTTTTTTTCTAGGATTTTGCAACGGGTTTAAGAAAATATATCATATTAAAATGATGAATGCGTAGACTTTTTTTATCACTCAAAACGTTGGCTTGACACAGTTCCACCTGTTTCCATATCCTGAATCCCCACATGATCCGTTTTTTTGTTTGTTTATTTTTTTATATTATTATGATTTATACATATGATTGATTGTTGGTTGCTTAACGTCCAGTGGCAAGTATTTCATGCATATTTTATTGTTAAAAGGCGGGAAAGTAACATTTTCCCTCCAAATCTGTCACCGGATTTCCATACATACAACCAATAACGAGGCTTTAAAGTTTAATTTGATCAGTAACTGGATAAAAAGGAAAATAAGGTTATAAATACGCAATAGGGAAAGTAACCCAACGACATCAACAAGAAACAAACAAAACAAAAGACGGCTTGCCGAAAGAAATACAACCGTGATTCCACTACATATCGTTTCTATCAATAAAGTGTTAAATGCATCTTGCAAATTGATAATAGACGTATTGTATAATACTGTCAAAAGTACATTCGTCATTTCGATTCTTGTGTTTTAAAGAAGAATGAAAATTATTACAAATAAACTTGATGCATTTTCAAATGGCACAAATGGCACAAATAGCATTATTTTCAGGAATCCGATTAAACACATTATTTCCTTGAATTGTATAGTTATATTTAAAACCCTTTAGGAGATGTTGTCTTTAGTATAATTAGACGCAACAGTTTGACATATTATTTCGTCACGTCAAACTTGGAATGCTAACACAAATCAAAATAGAATTCATTTTACTAGATTGACATACATAAATTCATTAACATTGAATAATGTCTAGGGGATAGAAAATGCATACATGTATCAGTCAAAGTTAGGGTTCTTTCTCACTGAACGCCATTAGTCAATATATATAAAAAAAGAAGATGTGGTATGATTGCCAATGAGAAAACTCTCCACAAGAGACCAAAATGAAACAGAATTTAACAACTATAAGTCACCGTACGGCCTTCAACAATGAGCAAAGCCTATACTACCGTATTTTTCTTTGGTAAATCAATATAAGGGTCTTTCATTGGGGTTTACAGAATAGTAATGCCCCAAAATATAAAAAAATAGAGAAAAATGGACAAATAAATAAAAAGAATAGAGAATCAACGAGGTGTTAAAATTAAGTATAAAAAAATAAAGAAAAATGGACTAAAAAATTAAAAGAATACAAAAGTAAAAGGCCCGGAGGCAAACAAAAATGTCAGTTTTATCCTAACATCATATTACAAACATAAACATAAGTAATATGTATGTATATGGATAAGAGTTTTGTATTCTTATGTTGTACAAGGGTAGATACTACTTACAACAATCATTGCTTTGTTAATTACACAAATTACTATCAATCATGTATTAATACAATACACAAATACATGTAATTTATCTGTCAATCGCTTAGGGAGTGGGGGATAATAAAACAACAATAAACGATAAACACGTTGTCGATACCATGACAGCTTTATGTACAGACGGCGAAACAGGTGATATCATTGTCGCATTACAATGACGAAAAAGAAAAAAAAAGGTATTCTGGATCTGACTTTGAAAAAAAGATGTTTTAATCTAGATAAAAAAACTATATTTTTCAGTTGAATGTACAGAAGGCGAAATGTGTAATATCCTCATCACATGCAATAACAAATTAGAAATAAAGATCCATTGGTTTTTAAAAAAACTATCTTAATACAATAGTTGACGAACTTTTTAAATTTGTTATAACTATGCTACGTAACGAATTTACGTTCAACCGGCGAAACAGAGGATATCTTTGTTGACTTGCAATGATAAAAGAGAAAACAAATTAAGACTGACTTAACAAAAAAATAATCATTTTAATTAAATTAACTGCAGCACTTTGTAAATTTAAAATAGTTATGCTGACAGATTAATGTCCAGGCGGGGAATGAATCAATGCAATTTACGCGTTGCAATGACGAAAGAGAAAACGAACTTACAACTGCAGTTGAACAAAAAGTCCTCAGCATATGAACTTTTAAGCACTGCATTATTTAAATGTATTTAGGTCTTATAAACAAAGGTTGAAATACGTGTTAATACTTTTTTTTAACAAATGTATGAATTTATTACAATATGAAAACTATTTTTTTCTAGCATATTATCAGTAAATTTTAGAAGTAAGCAAACTTGACAGGCATTGAACGTTCAATAAGGATGTTAAAACAATCACATTTATTATTCTTGGATTTACTCGGTAGACTAAGTTTTGAAATAAAACGTATACTTACCAAGATATCAATAGTGTAAGAAAGAAGGAAAAATGCAAAATCACACACAAAAAGAGGTAAACTAAAAGTTTAATTCGGTCTACCAGCCTAATACAACGTAAATCTAGTACATACAGCTCTTATATATCAGTTTATGTGTATTGTGCTCCACATAAAGTAAATAGACGAAATTTGTATGCCTGTTAAAAATACTTTTTGCTGTACAATTTAGAATTTTCTGACCGGCGCTAACATAAAGTTTAGTTTCTACATTGTACCATGTTCACTTCGAGAATAAACATTACTGATTACTTATTTACATGGAATACATTCATATAATTATAATATTATAGCAAACAATACGTACCTTTGTTTTGGGATTTACATAAATCTCAACAAATCTTTTCAATTGCTATACTATTTCTAAGTAAATATTCCTTTTCACAAGAACTTTCACTTTTTAATTGCATTTACATAAATCTCAACAACTCTTTATTATTACTGCAATTTTCTAAGTAAATATTCCTTTTTCACAAGAATTGTCATATAAAATGAAAAACCTTTTCACAAGAAACTGTCATATTATAAAATCTTACAAAAAAATCAAGAAAACATTAATGAATTATTCCATAAAAAAAATTACAAATAATTTCCATATTTCTCATTATAAAAATTTCCATATTTTCAAGTCAACTAGTTCAAATATTCCGTAGAGCACTGACTGATCACTAGGGTATGTATGTGTACTGTGTATAATTGACGCGTATGGTAATAATCATTTCCATAAATATTGTCTTTACCCTTTGATTGTGTTATTATGGTAATACATAACCTGAGACATTCTGTGACAGGCAATGATTGTTTTACACGCTTCAAAACAATTGACAGTTTTATATCAACAGACTTGACAACATAGCAAGTTGAAAGTGATCGTAAAATTGTGTCATGTTACGGACATGATGAAATGGATCAGTTCCGTGATAATTAACAGAATGAAAGATCACATTTGAAATCATGTTTTTTTTTTTAGTTAATTTAACAAATTTTATATCTAAAGGGAAAGGCCATATAATTGTAAAAAGGTGTGTGCGAGTGTGCGGAGAAAGTTTTTTTTTATGTCCCTACGTGGGGCATTATAATTAACAGAATGAAAGATTATATTATGCCTCGTTCACACATACATTTAAATGGAATTAAATTCGAATCGAATGCGAATCGAATTCGCTAATCGCGTCCACACACTCTTCTTTTTTAATTCGAATTGATTCGAATTGGCTAATTCGAATTATCCAATTCGCATTAGAAATACGCTTGAGTTAATACGAATTGAAAGTTAACGTCGTTTGGACAGTAAAGCGAATTTGACACGCATTGCAATTCGAATTAGAATTGACGTTATGACGTAACACGTTTCGAATGCGAATTAAACTAATGCGAATCGAATTCGAAGTACGTGTTAACTCAGCATAGAATTCATGCTTTTTTTGGCAAATTTAACAAATTTTATATCTTAAGGAAAAGGCTATTTAACTGTGAAAAGGTGTGTGTGTGTGTGTGTGATTGTGGTAGCCTTTTTAGACCGACTTCGGGGCATTATGCTTTTCTGTCCGTGCGTTCGTTCGTCCGTCTGTCCCGCTTTAGGTTATCAGTTTTCAGAAACAGTTTTATCGCCCTAGATACAATAGGTATAACGTGACCTCATATCTCCCGCGGTATTTTCAAAAATCCTTCAATTCCTTATCTGCATTCGAAATTTTACGAAATATAATGACGCTTGCGGTCAAATAGTTTCATCGAGGTCCAATAGTTGGAAACCGATGATCGGTCAAATAGATGAAAGCTCGACATTTTTTTGGCATTTTATATTTTTGAGAATACTAAATTTATCAATTATAATTAAGGCCGAGGCACGACTGAACATGTGAAATGGATTATAAGAATACCGTAATTTTATATATCCAATTCAAGTGCGGATTCAGGCGGGGCGCTACGAGCGATTGATCATACCCATAAAAGTGTTTACAAGATGAATTAACAGTCAATTTTTGCGTCAACATATATTTTTTTAATCCAAGAACATCCCCGTTTTCCCCACATCAAATCCTGGTTCCGTGGTTGTTATTATCTGGTCTTCCTATTATAGTGTAATCCAATGTATTTGTCACTGGTTTATATAAAAGCTAAAACCTGTCAAGGTAAACGACAAAATCAGCGAGTACACATTCAAGGAAAAATGCAAAAATATCAGATTAAGGTAAACCGGTGATACATGTACCATATTATTTATATTTACTAGAACACACCCGTCATATCAGGGGTCCGTGACTGAATTAAAGTATATAACTATGCGCAAGCCTTATTTTAGTATTATTTGTTATCTGATAAAGTCATGACGATTATAAGATACACAGTTTTCTCTGCTTTCAAATATTTCTATTTGCACCCGTCGAACTGGAACTTATCAATTATTGGTAATATTAATTATTTAGATAACAAAAGGTCCTAGAATGGAGTATTTTTTAATCAACAGCATTGTCCTATGTTAGTTATAAATAAAGTTGAATTCTTTGATTCACTATTTTATGTCATGCCCGCTAACAAATTGAAAACGGTTCCTATATACACCTTATTTTTAGTCCAGATTTTTAGTATTCGTATTATTATCTTAGAAAGTCTTACTGATTAAAATACTACAATAGGTAACAATTTGACAATGATTGAATTTAGTAGTGTCAACCCTGTGATTATGATCCGTGTATATAGCATAATCCTAAATACACCGTTTGGTGGTGCACCTGTTAGATGCGGAACGTACAGATAAGGTAATAGGTAACAGGTGAATATACTATTGGTATCGGTTTCGGACTCGACCCGGAACTTCTTAATTATTGGCAATATTAATTACGTGGAAAACAAAAGGGCCTGGAGTGGTGTAATTTTTAATCTACACCTTTGTACTATATTAGTTGTATATAAAGTTGAATTCTTTAATTCGTCGTTTTTACGTGATGACGGCTGACAAATTGGACCTCGTAATTTTAGTATTATAGATTTTTGAAAAAGTCATTGTATAGCTACTTGTCTAACAAGATATCAATGAGATAGGTATGATAAGTAAATAAAGAATGATTCTATAACATAATTATAGTATTGATGGTGAATTTTCCCTCGTCCTTCAATACATGAAATATCCGTCACTGAACGCAAGGGAAACACCAATCTATTAACCAATTGTCTCTTTCCTTCCCCTTGAATTCACTATCCCATCTCTTTCATGATATACACGACCCTTTGCAAGAAGACTGTTAGTCAGTGGATGACGTTGGTTGGTGTTTGTCGTAGCTGTTATTCCTTGATGTTTTACAGCGGATTGCACTGAGTTTGTAGGGAAAGATAATACCTATGGTTAGCTTGCTTCACAGTGTAGATACTATTCTGTACGCTATCCGGAAGTCGCGATTTTCGAAGCGAGAACTTTTTGGATCACATTTTAAATTTGATGGGTATACTGAATTAAACGGTAAGTTGATCATCTGTACATTGCTTAATAATTAATTCAGCCGACATCGATATTCTCAAATGGTTTAGAATTAAATTCCGCACATTCATTATTCGTATCTTTACCTTAATCAAGAGATTTTCAAGTGCATCACTAAGAAAAATCAGTCGGCGAACCTAAAAACAATCTTTTTACCCTCTTAGTGTACAAATTAAGGTAAAAACCTGACTTATTTTAATTAACTAAATGAAATATATTTCAAGTGGTGGTAAAAGTTTCAACCAGATCTTTGAAGCCAGAAATAAGAAAATTACACTTGTTTGAATTTCTCACTGTACGATCAGTCTCGCTTGTATATTTTGAAACTGTATGATCAGTCTTTATGTCACTGTATTCTAGTGGCGATTTCAAAGTTATTTACGATACATTAGAAGGTGGCATTTTTCTAAAAAACACAAATATATTTCAATACATTCACATCCTGAAAACTTATGAAACATGTTTTAGCTTGATGGAGTGTACTCGACTTACTACATTAAGTATAAGGATGTTTAAATGTTGCTAAAATAAGAGGAAGGTTTGATGTATACTAGTATATAAGTTTCAGAAATGTCCTCCGTTATTCTTAAAATTGTACAAACACACAGATTTAGTTGTTATATAAAAATGCATGTATTTACACACATTCGAGGCCGTACTTTAGCCTTTAATTGATCACAGTTCCTGCGCTTGGTTTAAGATGTAGAGCTGTCTCTTTGACACTCAATTGTACACCACTTTGTCAAGCGGTGGGTTATAGTGATAAAGAAGTCCGTCTTTCCGTTCGTACGTTGGACCAGTACAATATGTTTCGCCGGTTTTGTAAGCGCATCTCCTCATAAACCACTTAATATACATTGGGGGTTCCGGCCATTTTTAAATGAAGAGGGGGTCCAATCTAGGAGAAAAGGGGATCCCAAATATATGTTCCCATACAAATGCATTGATAGTTGAAAAAGGGTTTCAAACTGCCGGATCCCCTTTTTTTGAATCCGTCACTGATATAACAATTAATTAATCTTATTCGGTTTCCTTATCATAAATGATAATGACTGTATTGTGCACCGTCTATTTCGAATTTTAGTAAAAATCTTTTATGGGGTTACTTTATATAAGATACGGACTTAATTGAACATTGCATTATGTGGGGGTACCCATCAGGTATTCCCATTACCTCCTAAACCAATCATTAAAGTTTTCTGAAATTGCTCCATTTTTACTCGATTAATGCTTTATGGACCTTCTATTTCTGTAAACTTACCAAATTTATATCACATGAATTATCCCCCTACGCAAAGCTGTCTTTATCCATTTTTTGTTATTTTAAAAGAGACAAGCTTGATTTATGTTATCAACAATTGGTCAACGGCGGACGGTGTAAATAATCTTTAAAAATTTAATACCTAAACAGATAACTGTAACGATACACTATTACAAAGTCCACAAGCGAATCATGTATTACTTTTTAGGCATTTGATTTTAAATAAGACTGATGGAACAAAAATACAATTATTTTGCCGTCTAAAAAATGCATCAGAAATATATTTGTATTGTCTGATGAAAGTAATTACACGTTATAGGTCCCTGGATAGTTCATAATATCACATATACACGTATATACCTTCAAATTGCTTTTGTTTTTTCTTCAAAATCACGACTGGTCATACAGTCAAAAAATCTGAAATCGCTTCTAGAATACAGTCAGTTCTAGACTGATCGTACAGTAATTTATTTTGGGAACCTCAAGGAAAACATATTTTTTATGGGAAATACGAATATTCTACTTAAATACGAAAAGAGCATTGAAACAGTATATATTTAACTGTAAACTGATGCAAATATTTGCAATAAAAGATTATTTGCTTTGTACTACGAGAGCAAACTTGTCCATCGATTTCACTTTTTTCTACCAAGTTGATGTGATGCGCACGTATATTTTATATTCTAATGCATGTTTTTGTTACAGTTACTCATATTAATGATGCTATATATACATTGAAGATGTTCAAAGCACTTTGTAGATATAGGAGTAAACAAATGATGAGAAAAGTTAACGTAGGCAAAACCGTCCTGTTAGCCAGTTGGAAATCATCGCTTCGAAAATCGCGACTTCCGGATAGCGTACAGAATAGTATCTACACTGTGTGCTTGCTAGCTGAACTGTAAAGTAGTTATTAAGATATGTATATTACCCTCCTTAAAGAGTAGACTAGTCCAACTGATGATCAATCTATCTGGCTGTAGGACTAGACTACTTCGAAAGGTGGGTAGTATACCTTACTTGATAATGACTTCACGTTTCAAGCAAGCTAACCAACTATATTAACTTTTCCTACACACTCAATGCAATCGCCTGTGACGTTACGCACGGTATTGGTGCCACTTAACGTTACACGACGTTCCCAACGGAAAGTTTCAAACGTTGACCTTATATTCTACTCATGTGAAAATGCCGCTTAAAGTAAAGAGATTTTCGAAGTTGCTTCTTTATATGGTTTTATTCTTTCAAGCCGGTGCAATGCAAAATTCCATTGAATTAAAACAAAATTTTAAATACATGGACAATTTTTAATTTTTGCGAAGAATTGTCTGAAACAATAACACAAAATAACAATTTGATGTCTTTTAATATGATTTAAATATATAAAAAAAAAAGATGTGGTATAATTGCCAATGAGACAAATCTCCACAAGAGACCAAATTGACACAGAAATTAACAACTGTAGGTCACCTTACGGTCTTCAACAATGTGCAAAGCCCATACCGCATGTCGGGGTCTTTTATAGCTGACTATAAGATATCATTGTTGATTGCATATAGAAATTATTAATTGGTCTTTTACGGCCGCATCTTCTACTCTATTATGAAAATGAAAACGGTGATTATGTATTGTTTTTGTTTTTGCTTTTGGAAACAAATTTTACGATCTATCCTTTCATCTGATATTTTTTCACGATGCTCGAGACCAAAATATTAAAGAATCTAAAAGAAACGTATTGCCCAAGCAGAACAAGCAATTTTGGGTATATTATTTTTTATGTTTGGAAATTTGTATTTTTAGTCCGACTCGTCGTTGTTTTTTTAGTCATGATGCTGCTTGACCTTCGTCCGATTAATATTTTTATCGTGCCACTTGATTTTTTCAGAGTTTTTTTTATTGATTGCCGTATGTTTGTTTGTTTGTTTGTCATTTCAATTGGTCAATGGTAGGAAAATAATGTACTTTCATACTTTTCGAATAATGAATTCCGATATACCAAATCAGAAAAACTATTCTTGTCAATGACAAACAAAAAATCAAGAAAAATGGTTTTTTTTTCTGAGACAAATTCGTGCGTGGATGATGAATAAATGTTCGGGAATTCAACCTCACCGTAATAACTATTATATTCTAGTGATACAAAGTTTATATTATCATTCTGTGAGCTAAAAAAAAATATTTTTATAAGTATTAATTGAAGAAAGGAATTTATAACAAGCAATAAGAAATGTTAATTTGCACTCGATGATATCCGCGTATTTATACGATTGGTAACCAGTCATAAACTTTATTCTGCCACACAACTTCTAAATGTAATAACCTTATTTTTTCATACACATATTGCTAGGTAGATGACATGGGGTTGTTCTACTCACAAAAGATAAAAAAAAAATGATCGTTAGCTATACTGAAATGTTTATGACATACGAGTATTTCTCTGATAAAACTTTTTTTTTTCTCTTACAGTCAAAAACGTCTATTACTTCATTTAACGTTAAATGTATACAATACAGTTGTACAATTTTAAACCATTCTACTTACTAATGAATCCGCACTTTCAAAGACGCACATAAAACAAAATTGTAACAGCGGGACACCCTTGAAATGACGTTATGGGCATCGAATTTTTTTATTAAAAAATAGACAAAGCACAAAATCATCTATGTTATTGTTTTCTATGGTTTATTTCCTTTCGAATGATATGCATAACATGGATAGTTATTGTATAGGACAAGAGCTTGAATTTGAATAACTCGCCTTCTTACCCATATTTCCAAAGTGACACGAATATATCTGTATCATTGTATTACGTATGATGTATACATATAAGTAGTATATATGTTCTGATTGTGACATTAGTCGTCTAGATACAAAAAATGTGGGACACATTTTTATGTTGCTAGGTCACTATAGTATTATAAGTGATTTGGGTGTATATATATGTTTATACATAATATCATGTATATATGTATATATATTAATAAAAAATATTCATTTCTTACATCAGCCAAAAGCAGATTAAGCATTTCATTTTCGAGATATGTACGTCAGCATTACGATAGCCTAAATATCAACCTCTAAGAATGACTGGGGTATAGATAAATTGTTATCCCTACCTCTTACTTAAAGTCCCACCGGCAGTAAATTCCAAATAAATCTAGGACACCAGTTAGGGTGTGGGACATGTGCCATTTTTTGTTTAAATGCTCAACCGTGTCCGGTAGAAATGAGATTGTTCAATGCGCCGCATGCCTTGTGTATAGAGAGTGCCCCGCTTTATGCACGTTAAACTTCCGATCTGTGTCTGCAAGAAGCTTAAATCTATCTCATTGACTTGCAGAAAAAAAAAATAATGTAATATCTGCGCATTTATTGAGCAAAACATGTATCATAAAACGTACCAAAAACGAATCACCGTATTTACCCCCCCTCCCCCAAATATTTTAAAATAATACCGATTTTTAATCTGATTTAATTTTCAATTATTTATTTCCGAATCATAATTCTGCAATATAAGATGACTTTAAGTTAAATATTACAAAAGTAAAAAGGATACGAAATGACCAATTTTAAGAAATTTTAGAAGATATTGCATCTGTCAAAGCAATTTAAAAATGTTTAAAAAGGAGAGCTGGATAACGAAGTTCAAATAATTCAAATATTTGGGAGCATTACTTGATCCTATATGCTTGATTTATTGCTATTTTCCTACCGTCCAGTGGCAACTATTTGACAATGATGCATTATAACAATAATACTCATAATCGTCAATAACAAGTCCCGTTTCGAGCATGCATATTACATGCCTATTCATTACCGAGAATGTAACCTACCGTGTGAATCGATTCTCTATTATAATGGTCGGAATTTGAAATTAGATAAAAGCTATGAATGACGATGTTGAATATGCTTTCAAACAGCGATGTAAGAGTTTTGTCATAACTATTGAGTTGGGTCCATCTCTGTGTAGGTCCATTTTGCTACTTTTTTTTAAAGCTCATATTAAGACAATGTTTTTTTCGCAGTAAACTAACTTAGGACAAGACATGCCTAAAAATCAAACATGGATGACAATACGATTGATCATAATTTACCTCGTTAATGTTGTGAAAGAATTAATATCCTTGATATTAAAAAAACCTATCATAAGACAGTCACGTGACCGACATCGACTGCATTTTGTTTGGAGTTGAAACACACTTCCTACCCAAGTTGTTAATAAATGTTTATTCAAATATAAATTTTCAAATTAACATAATAAGTTAACAGTCAAATAACACATGCACCATTATCGATGAAAAGAGAGGTAACTCCACATTTATTCCAACATAACTTCGGGAAGATTTGATTATCTCTCTTAAACACTTAGATGAAGATAATGATGATGCATGGCTGATTCACGTCCAGCGGCAATTAAAATGAATATTCAGGTCGAGAACATGTTAATGTAATATGAAAAATTAACCCTGCTTTGTACTAGATCAACACATTGAGTCGGATTTGTAATGTGCTTGTAGGCAGACACGTAACCTTTCCGGGACATATTTTTCTGACTCCAATCCAACAAGTCTTTGCTCTTAATCCTTAGTGCCGCGTGCTTAGTGAGGAAGCACAACATACCAATTATAATGTCATTGGTTTGCCGTTACCTGAATTCGAACCCACGACAATCTGCACTCAAGGTAAACGCGCTACCTAGGCAGTCTGAAGCACTTAATGTTTAGTCTGTATTAAAATGACACTTTGTGTCTTTTTTGTTTGTTTGTTTGTTCTTTTTTGTTGCTGAATGCCTATCTGATGAGTCGAGCCAGTTTACACCGATTTGTAAAGTTCATAGATGATGAGTTACATTTTAAAACAATGTACTGCATCGATCGGACGAGTAAAGTGGATTTTTTTTATTTCAAAATGAAAACAGTTTATTTCTTTTATCAATTCACTAGGTGATGTCTGCTGTACCCCTATTTTGACAATTTTACTTATTATGTGTGCTTTGTTCATGCATCATTGTAATTAATAATGAAATTTGACGCGACTGTTATACAAGTGAGAAATAAAGTGCTATAAAACATGTTCAATCTGGGACTATTATAATAGTCCCAGGTTCAGTCCACAATATGTTACATTTTAAAATGCCTGTACCAAGTCTGACAGTTGTCGTCCATTCGTTTGATGTGTTTTATCATTTGATGTTGCCATTTGATTAGGGGCTTTCTGTTTTGAATTTTCAGTAATTTTGTGATTTTATTTTTTTACACAATTTGATATACCTCAATCTGTTAGTCAATAGTTATCAAAGGTACCAGGATTATAATTCAGTACGCCAGACGCGCGTTTCGCCCACTTAAGACTCAACAGTGACGCTCAAATCAAAAATATTAATAAACCCAAACAAGTACAAAGTTGAAGAGCATTTGAGGATCCAAATTCCAAAAAGTTGTGCCAAATACGGCTAAGGTAATCCAAAATAGAGTACCAAAACTGCTATATCGAAAGAAAGGATCTTTGATACCATACAAAGGCTAGCGATAGCTAACCTAGGGATTATTTCTCAAGATATCTAGCTATATAAGGTATAGAGTACAGACTGCGACTGGTAGCATACTAGGATTCTTTCAAATCTGATAAATGACCTTATGTCGTTATATGAACTGCATTTTTTCTATTAATGAGAATAATCTATCAACTACACATTATAAACTCATTAACTTTAAAATTAGTCAAAACAATTCTTGAAACACCATTTGCTAATTAATCCGGGTCAGCCCTTTCCCGCATTAACTTTAGCTCCATAAGCTTTTGATATTTTTAGCCTACTTTGGTCCTTGACTAATGCTCTTTTTGACTAACAAAAAATTCACCGAAGTACATCCTCAACACTTTATCTTAAAACCAGTTGTTGGCATGACTCAGGTTAATATGTTATTTTGATATATTTTATGATGGTATAATACTAAACCCCTAACGGGAGGGACTGTGCTTGATATTCATATGATAAAAAACATAATCTTTCTATCAGTTTAATTGAGGTCTAGAGCTGGAATATCAGTTACTGCTAGTAGTCTTTTGTTCGCCCAAGTCAACCTTTGTTAGTCTTGCATGATTTTCAAATTTTAGTTGCTTGTGTATAATTCGGAGCCTTTGTGCCCACTGATTGTTGTCAGTGTCATCACGATACGAGTGTTATAAATGTTAAGAAAAATAAACTCCCAATATAATGAACTGAGGTATAACATTAAAATGATGACATTTTACAATAGCAATTTTGATTTTCTTATTTTTGCGGTTCTAGAAATTGTACCATCAACTTGTAAAGCTTCCTCATAGCACTGATAGGCTCTGTCTTTATCACCTGATATCTCATAGCATACTCCAAGTATTGTTATTGAATCAGATAATACTGATATTTCAATTAAATATTTTCGTTTCACTGTTGAAAATAAATCACGTAAAGACTGTTGTCTGTTGAAAATATCACCAAGATGATGATAACATAGAAATCTAAGGCAATAGGACATTACAACTGGCGGTATGCGTATAATGTGTTTTTCAACCTCTAGCTGTAGTTCTTCTGGTATTAATGATGATTTATCACAGTAGCTGACACATCTTATTATAGCCATTTTCATCCTTTTATTTAATGTTATTGAAGAATGCACATTTTGTCTGTACATGATTCTATGTCCACAGCTTGGTTCATCGCAATTATTCACCATATCAGGTGAGCATCTTGAAAGAACAAAATCCGTTAGACTTAGTGCAACATGGAACTGTCCTATTACATAATAAAACGATGCGTACAACAACCAACCCGAGACAGCATCTCTCTTTATGCCGCTTTGTAAATGTTTATGATAACATGTGCGTATGTCATATCTGCTACCTCTTGTGTTTGGTGACGGCAGTAGTTGTGCTATAATTTGACTGATTTTAGCATGATAATATTTGCATACATCAATTATAAATGCTGATGATTCAGACTTAACTAAAGTTTCAGTAAATGCAAGCTTTTTATAATTCACTAAAAGAATAGCTCTTTCTTGATCTTCGTCGTCCCCAATCCTGTAAAAGAGGAAGTCTAACATATTTGACGAAGATCCGATCTTGTTTTTTGTTCTTAATAAACTGTGATTTTCATTTTCAGTCGGAAATAAGTTCATTATTAATCCACTAATCCCTCCAGACTGTATACTCTCCAGTACACCTAGTAAAATCGTTTTATTACTCTCATTTATTTTTCCAAGGAACATATTGTTTTCAGGTATAAAATAGTTTGGACAATAGGATATGTTTACCCATGATATTAATTTATTCAGACACAGTGAAAAACAATAAAACAATTTCGGTAATTGAAATATGTTGATATCCTGTTCTTCGGAGACCCAAAATAAAGCCGTTTTCAGAAAGTAGGAACACAATAACTCTTTGACATCATGGTTTGTGTTAACAATATGCTTCAAGGATAATTTGAGTAGACCGTAACACAATAGTTGAGTGAAATTAAAGGAGTGTACAAGTATTTTTTCCTGCACCGAAAATGACAATCTCCATAAGCTGCCGTCATCTGATGTGGTCTTGGGTCCTATAGGTATTATCAAACATCCATTATTTATAACCCGGACAATTACAAAATTAGGCGGCCATTGCCGTCGATGACGAGATGCCCATTGAATTGCGTTGTTTGGTAGATATTTACTATATATGCAGTATGCATCATCGTGTGTATATGCTTCGTCTGATATACATGGACCGTGTACAATTGCGTTATTCTGATAAAATTTCTTCATATCATCAAGAAAAAGATGTGTGTTTAAATACCATTTATAACTGGCATCACTACCTCTACAACAGTCACATTGTGGTCGGGAGCATTTGTCAGCATCAATAGTTTCTAAACTTCTGAGTCTAGTAAATCCAGGATGATCAGCATCTGTCTCCATTAAATATGTAGAACGTACTATTGGGTGTTTTGTATTCCTGTCATTTTGTACTACTTGAAACTCATGTAAAACGTACATTATATCCATGTCACTTCCTGGTAAATTGAGACCTTCTGACAAACTTCCACTTGATATTTGTGTTCTGTTAGTCGAATATGTATTGCTGATCATATCTTTTATGATAAAAAGTCGTTGTCGCGTTCGTATATCTATTTCAGTACCAATTGTTTCCACAAGTTGTTCGTATAAGTATTTCTCCTTGATGTCTTTGTCCATCCATAGCTGGTGATCTACAAAAAAAAAACTTGGGATTAGAATTCACTAGCACACTATGCAACGAATTTATCTTACGAACTATCTTAAAATGTGGTCTTTAAACTAGTGCCTTATCAAAATGACCAAGCCTTCAATACCTATTAAGAACCTACTTTCCATTAGTCTGTACAAAAACAAATGCCAACAATAACAACCTGTTAGCTTTAAATCTATTTTATGAATTTATTTCATTCCTTCATTAACAATTTCTTTGTCTGTTGAAATCTTGAAAATGATACTTTTGATCAATTTTTTGTTAACTAAGCATAGTTACATTTTATAACAATTGAGTTAGAACCGATAGTGTTTTTGGTTCTGTCCCTAAGTCATTTCATTCTAATATAGTGTTGTTTGAACTACCCTATATACGTGGCTGATATCTCTTTTCTCATGCTTTTGTCCGTTTTAAGTATCTTTTTTTAGTAATATTTCATATCGCCTGTCGTGTCCTTTATAGTCATGCTGCTTTCTGTTTGTTGTTTTAGTTTTTTGGTTATGATGTTGTCTATTTGTGCATAGCTTACATTTACAATTTAAATCTTGGTAGAGCGTTTGTACATTTTGAATACATCGAAACTCACTATACAACTGTCATTGCCGAAATGTTTACAAATTACCATGACAATTCGCCATTTCAGAATCTAATGCAGTATGGGTAATGTTTTCAAAAGAGACACCAAAGCGTTGTAATTGGTTAAAACCGCTTACTTAATTGAAATTCAACCAATAAAGTGACGTCATTTTTATTTTGAAGTACGAGCAATTAATTTCCCATAGTCCTTTAGATTTTGAAACGGCTTATTACCTGTATTACAGTCTGTACAGTTCTGTAAGTATTCTAGATATTCATTTGAAGATTTGTCAGGATATCTAAGATTAGTAATCCACGGTTCTTGTGTGTTCCTTCGATCTAGACAAGCTTTATGCATCCGTTCAAACTGTTTGATTGTTTGTCCGAAAACATCGTTTGAGATAGTCATCCCTCCATCTAAAGATTGGGAAAGTAATGGTGTAAATTTCCGCTTACCGCGGTATGGAAAACGTTTTACACCGTAAATATCCCAGTAGGTGACTTTTCTCATTGCACATAAACTTTCATCTTCATGATTATCTTGGTTTATAGCGTTTTCATTCATGATGCCTGTAAAAAAGATTGGAGTCCAAACATTGAATAATCACATTTCTTATGCATTAAATTAAAAATTGTACGTTAGTGGTCAATGAATAAAATAATGTACTAAGTATCAGTAAATTTAAAATCAGTTCAGGTCTAAAACTTGGTTTATAAGTTTAAGTTCTATATGTATGCATGTTTCTCAATTGAAGGTACTATCATCCAGGTACGTGAAAGTTCATCGTTTCAGTTACTTTATTTGGGAGGGGGGATTTTAAAAAGTTTGAATAGGACCACAATTGCCTACGACAAAACGTTGTGTCATGCAATAAAATGTTACTAAGACTAAAAAAACAACGGTCTGATTTGAATTCCAGCTTGATATAGTTACAAAGTTTTACAACAACAGGGTCTATTCCACTGCCGGTAAACGTTTCATCCTCGAGGGCAAACAAAGCCTAGTAGTCGGAACATTTTTGTCGACATATCGCATTGCTTTATTTATTTTCTGTAACTTTAACAAACACTTGTCTGATATAATTAGTATTATATGACTTTTTATGGTAAACTATAACTCAACCAGATGTAACTTACATCAGCCAACGACAGTCGCTGGCTTGCATAGGACAATTATTCACCAGATAGGAAACAAGCAGACAGACATACAAACTAACATTAAGAAAAGGCAAAAGCGAACGATATATTAGATTACTCCTGGTCATTGTATGTTTGTTCGAAGCTATAAACAACTTATCAACAAAATCGTCAAATCAAATTATCCCAGTCTGAAGTACCAACAAGTAGATATTTAACGCATTAAATGTAAATGCGTCATAAACAATCTTAGAAAAGCATGACATGTGAAATGTCAAAACTATGTGTGTAGCACTACTAATATAGTCCAGGTCATAACGCAAATATTAGACAGTAGTATATACTAAACACAAAAAAGTAAGACAAACAAACCATTTATTTTTGGATCTACATAAGGTCTCAGTTCAGCATTATAAGTTTATCAATCTCTAAATAACAGAGACTTGCAAAAGTAGACACATACCAATAAACTTGATAAAGTTTAGAAAAGAAAAAAAAAAGCAACAGAAAAGCTACTAAAAATATGAATGACCCGGAATATACTTTATGATAGAGAATCACACATGTTGCCTCTCTTGTATTTTTCATTACACACATGTCTTTTTTGGAATTAGGAACTTACCGTTTTCAATTTTTCTCGGAGTTCAGTATTTTTGTGATTTTACTTTTTGTGATCTAATAGTATTCGATGACAACAAGAATGAATATTTCTTGTCTGATATATTAAACTGACAGTAAATAATAAATATTCAGGTCTCATCAATCGATTAAGAAGATACTAATCAATGCAACACACACAGGTTATCATTTGATTAGTTGATTGATTTATGTTTACGTCACTGTCAACACTTTTGTGTCTGTCAGTTTTTAAGTTGCGGAAGCCGGAGTACCTAGAGTAGACCACCGACCTTCGGTAGGAAAACTGACAATCCTAGACAATTAAGGTTTGTGTCCAGTGCACTTATTCCTTGTAGGATTCAAACTTTCAACTTTATTGTGGACTTGCTAGTGATACATTAGTTAGACCACTTGGCCACACATACACAGAGGGGACCACCTGGGTGAATCGACAGGATAAGCGTCTTCTGCCATGCATGCTTTGTAAAAGATATTTATTATACTTTTTTTACTGGGCCGCTTGTATTTTTGTTGCATCCGAATATTACATGACTTACTTAAAGAAGGGAAACTGAAGAAAGAGAAAATAACTTCTTTATGAATCCAGAATGAAAACACCGGGTAAGTCGACAGGATAAACGTCTCCTGTCATGCGTGTTTTTTCAATGACGTATACCTACCTTATTTTCACTGTGCCGCTTGTATGCTAATTGCTTCCGAATATAACTTGAGCGATTCAAAGAAGGAAAACTGGAAGATAGAGAAAAAAGTTGCCTGATGAACTCCAGAACGGGAAAACCTGAGGTTGAAGTCATAAAACTTTGCTCAATGCTTGGAGCACAAAAAGCATGCTCGAAACATGAAATCCAACATTTTGATTGGTTTATTTTGGAGTGTGAGTACAAAAAACTGACTCGAAAGTTTTATGACTTCAAGGCCCGGTTGGTCGACAGAACAAGTGCTTCAACCATCAAATATTTACATTTTACCCTTTTCACTTGGCCGCTGGTATACACTTGTTGCGTCACAACTTTACTTGACTGCTTCAAAGAAAGGAAACTGAAACATAGATAGTAAAAACTGCCTGATAATCCACAGATGGGAACACATAGTGAGTTGACAGAACAAGCCTTTTCAACCTAGCATGTTTTCTAAAAAATATATATATTTTACCTTTTTAATTTGGTCGCTAGTATACACGTATGGCTTCACAATATTACTTGACTGATTGTACAGTAAGGAAACTGTATCAAAAAGGGAGAGAAGCTTCCTGGTTGAAACATTGTTAATACTTTTACTGAGAAATCTGATTTGTGATCAAAACTAGGATGGGTTGACAATTATCTGATGTGTAAAGCACTTGTATAAACAATAATACAAGGAAACTGATCTGGAACACAACGTTAGTGAATCATAGTTCGAAACCTTACTCTTGTCTTGATTTTTATTATAGACATTTCAATGGTCATATGCTAACATGTCCAATGCATTTTAGTATTTCTTATCGTTTAGTACCTGGAAAATTAAATTTCGAATAAATATGTTTTTTGTTATTTAGAAGTAAATGTTTTTGCGTCAAAAGTTTCCGTTAAAGACCGAATATATAAAAAGAGGATATGTTGTATGATTTCCAATGTGCCAACTATCCATACAGAAAATGGCAACAACGTTACCGCAATGATTTCAACAAAGTATCCACATCGTTACCGCAATGCATTCAACAAAGTATCCACATCGTTACCGCAATGCATTCAACAAAGTATCCACATCGTTACCGCAATGCATTCAACAAAGTATCCACCTCGTTACCGCAATGCATTCAACAAAGTATCCACAACGTTACCGCAATGCATTCAACAAAGTATCCACATCGTTACCGCAATGCATTCAACAAAGTATCCACATCGTTACCGCAATGCATTCAACAAAGTATCCACATCGTTACCGCAATGTATTCAACAATTTGCAAAACATATATCTACAACAAAACAGTAAGCAGTACATGATAAGAAAGGAAAAAAAGGAATACCAATGGTCTGGTTTATGCTACAACAACGAAGAAAATGCACTAAATCAAGTGGTTCTTTCTATAAAATAGAGAATGGAAATTGAGAAGGTATCAACGAGAAAATAACCCGACCCAAAAAATAAACAAAAACTACCGAGGGTCGCCAATAGCTCTTCAACACACTAAGAAAAATACCCAAACCCGGAAGCAGACTTCAACTGGCCCCTAAACAACAGTGTTTACTAGTTCAGTGAAAATTGACATCACACTAAACTCCTAAATATATGTAAATGAAATAAATACAAACAAATACAAAAGAATAACATAGGCTATAGGCTCCTGACTTGGGACAGGCGCAAACAATAAACATGTTTAGCGAAATCTTAACCAAGCATGCAAATTTTGAAAGAAAACAATTGTGTATAGGACAGAATTAGAACATTTTGAGATCAAAAGCCTAATCGTGTATAAAAAAAATCAACGACGGTGAAACCATATTGCTAGGGACTTAAATAAGAAATAAATCACATCCTTCACCATGTTCAATCTGGATATTTCATGAAGTTTATGTTTAACGGCATACACCAAATAAGGTAATACGTGTACGTTCATTAAACATTAAAGTTAAATTCTGTTGATCTAAATTCAAATTTGAATATCTCAGTTAAATTAATGTGTTCAATTTTATATGAAAAAAAATAATGAATGGTTAAACTTTTGTAAAAGTATAGTGTTTGCAGTTAGTTATCTTTGTCAGTTTTGCATGTATTTGATAAACTTTAAACGAACATAATTTCACGAAAACAGCTATGACGGTAAATTTCCATAATATTTTAAACGTACCACACCTGAAATGTTGTATCTATGTTCCGGACCATATGAGTATTTGGACCATACGCGTATGGCCATGACCATATGCGTATACTCATATGGTCTGACCATACGCGTATGGTCCGACCGTACGCGTATGGTCGGACCATATGAGTATAATACTCGTTTGGTTTTTAACGGGCCGGACCATATGAGTATTTGGACCATATAGGTATGTATTTCAAATTACATTATAAACATTTCAATAATACAAAAACTTTATCTAAAAACACTATGATGGTAACATAACAATTTGTTAATTCAAAAACTACGTAAAAATCAAATATTGATACCATAGTTAGTTTTCATCTCTGGATACATTCTTACATGTAGGCTTGGGTGACATGTACTTCCACAAGGTATCATGGCTTTTTTGCATTCGCAAGTCTTGGTTGTGCACGATCCTTTTCATGTACACCTTTTGTTTGCGAGTGAAAAGCTAGCCTTTTTGCAGCTGTGTACAGTGAAACCGAGGTCTTTGGCCATTTTGATTTCTATGGTGTTTTTAAAAAGTTCTAGATCTCAAATTTCCTAAAAATAACTGCAATACACCATATTCACAAGACATTTTAAATAAACTATGTTACTTTCCAGTGACTTCTTGTGTAACAGTTGATAAAGAAATTTTTAAAATTTAATTTCTAAGTCGACATATTCATAGTGCCATTCACTCGTAATAACAAATCGGTAATGACCATCGGTAATGACCAAAGTTATAAAATGTGTTTATCATAGTTTTGACAATTAAGTAAAATTAACTTTGTGAAACTTCTATTTTTTCTTTAGCTAATCTTTTTATTATACATGTTATAGAATAATTATAAAATTACCTATATGATAGCGTCTTTTTAATGAACGGTCATACCATATATGTAAAAGTAAACTGTAACAGAATGTTAATTACCCCGACCATACGCGTACGGTCGGACCATACGCGTATGGTCGGACCATATGAGTATATACCCATATGGTCATGACCATACGCGTATGGTCCAAATACTCATATGGTCCGGAACATCTATACTAACAAATGTTGACTTATATATAGGACTGAATGGATTTGAATATATTAAACAGTTGAAAAAAGATTAACATAAACTCATCATAGATATCAGAACTGAACTTTTGTATTTGCGCCAGAAGGGCGTTTCAGTAACAAAAGACTCATCAGTTACGATCGGATAAAAAAAGGTAAAAATATC
The DNA here is from genome assembly GCA_037788925.1 of Mytilus galloprovincialis. NCBI lineage: Eukaryota > Metazoa > Mollusca > Bivalvia > Mytilida > Mytilidae > Mytilus > Mytilus galloprovincialis. Next base: position 41,268,404 of record CM075338.1, read on the forward strand.
AAATACAGTACGAAGTTAAAAAGCCTTGAGAAACTTGACTTTTATAACCCCAAATACTCTCCTTTTATTTATTTTATGTATTTAATTGTAAACTACTTGAACTCTCTTCACAAACAAATTTGCAACATTATTGATTGAAAGTCATTCTGAAATGTATTGCCTAATATTTGATTTTGGTACAAGTGTCATGTACGTTTCAATGTGAGAGACAAATTAACAGCTGCGACATGAGCGCCTGTTGCTGTTTTAAAAAATAGAAAATAAGGCTTAAATGTCATATCAGACGGACGGACAGAATGATGGACTTCCAGACGGACAGAAAAAAATGTCCCATAAACGGGCATCTAAAAATGTACTGCCTATTGGATATTAACTCATACCAGGATTAAATTTAGTATTTACGCCTGACGCGCGTTTCGTCTACATAAGACTCAGCAGTGACGCTCGAATCCAAAAAAGTTAAAAAGGCCAAATAAATTACGAAACTAAGGTGCATTGATGTCCAAAAATTCCTAATTTATTTAAAGCTAAGGTTATCTATTCCTGAAGTAGAAAAGCCTTAGTATTTCAAATAGTTAATTTGTAATTTTAACACTATCAATGCCTATTCATGCCAACACAGAATTCTTGACTTCTGGGCTGGTGGTACCCTCGTGGAAAAAAAATCATCAGCAGTGGCGTCAAATAATTAAGTTTGTTCAAAATATTTTTTTGGTTATCTTAATATAATATTTATAATTCATTGTGGATTAATTCATATTTTCAACACTTTCCCATTGATTTTTGAACCTAATATGAAACAAAAATTAAAAAAAAGACAGAAAATCTTCCTTATACAAGGAGTTTTAACTGGTTATCTGAGAAAACATCATTGTGTTTATATTCAAACATTACGATCGATTATTACTTATCATACATATGTGCACGTAAGTGTTACTCACTCAAATAAATATAATGAAAAGGAAAACGACACTTTACTTTGTTGATGTTAGCTAGAAATCTATCTCTGTTTATATCTGTAAGACAACCATTACCGGTGTCAATTTTTCAAATAAAAAAGGAAACTATTGTATTTGTTTTATGAATAAAAAATACCAGCATAAGTTTTAATCACATGAATCAACCGCCATATCATGTCTGATCTAAATTCTAATATGGTTGTAATTGAAATGTTATTTTCGATTTTTTTTTATAAAACATGTCTATGATTAAACGTATGATTGTTCAAATAACTTTTGGTAGACTTTTTGTTCAAACTTCAGCTTGTCGATACTCACGTCACTTTCTTGTGAAACACGCGTTTTTCCCCCAAATTATATAACTTTAAAAATTGACAATGGAAAAAAGTAAAATAACAAAAATATTAAACCCCAAGGAAAATAAAAAAATAAAATAAAATCTAAGCCAATGGAAAAAAAAAAAACCGCTCACATATAAACGAAAGGATAACAAATGTTATATTCATAACCTGGCACAGGCATTTCCTAATGTATTAAATGATGGATAAAAAATGTTTTATTGCTAGAAAAGGGGACTATGTCATGATAAAGCAACCAACACAAAAAAAATTAAAAAAACATAGCACAAAACAGCACAAGGCTACAAATGTGTCTTCGACACAGTGATGAAATCCCATTTCAGCTTGCCCCTAAAGTAAAAGGTATACTAGTTCGCTGAACATGGGTGGCGCACTTAAATTTGAAACATGTGAATAGGCTCCTAAACATGCTAACAAAATCGGCTGGGATGAACACGTTTTATAAAGATTTTAACCTTCCCCCTTCACCACTAACCAATGGTTCATCTTGTAGTTTTTACGTGGAATTATTAAAATGCAATGCTATTCAAGAGTAATTATAAATAATAACATTATTCACGTGTTTCCCATCTTCACATTTTCATCTATGATCCTTTTAGGTTTGATGAAGCACGAACTAATAGATTGCATGATTGGTTACTTGAATCAACAATTAAAAAAAACCCATAAACAGCGGGTAATAGTTCATAATGCATCATCTCAGTTATACAATTTATTATAATCTACACGTAATTAAAAGTATTCACCAAGACATACTACATAAACAACTTAAAATCTCATAACAAAATCACATTACTCAATGATTCACTGCAACTATAACTGTACAGGCATTATCAAAATTTGAACTTTTTTTACTATTATATTTTATAACCGTTTATATTAAAAGAGAGACAACTCTGCATTTTTGCAAACAATAATCTGAACAGTATCATTATCTTCTTTACTTTAATAGTAATCATCGTCACTGACAAGTCTTTGATACAGAAATTAACAACTATAGGTTACCGTACGGCATTCAACAATGAGCAAAGCATACCGCATAGTCAGCTATAAAAGGCCCAAAAATGACAATGTAAAACAATTCAAACGAGAAAACTAACGGCCTTATTTGTGTACAAAACATGAACGAAAAACGAATGTGTAACACATAAAAAAACGACAACCACTGATTTACAGGCTCCTGACAGGCACATACATAAATAATGTGGCGGGGTTAAACATGTTAGCGGGATCCCAACCTGCTAACATGTTTAAAGAAAGATCTAAGTTAAAGACAAGCGCGACTATTAAAAAAAATCATTCTTCTGGCGACAGCACTTTCATTAAGCGATAAATAAGTTATTTCAAAGTATAGCAGGACAATCAAATGTTTATAAATAAAGTTGTCTCATTTTGTGTTAAAGGGAAACTTCGCAAAAAAATCAAAAATTGATATTATGTTCATTTTGTATAAAGATGCTCAAATTCATAGATATTAAAGTTTTATTTCGCTAGATAAGCGATCACCATCGATTTTAAATTTAGAGTATCAATTCTCTGCGTTCGGCCATTTTTTCTTCTTTCCCGATTAATAACAACGATATGTCTATACACCACAAAGAAACAAAACTACAGTAACCGATGTAGTCGTTATTGCGTGTCGATATCTTGTCAATCGTACGGTTGTTTTATCCGACTAACTAACTTGATACAGAAAATATTCTTATTTTTTTAAATTACCATGGTCTATTGTTTTTAAACTGTTGATATTGGAATTAGGAAAAAGGTCAAAGTTGAAATCATAAATAAGTGTTCCGTGAAAATTGTTTTCGAAAATCTAATTTGTTCATAATTCTTTAAAGTAATAAACTTTTTTCAAATAAATTCTGATCTTCCCTCATCTGATCACCAGCATGGCTAAAGGTATTACTTCCAAAGGTATTGTGAGGGGTGTGAGGTGACACGTCCAGGTATTCAAGCGATTTCCTGTCGGGCTTGCAAGTTCATGCATCGTTTCACTTCTGCAGGTATTGATCAGTGTGCACGGCCGATAACTTATAACTTTCCATTTTGAAATATCAGATGTATAATATACAACTCTGTCTTACTTGTCATTACTAAACTCATACGCTTGTTTTTAAATAATATTTCTGGTGTAAAGAATATTATTCATAAAAACATAAATAATACCCTAAAAATAAGATTTGATGAAATTAAAATCTATTTGAATATTTTTTCTTAGGGTGAATTTGGGAAAATGTAATATATATACTCATTGTCAATAGTGAAGGACAGATTGGAACATACCAGAAATATTGATTTAATAAAATGTACGCACTTGTCGACGATTCGTTTATACGACTGGGTAGAAAGTTACGGAACTATAGCGCAATTTAAAATATATACATGTATACATTGAACATAAGAAAAAAACATATATTTTGAATAAATTGGGGTACAAGTTTTGTAAATAGACTAGTCCACGTATGACAACAGTATGTTATCATCGAATGTCGATAGACTATTGTATACCATAAGAAGAAGAAAAGAAAGAAGAAGAAGGGAACCAATTTGATTTAAATACAGGTCGATGTATAACTTTTGCTTTGGTTCATTGAAGTTGTGGACATAGTAAAATCACAGATTTATATTTCAATAAGATTGTTCTCGAACAAAGGAAGGAATTCGTCATCACAATTGTTATACATGTATATGCCATTGGACGAACACTAAGTATCCCAAAGGGATGTGAATATTTTGCTGGGAAACTATTGAGTATCAAAGTTTCAAATTAATTTCGGAATATATTTTCTTTCTTGGTTATCAATAACAGAAAAAAGAATAAATTACTTGTCCGCTAAATAGGGGTATTCTTGTCAGATAAAAGACTTTTAGTTATATTTAAAAAATAAGGAAATATGACATTAAATTGGTTCTGTCTTTTTTTTTAAAACATCGTTAAAAAGATGTGTGTCAAAGGTGAACGCCACAAGAACCCTGTAATACTAGTACGAGAGTATAACATGTAAACAATCCTTCTCAATAATATGGTTGTATTGGAAATCTTTTCATACAGATTGACAACTCATAGTCCGATATGCATGTAATATTTGCCACATGACGCCCATAGTTCTTTCTACCATCATCATCTTATTCTTTGATATTGCTGTAAACATCGATGGTTCACACCCAAACAAAATGGAAGTAATGTACCTTCAGAGCTTCTCCGTGTTATACACTTGTGAAACTTAATATATAGACGAAATTTCTGTATTGAAATGAATCTACATCTCACAAGCAGGATTTTCAAATAACGATTTTGTGTAATCACCTTAATACAAACCAATATACACGTATGGCAAGATATAACCATGAAGGAATTTATTTTTTGTCAGACGCAAGAACTCATCACTATCATAAACGTATACGTATATATATGCATGCAGTTTCAAATATCAAGAACAAGCGGTCGATGTCGATAGTCCGTTTTCTAACTGTTCAGAGTTAGACATATCACTTGTTCATTCTTGGAAGCCTTCATATTCCCCGTCCAACGATGGGAACTCTTTCTGATTGTGTTGACTATAAATGCTTGTATGGTAATTCTGTCGTTTATCTGTACAAGTGGTTGCATTTCCAAACGAAACGCTACAAGTCTGCTTTCTCTGGAGCTCATCCTCAATGGCGCTTATACGTCAGGAAACTTACATGTATACTAATAATGATTGTTTCAAGAACAACGATGTATGGACGAACTATTCTAAATTCGTCAATATCAGTTATGCATGACTAAAATAAAAGTTTTATTACAACTACTGTATTACTCATTTGGATTAATGACGGCTATCATGTTCAACATTGCACAAATATTATCATAGAATTTAAAAAAAAGATGTACAAAAATCCTCAAAAATAATAATGCCTAAGCTTAGATAATTGGTATTATTTTCACAAAAAGTTCGTGTAAATGATTGTCCAATGAATTTAATTATGTGAAAATGAAATGTGAAAAAGAAACTAAAAAAAATCATGCATGTTGTATGTTGTATTTTTTTTCAATTAAAAACTTTAAAATTAGCATTTAAACACAGCCAGATTTGAATACAAGTTAAGAAATTCCGGTAAAGTCAATGATATTAAACAGATGTGCAATGGTATATCAAATTGGGTAATATTGCATTTAGTTTTTATTAAAGATTAAAACTAATATTTTTTACTTTATATTTGAATCTTTACGCCAATTGCCGCTAAGAAAGTAATCAAATATTGTTTCCTTTTCTTTTTATACACTTTCGGAATTACGAATCTGAATTTTATTTTCAATTAATTTACACAATTTTAAAAATTATTGTATCTTTATTCTCATCGTGTATTAAATCTTAGTGTATTTTAATTAAATACAGCATACTCTTTCTAATGCTTTCTGTTTATCCTTTCCAAATAACAACATTCATACCTGTGTACGCTTGAACTCACACCTGCGGCTAAATAGCTACAAGGTAAACGAATTGACCTCAAGCCGGGAAATATGCAGTGACCTTTACAAAATAATATACACACTCTGCTCACACATTAGTTGCATTAAAATGATTATCAAAACAATAACGGTAAATAGAACTGAAATATTTTCAGTTCAATATCAGTAAAAATGTTTAATAAATATTTTATGAAAAAAATCTCAACAATAATTAATGAAATTTATTCGAAAACATTTACTACAGATAATTTTATAGGAGTTTAATTCAATCAATACAAAACGGTATATGCATATTCATTTTCGTTCATTCTTATATTGTGGTTAATAACTACGACCATTCGTCAGCTGTGCGTTTTTGATTACGTATATTGTCGATAAGCTATAAGAGGTAAACAGATTTTATTTTTTCCCAGAATTCAACAAATCGGGCTAAAACGTCACGACCCACTCGAGAATTCAACCAAAAAAGTTACAAATATTTGATTTTCTCCGTTATTAGAAGGAATATAAATTTAAAACTTTGCAAATGTGTTTTTATGTTAAGATGAACATAATTAGATGATAAGTAAAAAATCGCGGAATTTCCCTTTAACATGCTCGATGAATTAATGTTCAACATCAGATCTCAGCCGTATATTGCTATCCTTCCAAAACACAAAATAACAGTTGTTATTAAAAAAAAAAAAAAAGACACTTGTGGATGCGATACTGGTTCATTGTCTTTTATATCAAATATCCGTATGTTGCAAGGTTTAACCAGTTAAAATGAATATTATGTATCACTTTTAACGAAATATAGGCCTGATACTATTTACCATGAGCTGTTAATATATTTGTAATTAATTAAATTACAGAGGCTAGAACTTTGTGCATGCATGACCTTTGATTTTATATAGATTGGTACATGTTTTGTTAAACATTTTTAATGAGAGAACATACATTATATTTGTCTAATTCTAACAAAGCATACATCAAAAGTAATTGCTACTTCTTAAAAGAGAGGTAAAATATACCAAAGAAACATTTAAACTCGTAAGTCGAAAATAAACTGACAACGCCATGGCGCAAACAGAAAAAAAACCCACAAACAGACTTTGCTCATTGTTGAAGGCCACACGGTGACCTATAGTTGTTAATGTCTGTGTCATTTTGGACTTTTGTGGAGATTTATCTCATTGGCAATCATATACCATCTTCGTTGTTACATTTACAAGTGTAGAAATACTGATTGATTATATTTTGAATATGACAAATAGTTTTTCATTTGGTTGTTAAAAAATATAATATATCAGTGTATGTAAAGTGCGGATCCTAAAATATCATTTTCACTGAATATGCCAGAAATTTTTGATGTAGAATGATAAATAAACAGACGACTTTTTTTTTTATTTTTGAAGAAAATGAAGAAAATGAGTTAAAAAGTATATGTTAAGAAACACATAATACTAATAAAACAAAGTAAGAGATGCGAACGGGTTTTTTTCGCGCCTAAATCCAAATAGCTGTGAAATATATTCCAAAATAGGTGAATATTTAGGACATTTCATGAACAGATCGTGCAGGTGTTTTATAACTAACAGGTAAGATGTTGTTGCAGAAAAAATATTCATTTCAACACAATTATTAAAGTTGTATAACGTACAATAGATTTTGTCATTCAGTTTTTTCATATTGAACTGAATTCCACCATGATGCTTTCTTTATGCGAGTCATGTTTACTGTCGAATAATGATAGTATTCTTTCATTTTCACTGTAGAGCGATTCATTAGTATTGTATATGCGGCGCATTTTCACTGTATGATATATTTATTTTTTTTATCTATTACGGCGAATTTTTTTAAGCATGTAAAGCAAGACTTTAGTTAGCGTGCTTGCTTTGTTTTTTTTGTTTTTTTTTTGTACAATCATTATGATAACACCCAATTTAATTCAAATATGATAATTATATAAATACAGGTTAAACTATGCCGATACATATTGTTTAAAGATGTCAATCTTATTTACAAAGTTTGTATAAACAATTATACAAACTAAGCAATCAAGTCAACCAAAGTTTTGCTTTACATGCATTAGGAAATTAGCTGTAAAGCCTTAATTTAGCCGACTTGCTCAAACAATAGATAAAGTAAGAGACGGATTTGATAAAATTTAACTTACGGAGGAAAGTTTGGTTTTAAAACACTCTAAATAAATTCAATAGAAATAACATTTATTTCAAATGTATTCCATTTTTAAAATTTCTTATGAATCGTATAGGGATCTTTATCCTTGTTTTTTTTTATCCATTTCCATATCCTTGTTTTTTTTTATCCATCTCCATGACACTTCACCACTAATTACGTACATCTTGATAAGGATTGAATCGTTGGTTTTCCCGTTTAAAAGGTTTTACACTGGGGCCCTTTATAACTTGCTGTTCGGTGTGAGCCAAGACTCCATGTTGAAGACCGTATTTTGACGTATAAAGGTATTATACTTTTATAAATTATGACTTGTTTTGAGAGTTGTCTCATTGTCACATATGACATCTTATCTATCTGTGGCTCAACCCGAAACGAGACGGGATAAAAAAGGATAAAAAACACACTTTTTTAATATATTTATAATGGGCTTAATATGAGTCAGAAAAGAGTAGAATAGTGGGTCGCGTTGGGGTATAAGCCTGACGCGGAATTGCCGATTTTTTTGTAAGCGTGACACGTGATAGTCAAATGATTGTGTCGTGAAAACGAGAAATAAAGTATAGCGGGACACGGAAAATTTAAAAAAATGAGAACTGCATAGTATAAGCGGGATACGGGAATCTGATAAAGCAGTAAGCGGGATCAGGGATCAGACCCCCCCCCCCCAATGAGACCCCAGAATAAGATATTTTTTTTATCTTCATCCTATTGTTACAGTCATGCCTTCAATAACAAATGTATCCCATGCATGCATTCTTATAAACAAAAGACCTTATGGATATTTGGGGTTCTTTGACATGCTGAATCTAACCTTGTATCCAGTTTGGGGATTTTTACCAAGTTACCGAAATAGCCCACATAGAGGTCCAAAGGGTCTAAGATAATCAAACATGAATTGTAGCATGCATGTTCTGTACAATTACCCAAATGTGCATTGTTTGACCTCTGTGGTAGTATCCACTCGCGGATCTAGAAATTTTATAAGTAGGGGTCCAATGACTACCTAAGAGGGGGCCCGCTCCAGTGATTCCATATAAAGGTAACCAAATGTTTTCCAAAAAAGGGGACAACCCACTGTCCCCCTAAATCCTCCTCTGGTATCGAGCTGTTCATTACGGATAAAAAAATTTTGTATCAAGGGTGCTCTACATCACGTACCAATGCAAACAAAAAAGTTCGCCCACACCTTACATTTCATGTTTTAATGACTGTGGATAATTTATGTCACATACCGTTTCACCTTATACAGTTAAAATCATGCAACCAACAATCGAGTCAAGAACATTTGTTCAACCAAAACTGTCTTTTTCAGAATATGGAAATTGAAGCAGTTGAGGGTACAACTGGGGAAAATTAATCTTTTATAAGCTTTTCTGTCACCATTGCGTTTCAAGACGTATATTTCTCTGTTCGCAAGTGTATTTATTGCGTGGAAGATAACGTCCTCAAATGAGCTCGTCTCTATTTTACACAGACTGCACTTAAACTCCGCAATATCAATCTTTGACTTAAAAAAAATACAGAAATATCTTTTAATTTTTTTTTTTAATCAAGAAAAACGTAATTTGAAGAATACAATATGACATTTTGAGAAGCGTTTTTGTTACAAGTTTGAAAAGCTATATATTTGATAAAGAATGAATGAGGAGTTTGTATTTCAATTTGAAAATACATTTATCATAAATTCTAAAGTCATCAACTAAGTTTTTTCATTTGTTTCAAGTGCATTTATCACATAATTCTACAATAAAAATTCCTCGCATCTTCGAAAATTCCACATCAAAAATGACTGCACTAACAGTGATAATTCATCGCATCTATAGTTAAAATGGATCTCTTTCAAAAATCGATATGCTATATTATGTTGCTTTTATAACACTTATTTGAACTTTAATGCTATGTTTGTACATAATAAAGACATATCAAAATGAAAATATGTAAAAATTTTCCTTCAAATAAATTAATTTGGTATTTTCAAAACGTAAACAAATACAGTTTCCCATGATCCTTTATTCTACAATAGACATACCCGCATATGACAGTGAAAATGAACTAGCTGGATTCGCACTTTATATACACTGATATATCTACATTTGAATCACATACAGTTTAGTAAATACATTTTAACTCTATCTTTCACAGATCAGGTGACATACGATAAATCTTTTCGAAGGTTTGTATTTTCATTATTTGATCATTTCAATAATTGAAAACCAAGTTGATGTCAATAACTGTATATGCAAGACGCATTCTTTCTTTTAAATTATTATTGATGAAGATAAAGCAGTTTGTAAGTTAGAGGGTGTATATTCAACATGTTTAAAAGAAAAATGTTTCCACCACTGCATCAAGTGTGTTACATGTACAACATCTCTCCACTCGAGACAGTTAAATGTTAAAATTAAAAGCGAGAGGCTTGCCGACTTTTTTTTAACGAATAAAAATTGAACGGTTGAGAGTGAAAAAATTTCATAAAACAAAAGTTATAGCCGTGAAATTTGTTTCTCTAATGATTTTCATCCTTCCCTTTAAACGATTTGAAGAAAGTGGTGTACTTGTGACATCATCAGACATGGTCGTTTTTTCATGACGTCACACTAAAAATTTATCCTTACAATTTAAATTCGACCAATCTTTTGCACTAGCGAGGAAAAATATTTTTCTCACACCGATCAAGAAATGTAAAATTAGCACAAAATTGAGAGTAAGAATTATTAACCTGTAAGAAGTTAAACATGTGTGAATTAGAAATAATATCCACGTAAAATACACCTTTAAGAGACTGTTTTGTCAAAACAATAATAAATATACATTATCAGTTATCAGTTCAAAGTAGAGACTAAACCTGTCTCGATTGTATATTTTTATCACTTAGATCATCTGTTTAAAAGGATAATGCTCACGGACGTGAATGACTTTATTTGAAGATAATTGCAGTGCAAACAAATTTTTCACGATGACAAAATCATTTACGTAAAAATAAACTCTTTATCGGAAATTTAATCAAAGTTTATTTCATCATAAGGCCCAAAATAAAGTATGTGTGTTAACTGTACTCCTACCTACACTAAAGATTTTTTTGCCATTTTTGATTAAGCACTGTTAGAGTCACAATGTTGCTCCCATAGACTCAGTGTAAAAAAAAAAATTCTCTACCTACCTACCCTGTTTTTTATGCAGCATGTGACAGTAAACACACATACTTTTTTGTTTGGCCTAATTGACTTTAATCCTTCTTGCTTGTATAGATATTTCGAAGTAACGGATGTTAATTGATCCGAATCAAAATTTGAGACATAACACCATTTATAATGATACAATTTATATAAAGCATGGCAAAAACAATTGTCTTTTGTTTAATAGAAAAAAAATTACTTAACACCTTATTGACAATATTGTATAGATTAAATGTGTTCATCAGCAGAACAGAATAATTAAACGAATACACTGTGTAATATTTTCCGCTTCACCTTGTAAAGTCGCATGACATTAACAAAATGTAAACGTGACTGAAAAGATTTACTTATATATATAAGCATATACATGTACTTATTTTTGTTCTAAAGAATCATTTCTTTAGCAATTACAGAGACACATAGTTTGATCCTATCCGTTGGAAAATACGCAGATATGATATCCAATAAGAAAGCAATTAAATTTAGATTACGTTGATGTGAATAAATATATCTAACCGTATGGTTTTCACTAATTATTAGGTCTTTCCACTTTTCCGTGGAAAGACCTATTGAATTTGTTCTGATTATTAGGTCTTTCCACCTTTCCGTGGAAAGACCTATTGAATTTGTTCTGATTATTATTATTATTAGGTCTTTCCACCTTTCCGTGGAAAGACCTATTGAATTTGTTCTGATTATTATTATTATTTTTTTTTTTTTTTTTTTTCTTCCGCCTAATTTTTTTTCTTGCGTATTATTGATGTTTCAAAAGATGTCGCTTAGATATTTGGAATATGGTATCGTATAGTTTATACGCTTTAAAAATTTACAACTGTGTAACAAAATACTTTACGTTATAAGAGTTATCTCCCCAAACACTGTTTTTCTTGTGGCCACTACTCCTTCGCAACCGTTAAAGATTACGACAAATTTATTTTACCAAATTGCTCGTTACATCTTCAGGATTAGGATATTCATTTGGACCGAAGCTTTACGGAGACTCCATATGAGAGTTATTCCCCCTTTTCCCTTAAATTAAGTGATATGCATTTCTAAATGGTAAACCATAAGTGATAAAGACATAGGGTCTTTAGATTTGGGGTCCTTGGTCGAAAATAATAAAAATAAGGGCAAGGTCAAAGGTCAAGGTCATATTCTAAATTTTGATTTTGGCTTATTTTCATTTATTTTCAAATACCTTATGACATATCGACAAATAATTTTTCATAAATTGTTAGTTGCGACATGTCCTTACTTGTATATTTTGATTGAAAGTACGAGAGTATAACATGTAAACAATCCTTCTCAATAATATGGTTGTATTGGAAATCTTTTCATACAGATTGACAACTCATAGTCCGATATGCATGTAATATTTGCCACATGACGCCCATAGTTCTTTCTACCATCATCATCTTATTCTTTGATATTGCTGTAAACATCGATGGTTCACACCCAAACAAAATGGAAGTAATGTACCTTCAGAGCTTCTCCGTGTTATACACTTGTGAAACTTAATATATAGACGAAATTTCTGTATTGAAATGAATCTACATCTCACAAGCAGGATTTTCAAATAACGATTTTGTGTAATCACCTTAATACAAACCAATATACACGTATGGCAAGATATAACCATGAAGGAATTTATTTTTTGTCAGACGCAAGAACTCATCACTATCATAAACGTATACGTATATATATGCATGCAGTTTCAAATATCAAGAACAAGCGGTCGATGTCGATAGTCCGTTTTCTAACTGTTCAGAGTTAGACATATCACTTGTTCATTCTTGGAAGCCTTCATATTCCCCGTCCAACGATGGGAACTCTTTCTGATTGTGTTGACTATAAATGCTTGTATGGTAATTCTGTCGTTTATCTGTACAAGTGGTTGCATTTCCAAACGAAACGCTACAAGTCTGCTTTCTCTGGAGCTCATCCTCAATGGCGCTTATACGTCAGGAAACTTACATGTATACTAATAATGATTGTTTCAAGAACAACGATGTATGGACGAACTATTCTAAATTCGTCAATATCAGTTATGCATGACTAAAATAAAAGTTTTATTACAACTACTGTATTACTCATTTGGATTAATGACGGCTATCATGTTCAACATTGCACAAATATTATCATAGAATTTAAAAAAAAGATGTACAAAAATCCTCAAAAATAATAATGCCTAAGCTTAGATAATTGGTATTATTTTCACAAAAAGTTCGTGTAAATGATTGTCCAATGAATTTAATTATGTGAAAATGAAATGTGAAAAAGAAACTAAAAAAAATCATGCATGTTGTATGTTGTATTTTTTTTCAATTAAAAACTTTAAAATTAGCATTTAAACACAGCCAGATTTGAATACAAGTTAAGAAATTCCGGTAAAGTCAATGATATTAAACAGATGTGCAATGGTATATCAAATTGGGTAATATTGCATTTAGTTTTTATTAAAGATTAAAACTAATATTTTTTACTTTATATTTGAATCTTTACGCCAATTGCCGCTAAGAAAGTAATCAAATATTGTTTCCTTTTCTTTTTATACACTTTCGGAATTACGAATCTGAATTTTATTTTCAATTAATTTACACAATTTTAAAAATTATTGTATCTTTATTCTCATCGTGTATTAAATCTTAGTGTATTTTAATTAAATACAGCATACTCTTTCTAATGCTTTCTGTTTATCCTTTCCAAATAACAACATTCATACCTGTGTACGCTTGAACTCACACCTGCGGCTAAATAGCTACAAGGTAAACGAATTGACCTCAAGCCGGGAAATATGCAGTGACCTTTACAAAATAATATACACACTCTGCTCACACATTAGTTGCATTAAAATGATTATCAAAACAATAACGGTAAATAGAACTGAAATATTTTCAGTTCAATATCAGTAAAAATGTTTAATAAATATTTTATGAAAAAAATCTCAACAATAATTAATGAAATTTATTCGAAAACATTTACTACAGATAATTTTATAGGAGTTTAATTCAATCAATACAAAACGGTATATGCATATTCATTTTCGTTCATTCTTATATTGTGGTTAATAACTACGACCATTCGTCAGCTGTGCGTTTTTGATTACGTATATTGTCGATAAGCTATAAGAGGTAAACAGATTTTATTTTTTCCCAGAATTCAACAAATCGGGCTAAAACGTCACGACCCACTCGAGAATTCAACCAAAAAAGTTACAAATATTTGATTTTCTCCGTTATTAGAAGGAATATAAATTTAAAACTTTGCAAATGTGTTTTTATGTTAAGATGAACATAATTAGATGATAAGTAAAAAATCGCGGAATTTCCCTTTAACATGCTCGATGAATTAATGTTCAACATCAGATCTCAGCCGTATATTGCTATCCTTCCAAAACACAAAATAACAGTTGTTATTAAAAAAAAAAAAAAAGACACTTGTGGATGCGATACTGGTTCATTGTCTTTTATATCAAATATCCGTATGTTGCAAGGTTTAACCAGTTAAAATGAATATTATGTATCACTTTTAACGAAATATAGGCCTGATACTATTTACCATGAGCTGTTAATATATTTGTAATTAATTAAATTACAGAGGCTAGAACTTTGTGCATGCATGACCTTTGATTTTATATAGATTGGTACATGTTTTGTTAAACATTTTTAATGAGAGAACATACATTATATTTGTCTAATTCTAACAAAGCATACATCAAAAGTAATTGCTACTTCTTAAAAGAGAGGTAAAATATACCAAAGAAACATTTAAACTCGTAAGTCGAAAATAAACTGACAACGCCATGGCGCAAACAGAAAAAAAACCCACAAACAGACTTTGCTCATTGTTGAAGGCCACACGGTGACCTATAGTTGTTAATGTCTGTGTCATTTTGGACTTTTGTGGAGATTTATCTCATTGGCAATCATATACCATCTTCGTTGTTACATTTACAAGTGTAGAAATACTGATTGATTATATTTTGAATATGACAAATAGTTTTTCATTTGGTTGTTAAAAAATATAATATATCAGTGTATGTAAAGTGCGGATCCTAAAATATCATTTTCACTGAATATGCCAGAAATTTTTGATGTAGAATGATAAATAAACAGACGACTTTTTTTTTTATTTTTGAAGAAAATGAAGAAAATGAGTTAAAAAGTATATGTTAAGAAACACATAATACTAATAAAACAAAGTAAGAGATGCGAACGGGTTTTTTTCGCGCCTAAATCCAAATAGCTGTGAAATATATTCCAAAATAGGTGAATATTTAGGACATTTCATGAACAGATCGTGCAGGTGTTTTATAACTAACAGGTAAGATGTTGTTGCAGAAAAAATATTCATTTCAACACAATTATTAAAGTTGTATAACGTACAATAGATTTTGTCATTCAGTTTTTTCATATTGAACTGAATTCCACCATGATGCTTTCTTTATGCGAGTCATGTTTACTGTCGAATAATGATAGTATTCTTTCATTTTCACTGTAGAGCGATTCATTAGTATTGTATATGCGGCGCATTTTCACTGTATGATATATTTATTTTTTTTATCTATTACGGCGAATTTTTTTAAGCATGTAAAGCAAGACTTTAGTTAGCGTGCTTGCTTTGTTTTTTTTGTTTTTTTTTTGTACAATCATTATGATAACACCCAATTTAATTCAAATATGATAATTATATAAATACAGGTTAAACTATGCCGATACATATTGTTTAAAGATGTCAATCTTATTTACAAAGTTTGTATAAACAATTATACAAACTAAGCAATCAAGTCAACCAAAGTTTTGCTTTACATGCATTAGGAAATTAGCTGTAAAGCCTTAATTTAGCCGACTTGCTCAAACAATAGATAAAGTAAGAGACGGATTTGATAAAATTTAACTTACGGAGGAAAGTTTGGTTTTAAAACACTCTAAATAAATTCAATAGAAATAACATTTATTTCAAATGTATTCCATTTTTAAAATTTCTTATGAATCGTATAGGGATCTTTATCCTTGTTTTTTTTTATCCATTTCCATATCCTTGTTTTTTTTATCCATCTCCATGACACTTCACCACTAATTACGTACATCTTGATAAGGATTGAATCGTTGGTTTTCCCGTTTAAAAGGTTTTACACTGGGGCCCTTTATAACTTGCTGTTCGGTGTGAGCCAAGACTCCATGTTGAAGACCGTATTTTGACGTATAAAGGTATTATACTTTTATAAATTATGACTTGTTTTGAGAGTTGTCTCATTGTCACATATGACATCTTATCTATCTGTGGCTCAACCCGAAACGAGACGGGATAAAAAAGGATAAAAAACACACTTTTTTAATATATTTATAATGGGCTTAATATGAGTCAGAAAAGAGTAGAATAGTGGGTCGCGTTGGGGTATAAGCCTGACGCGGAATTGCCGATTTTTTTGTAAGCGTGACACGTGATAGTCAAATGATTGTGTCGTGAAAACGAGAAATAAAGTATAGCGGGACACGGAAAATTTAAAAAAATGAGAACTGCATAGTATAAGCGGGATACGGGAATCTGATAAAGCAGTAAGCGGGATCAGGGATCAGACCCCCCCCCCCAATGAGACCCCAGAATAAGATATTTTTTTTATCTTCATCCTATTGTTACAGTCATGCCTTCAATAACAAATGTATCCCATGCATGCATTCTTATAAACAAAAGACCTTATGGATATTTGGGGTTCTTTGACATGCTGAATCTAACCTTGTATCCAGTTTGGGGATTTTTACCAAGTTACCGAAATAGCCCACATAGAGGTCCAAAGGGTCTAAGATAATCAAACATGAATTGTAGCATGCATGTTCTGTACAATTACCCAAATGTGCATTGTTTGACCTCTGTGGTAGTATCCACTCGCGGATCTAGAAATTTTATAAGTAGGGGTCCAATGACTACCTAAGAGGGGGCCCGCTCCAGTGATTCCATATAAAGGTAACCAAATGTTTTCCAAAAAAGGGGACAACCCACTGTCCCCCTAAATCCTCCTCTGGTATCGAGCTGTTCATTACGGATAAAAAAATTTTGTATCAAGGGTGCTCTACATCACGTACCAATGCAAACAAAAAAGTTCGCCCACACCTTACATTTCATGTTTTAATGACTGTGGATAATTTATGTCACATACCGTTTCACCTTATACAGTTAAAATCATGCAACCAACAATCGAGTCAAGAACATTTGTTCAACCAAAACTGTCTTTTTCAGAATATGGAAATTGAAGCAGTTGAGGGTACAACTGGGGAAAATTAATCTTTTATAAGCTTTTCTGTCACCATTGCGTTTCAAGACGTATATTTCTCTGTTCGCAAGTGTATTTATTGCGTGGAAGATAACGTCCTCAAATGAGCTCGTCTCTATTTTACACAGACTGCACTTAAACTCCGCAATATCAATCTTTGACTTAAAAAAAATACAGAAATATCTTTTAATTTTTTTTTTAATCAAGAAAAACGTAATTTGAAGAATACAATATGACATTTTGAGAAGCGTTTTTGTTACAAGTTTGAAAAGCTATATATTTGATAAAGAATGAATGAGGAGTTTGTATTTCAATTTGAAAATACATTTATCATAAATTCTAAAGTCATCAACTAAGTTTTTTCATTTGTTTCAAGTGCATTTATCACATAATTCTACAATAAAAATTCCTCGCATCTTCGAAAATTCCACATCAAAAATGACTGCACTAACAGTGATAATTCATCGCATCTATAGTTAAAATGGATCTCTTTCAAAAATCGATATGCTATATTATGTTGCTTTTATAACACTTATTTGAACTTTAATGCTATGTTTGTACATAATAAAGACATATCAAAATGAAAATATGTAAAAATTTTCCTTCAAATAAATTAATTTGGTATTTTCAAAACGTAAACAAATACAGTTTCCCATGATCCTTTATTCTACAATAGACATACCCGCATATGACAGTGAAAATGAACTAGCTGGATTCGCACTTTATATACACTGATATATCTACATTTGAATCACATACAGTTTAGTAAATACATTTTAACTCTATCTTTCACAGATCAGGTGACATACGATAAATCTTTTCGAAGGTTTGTATTTTCATTATTTGATCATTTCAATAATTGAAAACCAAGTTGATGTCAATAACTGTATATGCAAGACGCATTCTTTCTTTTAAATTATTATTGATGAAGATAAAGCAGTTTGTAAGTTAGAGGGTGTATATTCAACATGTTTAAAAGAAAAATGTTTCCACCACTGCATCAAGTGTGTTACATGTACAACATCTCTCCACTCGAGACAGTTAAATGTTAAAATTAAAAGCGAGAGGCTTGCCGACTTTTTTTTAACGAATAAAAATTGAACGGTTGAGAGTGAAAAAATTTCATAAAACAAAAGTTATAGCCGTGAAATTTGTTTCTCTAATGATTTTCATCCTTCCCTTTAAACGATTTGAAGAAAGTGGTGTACTTGTGACATCATCAGACATGGTCGTTTTTTCATGACGTCACACTAAAAATTTATCCTTACAATTTAAATTCGACCAATCTTTTGCACTAGCGAGGAAAAATATTTTTCTCACACCGATCAAGAAATGTAAAATTAGCACAAAATTGAGAGTAAGAATTATTAACCTGTAAGAAGTTAAACATGTGTGAATTAGAAATAATATCCACGTAAAATACACCTTTAAGAGACTGTTTTGTCAAAACAATAATAAATATACATTATCAGTTATCAGTTCAAAGTAGAGACTAAACCTGTCTCGATTGTATATTTTTATCACTTAGATCATCTGTTTAAAAGGATAATGCTCACGGACGTGAATGACTTTATTTGAAGATAATAGCAGTGCAAACAAATTTTTCACGATGACAAAATCATTTACGTAAAAATAAACTCTTTATCGGAAATTTAATCAAAGTTTATTTCATCATAAGGCCCAAAATAAAGTATGTGTGTTAACTGTACTCCTACCTACACTAAAGATTTTTTTGCCATTTTTGATTAAGCACTGTTAGAGTCACAATGTTGCTCCCATAGACTCAGTGTAAAAAAAAAAATTCTCTACCTACCTACCCTGTTTTTTATGCAGCATGTGACAGTAAACACACATACTTTTTTGTTTGGCCTAATTGACTTTAATCCTTCTTGCTTGTATAGATATTTCGAAGTAACGGATGTTAATTGATGTTAATCGAATCAAAATTTGAGACATAACACCATTTATAATGATACAATTTATATAAAGCATGGCAAAAACAATTGTCTTTTGTTTAATAGAAAAAAAATTACTTAACACCTTATTGACAATATTGTATAGATTAAATGTGTTCATCAGCAGAACAGAATAATTAAACGAATACACTGTGTAATATTTTCCGCTTCACCTTGTAAAGTCGCATGACATTAACAAAATGTAAACGTGACTGAAAAGATTTACTTATATATATAAGCATATACATGTACTTATTTTTGTTCTAAAGAATCATTTCTTTAGCAATTACAGAGACACATAGTTTGATCCTATCCGTTGGAAAATACGCAGATATGATATCCAATAAGAAAGCAATTAAATTTAGATTACGTTGATGTGAATAAATATATCTAACCGTATGGTTTTCACTAATTATTAGGTCTTTCCACTTTTCCGTGGAAAGACCTATTGAATTTGTTCTGATTATTAGGTCTTTCCACCTTTCCGTGGAAAGACCTATTGAATTTGTTCTGATTATTATTATTATTAGGTCTTTCCACCTTTCCGTGGAAAGACCTATTGAATTTGTTCTGATTATTATTATTATTTTTTTTTTTTTTTTTTTCTTCCGCCTAATTTTTTTTCTTGCGTATTATTGATGTTTCAAAAGATGTCGCTTAGATATTTGGAATATGGTATCGTATAGTTTATACGCTTTAAAAATTTACAACTGTGTAACAAAATACTTTACGTTATAAGAGTTATCTCCCCAAACACTGTTTTTCTTGTGGCCACTACTCCTTCGCAACCGTTAAAGATTACGACAAATTTATTTTACCAAATTGCTCGTTACATCTTCAGGATTAGGATATTCATTTGGACCGAAGCTTTACGGAGACTCCATATGAGAGTTATTCCCCCTTTTCCCTTAAATTAAGTGATATGCATTTCTAAATGGTAAACCATAAGTGATAAAGACATAGGGTCTTTAGATTTGGGGTCCTTGGTCGAAAATAATAAAAATAAGGGCAAGGTCAAAGGTCAAGGTCATATTCTAAATTTTGATTTTGGCTTATTTTCATTTATTTTCAAATACCTTATGACATATCGACAAATAATTTTTCATAAATTGTTAGTTGCGACATGTCCTTACTTGTATATTTTGATTGAAAGGGTGCGCAGACAATAAATAGGAGTTTTTGCCCATCTTACATTTAGAATTACGCGTAAAGTGATATTACTAATAAACCAAACATATTAAAGACCTTGGGTCTTTTGATTTAAGGTCCTTGGTTTGTGAACTTGAAATTGAGGTCAAGGTCATAGGTTAATATGTCGTTCTAGATTTTGACCTTTGCTTTAAATTCATATAAATACATCATACAGCCATAGGAACTAACATTTTAAACTGATTTTTAATTGTCAATATCAAAATAGATCTTTTCTAGTGGAAAGACCTACAATTGTTCTCTGAACAATTGGTTTTTAATTATTATTATTTTTTTTTTTTTTTTTCTTCCGCCTAATTTTTTTTCTTGCGTATTATTGATGTTTCAAAAGATGTCGCTTAGATATTTGGAATATGGTATCGTATAGTTTATACGCTTTAAAAATTTACAACTGTGTAACAAAATACTTTACGTTGTAAGAGTTATCTCCCCAAACACTGTTTTTCTTGTGGCCACTACTCCTTCGCAACCGTTAAAGATTACGACAAATTTATTTTACCAAATTGCTCGTTACATCTTCAGGATTAGGATATTCATTTGGACCGAAGCTTTACGGAGACTCCATATGAGAGTTATTCCCCCTTTTCCCTTAAATTAAGTGATATGCATTTCTAAATGGTAAACCATAAGTGATAAAGACATAGGGTCTTTAGATTTGGGGTCCTTGGTCGAAAATAATAAAAATGAGGTCAAGGTCAAAGGTCAAGGTCATATTCTAAATTTTGATTTTGGCTTATTTTCATTTATTTTCAAATACCTTATGACATATCGACAAATAATTTTTCATAAATTGTTAGTTGCGACATGTCCTTACTTGTATATTTTGATTGAAAGGGTGCGCAGACAATAAATAGGAGTTTTTGCCCATCTTACATTTAGAATTACGCGTAAAGTGATATTACTAATAAACCAAACATATTAAAGACCTTGGGTCTTTTGATTTAAGGTCCTTGGTTTGTGAACTTGAAATTGAGGTCAAGGTCATAGGTTAATATGACGTTCTAGATTTTGACCTTTGCTTTAAATTCATATAAATACATCATACAGCCATAGGAACTAACATTTTAAACTGATTTTTAATATTTCAATATCAAAAAAATCTTTTCTAGTGGAAAGACCTACAATTGTTCTCTGAACAATTGGTTTTTAATTATTATTTTTCTTCTTCCGCCTAAATTTTTTTCTTGCGTAGTTTTGTTGTTTCAAAAGATGTCGCTTAGATATTTGGAATATGATATCGTATAGTTTATACGCTTTAAAAAATGACAACTGCGTAACAAAATACTTAACCTTGTAAGAGTTATCTCCCCAAACACTGTTTTTCTTGTGGCCACTACTCCTTCGCAACCGTAAAAGATTACGACAAATTTATTTTACCAAATTGCTCATTACATCTTAAGGATTAGGATACTCATTGGACCGAAGCTTTACGGAGACTCCATATGAGAGTTATTCCCCATTTTTATTTGAATTAAGTGATATGCATTTCTAAATGGTAAACCATAAGTGATAGAGACCAAGGGTCTTTAGATTTGAGGTCCTTGGTCCAAAAAAATGAAAATGAGGTCAAGGTCAAAGGTCAAAGTCATATTTTAAATTTTGATTTTGGCTAATTTTTCCTTATTTTCAAAAACCTTAAAAGATAGCGACAAATTATTTTTACTAAATTGTTAGTTGCGACATGTTGTAACTTATAAATTTTGGTTGGAAGGGTGCCTAAACAATAAATGAGAGTTTTCGCCCATCTTATATTTAAAATCATGCCTAAAGTGATATAACTCATTAACCATACATTTTACAGACCTAGGGTCTTTTTATTTGAGGTCCTTGGTTGGTGACCTTGAAATTGAGGTCAAGGTCAAAGGTTAATAGAACGTTCTAGATTTTGACCTTTGCTTTAAATTCATATTTATACATTATAAAGTCATAGGAACTGACATTTTTGATTGATTTTTAATATTTTGATAATAAAATAGATCTTTACTTGTGGAAAGACCTTCAATTGTTCTTTGAACAATTGGTTTTTAATTGAAACTTTTATCGTATAGCTATCAACAGTGCCCCGTAATAACCAAATGTAAAGCAATTCAAAAGAGAAATTCAATGCCTTATTTGTGTACAACAAAAAACGACATAACATAATCATGTTGACAGGTACCGAAGAATCCACTAACATGTTCTTGGATTAATTTGCACTTCTCATAAGTGCAAATTGGAACCACACTTTTTTTAATCGTACAATCATCCAATTTGGCAAAAATTACCTCTGGGGATAGGTTACACAATACTAAATTATTTATTTGTGACACGCCTGGTTCGGCAACTGGAGTAAAAACAGTGACAAAATCCTGCAGGATATTTTTTTCTCCTGTAGGATATTTAAACATCCCACAGGATTTTATGAAATCCTATAGGATAAAGTCATAATGCCATGGGATATTTGTTTATATACAGGCTTACGAATACAAACGTTGACATTCAGAATGTGGTCGGGTTACACATGTTTGCGAGAGATCAAACCCTCTAACCAGATACAGTTGTTACATTATTAACACACTGTAAATTTAATTTGGAAAGGTCTTTATTTATTAGAAAGATACACAGCTTTAAACAGCTTATAGAATTGATAGAAAGCACATTGCGTTTTCTAAGTTGCGTCATTGTGTTAATTGCTCTTCAAGTTTGTAATTGTTTTTTTTTCAATTGTTTTAAATATACCAGCACGCACCGATCTGGATATACGAATATGCATGTATGTATTACCAAATAATCCACCTGATTTATCTAATACGTCTAAAAACAGGGTTATCGATCTATAAATAGTAATAATAGTACCAACTTCTTGTGGTATGGACGTATCAGGTATTCAGGTATCAGGTATTCTCGATGCCAAATTTGAATTTCAAGATCTTTATAATAAATCTGAAGATTCTCAATGTATAAATTTTCAAGACTTATTGTTTATGTTTATTGTAAGATTCACTAGACTAGAATTGAGTTGGGGGGCTCGTTGTCCGAGTGGTCTAAGTAGTAACTACTGTAATCACTAGCCAGTCAACATTGAGGTTGTGGGTTCGAACCCTGCTCGTGCGGGTGCTATCGAAGGTCGGTTATTTTCTCCAGGCACTCCGCCAATAAAAACTGCCTGCCTGGCACATTTTTGGAATCTTGTATCCTCAATGGTCTTCAAACTTTATACTTGTTTGACTTTATAACGAATTTGATCTGACTGTCTCTGATGAGTTGTATGTAGACGAAACGCGCGTCTGGCGTATCAAATTATAAGCCTGGAATCGATTTCACAAAAAAACTTACGACTTAGACTGGTCGTAAGTCATGAACAATTCAGTATATTTACGATCAATCTTAGTCGTAAGTTTTTTTGTGAAATTGACTCAAGGTACCTTTGATGACTTTTGATATTCATGTTATAGCAGCCGATCGATGTTAAGCTCCAAACTTTGACGTCATAATCAATCATAGATAAAGGACAACACAAATTATTGCATTTGAAAGAAGTATTTTATTCGGAAAAAAGCAGTTAGAATGAACAATGTTAAGGTCAATTCAAATAACATCAGAATCATGAGAATATATAAATATAAATATATATGATAATATAACATGCGCTATCTAGGGTCTAACATAATAGTCTTATCGCCATTGAAACAAAAAATGGTCGTTATTTAAAGAACAAATAGCATGTATATAGCTGTCATATATTCATATTGATTAAAAGTGTAAAACATACTTTGTCACCAATTATTGTCAAAAACTTTGGATGATGGTATACAATGAATTACTGCAAGCCAGCTTTATTTGTCGTATCTTTTGATTTATGCCTAGCCCTTCCAAACCTACTCTGTGGCAATTTAATTTCGCGATTTTTCAAATTTACTTAATGTAGGTTGATTAAAATTATCAAAGTTTTATATACCTCGAGTTTTTGAGACGCTTAATATTATCGTTTTTTTTTTGGTTTCGGGAAAGTAGCGATTGGTTTACAATATAGCTTAAAATATTGTTTCAAATGACATCCAGTGTTAAAAGAACATCAATGTAAGACGATCAAACAAAAAAGGAAAATGAAAAAGGGATGTTTACAAGCTGTCAATATCATTGTCCATGGACGATTCAAATTGTTTTCAAGCATACTCTTCCGAACGTTTCAATTTTTATTTTTCGTCTTTTCTCCTCGTCAGCAACCTGAGCAATTCAAGCTTATAATCTATTTTCTCTGCTTCGTCTTTCTCTCTGCGCATATTTGTTCGGGTAGCGTTAACTTTCCTTTCTTTCTCGAGGACCTTGGATACTGGTTTGTCAGTTAGAGGTCTTGTATTACTGCGTCTTCTGCTTGCAACTGTATGTAAATACACATACAATATTATGTTTTTTTATGATGGTATCAGATAGGAAGCGGGACAGGGATGATGAACCCTTTTTAAGTTTACCGGTCAAAACGAAAGGTAAAACTAGTTGCAATAATACAGCAATAATGTGTCAATTAGAACGGTAATACAATGATAAAACAATTTATTTTCTATCATTAAATAGACCAAAGATTGTAAAAAAAAGTTATCCAAAATATCAATTTGTAACTTTTTCTAGGATACAAAGACAATATGAAGTTTTTTAACATCGGTATAATAATAATTAGGTGCATACATTGTGAGGACGAATTCTATAACATGCGGTTTATTCAATTTATTTGGTTGAAGGACATTTAGCTGTGCCACTTTTTCATTAATATATTGTTCTGTTAGAAACACATTTTTTTTTGAAAAGAAACGGTCAATAACAAAATTTACTTTGTAAATATATTCTCTTAGCTAGAACAAATTGATTTTGATTATTTAATTTGTATACGAAATCATGTATTGACTGTTGTTCGCATGTCCATGTTATCGAATGTAGATTCTCTCGTCTTTGTTCACTCTGTTAAGGTGGTACCCAACACTTTCACTAAAATTAGTTTGGCTCGTTTAATTTTCATAAAATTTTGACACAGTATTTACTTTGAACCTTTAACAAAAATATAAAAATTTCAAAAATTTTGAACCAACCATTTTATCAGAAAAATTATACTGGTTATATAGCAGTTTGACAAACACCATTTTTGATCACTGAGAAGCTTAATATTCCCTTTACAACACAATGTAATTAAAATGTTTTGCTGACTTTACAGTGTTATCTCTCTGTAGTGTTAGGTACCAAATTAAGTCACAGATTTCTTTTCTGTGGATATAATTGTTTTACATTTTACTGTTTACGTTTTTTGTTATATTTTCCTCTATGTTTGATGACAACTACTGGCAATTTAAAGTTACATGCATTTTCCTGTCAGGAAATTTAGTAAAGTGCATTCAATTGCCAACTATAAAGTTTAATACGCTAAGTACAAGTCACCCTCAGTGAAATCGTTACTAAATTAAAAGTTTATTTTTCTGAAATTTAAGGTAATTTGTTTCAAGGCTATTAAATATAAATTAAACTATTTGTATGCCGTTTTATGAGTAAATCAATTGTGTAATGTATCTAATATTGAATTGCAGACAGCTTTAATGATGTTCGCTTGTCTTGAGTTTTTGCCAGATATTCGGAATTCTCTAGTTTTATTCATGCATAGCCATTAAATTTTGTCCACTAACTCCTTCTTTTCTAACATAATTGCATTACTTGTAGTTTAAAAAGCCTTATTTATAATTTTTGAAAGAAAAACTTAAGGTACATATTTTAAATGTACAAACAATTTAGAGAGAATCACTTCTACATTTTGTTCTAGCAAATATTACAATTGCTCATATCTCGAAAACAAACACACAGACCCTTCATTTTACTCTGCATTTTTAGTTTCTCTATTCCTATACATTGCATTTATATCATTCTTATTAAAAGCTTGTCATTTTGAAACAGAGTAGCAAACATCCAAGTTCAATATCCTTTAACATCAGGATAAATCTTTTACTTACCATTAAACTGATAGATGTCGATATTCCAACAGATATTAGTGCACCCACGTTCGTCCGAGCCATCATTACAGTCATCCATACCATCACATACCCAAGACCATGTAATACATTTATCTTGATTACCGCATTTAAACTTATAACTTTCACAGCCTGTATTAATCATAAAAAAATACCAGTTAAAACATTTGAAAAATTCAATACACTTTTAGATTTCATAACAATACAGGCTACATTTGTGTTATATATATATTTTTTTTTCATCCAAAGTTTGGTTCACAATATGTTGCAGAGAAACAATTTCGTCACTGAGTTGATTAATGACTTGGAGAGTAGAAGTTGTCATATATGATTTAATATATTCCTTTAAGTGTCAATGATTTCTAACCTATGGTGTTTTGTACTGATAACGATATATAAGAAATCCCATTAGACAGTACAGTGTAATTTACCAAAAAAAACAAAAAATTCTATAAAATAAGATATTACGGCCTTAATTGAGGGAATTTAAAGTTACGGATGACGAACGTAATGTATAAAGTGGGCTTTTCATCACTTTGAACTATTGCAACGTTATGGTTTATGCATCCCGTTAAACTAACAGGCAAACTTAATAATTTAAGGTTGAAGTTAATCTAGAATAAATGACATGCGCAAATGACTTTACTATCAATTGTACATGTTTTATAGTAGGTTTTAGTTCGATAATTGTTGAACTTCCGAGTTGAATATTACCTTGATATTGATCTAATATTTATATCTTGATGTAGAAAAACCTTACGTCAAACAGCATTCCATCTACTATTATAACCAAGAGATTTTTTTTTAAATAGAAAAAGTGGCTTTGTTATTGGCCGTTTCAGAATCTAAAGGACTATTGGTAATATAATTCTTCGAACACCAAATGAAAATAATGTAGCGTCATTGGTTGAATTTCAATTGTTTCGAACGTTTTCAACCAATCACGACGTTTTGGTGTACATTTTTGAAAATATTTACCAAAATACATTATATATATTGAAACGGCGAATTACCAGAACATCCCATGTCGTCTTCTCCTCTACTACAATCCACATGAGAATCACACGTCTGACTCAACTCAATACATTGACCGTCTTGACATTCATACTGATCGTCAGAACAGCCTGAAAAACAAACAACATCGATTGATTGATGGTTTTTTACACCATGTTCTCTCAAAAAGGCTGGATAAAGATAAAACATTATTAACCCTAACATTTAAAAAAAAAATGTCCTGTACCAAGTGAGGAAAATGGCCATCGTTATATTATAGTTCGTTTGTGTGTGTGTGTTAAATTTAAGTGTTGTGTTTCTGTTGTGTCGTAGTTCTCCTCTTATATTTGATGTGTTTCCATCAGTGTTAGTTTGTTAACCCAGATTTGTTTTTCCCCCTCTCAATCGATTTATGAAATTCGAACAGCGGTATACTTCTGTTGCCTTAATGGATTCAATAAAAGAAGTCCTGACTATATTTTACAACATTGTTCATTTGTTTTGAATATTATAATATAAACTGTAAATTCAAATGAAAACACACACATGGCTTAAATGAAAATTACGAAAATACAACAATCTATAAAAAATAGGCAGGTTATTAAAAATAAGTACGAACCCGTCAAAACTCATGAAAAGATTTACTTGGTTAACAGTTCAAAATTTAATATTGATACTAATGCGATTCAAATGAAACACACAAAAGTAACGTATTGAATTATAAGTTCAGCCGATTCACCTCGATCTACACAGCTACTTTTGCATAGGTACTATTTCTGTAATTAACATCTGTAGTACTTGAAATTTACTTTTAATATTTAGTACTTTTTCTTTACTTGAGAATTATTGTAATGTTTAGGTACTTGTATTTTCCAGTACTTGATTTGTACTTAAAATATTGGTACATAAATAATACCAACAATGATCACAGTATTCCATGTTTCAACATCATAACTATATGAGATTTATAATTGACAAATTTTCAAAATGCTGAAAAAGTAACTGTGCAACCACACACTTTAGTACTAAAATTTCAAGTACAAATCAAGTACTGGAAAATACAAGTACCTAAATATTACAATAATTTTAAAGTAACAAAATAGTACTGAATATTAAAAGTAAATTTCCAGTACTACAGATTTTTGGTACAGAAATAGTACCTATGCAAAAGTAGCTGTGTAGTAAAAGAAGGCCGAAAGATACCGGAGGGACAGTCAAACTCATAAAAGGAAAATATACCGACAACCCCATGGCTAAAAATAAAAAAAAAACAAAAAAAAAACTAGACAAACAATAGTAACATGGCTTTGTTATAAGATTTGTTTGCTCTTAATCTCCAATCTTATATACTTTAAGCCTAACAACATTTTAGTACTTCAATATGCGACTCTAATTCAGATAGCATTTCGTAGTCAAACAGTGCTTATATTGAAGGTTGGGTTTTAATTGTTTATATTTTGGTTTGTATGTTTAGTAAAAGACAAGTTTGTTACCACAAATTGTTAATGATGCCTTCTAATTTAATATACATACACAAAGCTGTTCCCAAAAACAGTCCAAATACCAGTACTATCTTCATTCTTGTTTATGCGATACAGGACACTAAAATGAGAACGGATAATATCAAAATGAGGAATAACCGTAATTAAAGTCCAATTTGTAAATTGTTTAATATGATATCTTCGGACATTCATAAAAGGTATAACTTGAGACTGCGGAGTTATTATTTTTGACGTTTTACAAATGTACTCAAATGGATTAAACTCAGTGGAAAATTCTAAAGAAAACCTTTAGTAAAACTATATTTCTACCAGGTAATTATTTGCATTATTAAGTAATACTAGTAATACGAAATACTGCTCTGTATTGTCCAGTATAATCATGTTTTATGGACGAAAAAAAAAACAACTCATAACAGATACCAGGATTACATTTTGTATTTACGCCAGACGCGCGTTTCGTCTACAAAAGACTTATCAGTTACGCTCGAATCCAAAAATGACAAAAGGCCAAATAAAGTACGATGTTGTAGAGCATTTCTGACCAAAATTCCTAAAAGATATTGTTCAGCAACATCAAAGTTATCACGCACAGATTTATACTTTGCCAACCCTCATTGAACAAAAATTTCAGGAAGACCAAACCTCCTACAGTATCAAAAGTCAATTACAGATATGGTTGACCATTCAACAGCATTCAACAGTTAAGTATATCCTAACACTCTACCAAGAGTGACTGTTGATGGGACTCTTTAACGTTCAGTCAAAACTGAATATACCATATGATGTATACAATGTACATACATAATATTTAAACGTATCAAATTAAAAACACTTGTAGAAAGAGATTAATACAACTAAATATAGATTCTCCCATTGATACCAGTGGCTCATCGGATTAATCAATTTGTCCAAGCCTCTTCTGATATAACCGGCAGCAACACGTTGAATAAAAGTTTTTTTTATATAATGGGCTTTAATATGTTCAGAAAGGTTTAAACTGCGAAAAAAATTAAGGAAATACAAATTACAACATTTACAATAAAATGGTTTGTTAAACAATCAAAATAATCTTAATCAAATACCTACATTTCTTGTCAACTGAATAAACCAGACTATTGCTTAACAAGTATGCAACATCATCTTATGTACCAAAGTCATGGTCTAATGAGATTGGACACATTTTTCCGAAACAGGAAATCAAATAATAACCAAGCTGTTTAATATCCATTCGTCTTTATTTTTAGAATAAATTTGTTTTCAATAACATGTACTAGAATGCATACATTTAAAGTTAACTTATTTTTGTGAAACCTTGTACTATTTATACATTTTATGGTGTCTGTTTTCAGACTACATTTGATATACGAAAGTAAATTGACTCATTATCAGCAATACAGGATCAACAAATCTGTTTTCAGAAACATGTACTAGATTACACACAGTTCAACTAAAGTTAATGGACGCTAAAATTTAACTCTATATTTATGCAACCTTGTACTATTTATACATTTTATGGTGTCTGTGTTCAGACTACATGTAATATACGAATGTAAATTGATTCATTATCATGATTATAAGCAAAACAGGATCAACAAAACACAAGATTGATCATGACTAGAAGAGTGCCTTTTTATAAGACGCACTTAGATAGTCTCTTTTTAATCATATTAATTGCCTTTGTCCTACCTGTAGTTATGGAAGATAAGTATAGTATTGCAAACAAAAACCCATGTTTGCCCCATTTATGAACATAATGTTTTCAGATCTTTGCGTCCGTCCGTCCGTTCGACCGTCTGTCACGTTTTAGGTTAAAGTTTTGGGTTAACGTAGTTTTTGATGAAGTTGAAGTCAATCAACTTGAAGCTTAGTACACATGTTCCCTATGATATAATCTTTCTTATTATAATGCCGAAGTTTTTACCACAATGTCTCATGCCACTGAAAATAGAAAATTAAAATGCAAAAGAGATATACGTGTACTATGGGCACATTCTTGTTTTCAGAAACTTGGAAACTTACAAGACTTAGACCTCTAATATAAGAATTAATGTCATTCTATCTTACATTCACCGTGGAGCGAACAGTTAAGGAACTTGTTAGATTCAGTGTTAGATAGGAATTAATAGAAAGTTTATATATGGTAGGTATTTTGGTGCAGAGTTTCTAATTAATGTATAAACCTATCATCTTCATAGAAATATTGGTCACTATGATTTACTGTTTTAGCCATCTTGTTAGGCTCAGAAATGTAACTTTGACAGAAATTTTGACCAAGTTTGTTAAGTAGTTTTTTTTCCTCTCGGAATTTAGCTTGTGCCCATAGTGCCACGCTATATGTACGTTAACGAACATTGCGATATCCCGGTCAGTAGTTCGTAGAAGATCTGACACAAGACTAATTTTCTGCCTTGCAAATCTAGTTCATTTCTTATGGCAGTCAAATTGTCCTGCCGTTTATCTTTGGATATATGCGGTACATAACCTAATATCATAATTCTAAACGGTTTATAATCTTTTAAAGTCAAATCAAGAATCTACAAGCAAATATTACTATATATATGTTATACTGGATGAGACGACATGAATTGATTGCGGGAAGTACTAACTTTATGAATTCAGTTCCATTTCATTGCAAAATTTATCATCCCACGTCTGACCGTTTTGTCATAACCATTAAAATACACTACAAATGTCTTAAAGTCTGGATTTACTAAATTTTGTCCGAATTTAACTCAGATTTTTTAATGTCGAGATAATATAGACCAAATTATGAAAAAATGCCGTCGTTTGATGAGTACTTTCAAGACAGAATTCAGAATGTCAAGAACATGTCAAAGATATATAAAAAAAATTAAATGAAAGTCAAAAATTTTCTAAATTTTACTAAATATTTTACTTTTCAGAAAGTCAATCAAGGATGTTCTGGCTAAACATGAAATGAAATAAATTGTTTTTAACGCACATTATGTTTTCAAAAGTATTTCGTCATATACTTGAAGAAAATATGATGAAGATACAAGTTTATGATCGTACATCACAAATATTATTTTAACAAAAATAATTTTAACACGTTTATTAATTTTTCCACACTGGTTTTCCAAACTGTATCGTGCATCGCTAATACGATGCATTATGTAGCTTGAAGTTGGCAGGTATGTACGTGTAAAGTAAAGCAACAAGGGATTACAGAATGTATGAAACAGATATTAGTCAACAATTTAGATATCTATCTTACTTTAAATGACATATAATTTCACAATATCATGCTCTGCCGAACGAGCATATCTGACATAACATTTTGTATTAAATGATTCTTTTTAACAAAACATAAAATATTTCATGGTCGCTTTTCGATATCGTGCCTAATTCACCAAGCCATAAATTCATACTTTATAAGTCAATAATTTTATTTTAGTGACCTACCACCTATTTTGAAAACTGAATAATAATAATAATAAACAAGAATGTGTCCTAAGTACACGGATGCCCCACTCGCACTATCATTTTCTATGTTCAGTGGACCGTGAAATTAGGGTCAAAACTTTAATTTGGAATTAAATTTGAAAGATCATATCATAAGGAACATGTGTACTAAGTTTCAAGTTGATTAGACTTCAACTTCTTCAAAAACTACCTTGACCAAAAACTTTAACCTGAAGCGGACGGACGAACAGACGCACAGACGGACGGACTAACGGACGGACGAACGGAGGAACAGACCAGAAAACATAATTCCCCTCTACTATCGTAGGTGGGGCATAAAAACATAACTAGAGTATATTTGAAAACTACCATATACACGTTATACTACATTTTCGCGGATAATTGATATTGTAATTTCCCTAGTCTGCATATTTGTCTATAGCAAATTTGAAATTCATTATATACTTAAATTCATGGTGCTATTTTCCCGTTTGATACACGAAAATTGATATAGAAAAAGAGAAAATGAATTACCAGTATCTTATAAACATTGTATGACGAAAAATGTGTTTGGTTGGTTAGTTTAGTTTAACGTGTTGCAACTTGAACTCAAGTGTGTATTCTTGTGTTTGTGCTGTGTTGTTGGGTGTCGAAGTTTCACTCGTACACGGACGACAAAAGCCAAGTATACTCTTTAACAGGGTTACCCTAAACACCTCTGGTAGCGTGATTAAGGGAATCCTGGTCACATAAATAAATAAATGGATCCTGGTGTAGTCTGAACGAAGTCTTGCAAGTTAACCTAAACACAAAGTCGATTTAAAGTGCAATACTGTATTATTCAAAATCCAAAGTACATGTAACAGTAATAGAAGTTTACAACATCCCAAGTGCAGACTCAACAATGCGGTGGTATAATCGATAATCTCCTACGTACGCACCTTTTATACCACTATAATATCCTGATAATAATATGGTTAAATGACTCTGAACAAAGAAATATTCTACAGGAGCTAAATTACAGGAGCCCGAAGCCCGGAGCTAAGGTCAACCGAAGCTGAGGTCAACCGAGACACCTGTATAAACAAAACAACTTGGCACCAGCTGATTAACATGATTGATTTGACATTTAACAAGTACACTCTTATTGAAGGCGACTAAAATAGATCGTAATGCATTACTTTATAACGGTTAATGAAAATAAGTAATCTAATTATACCATGATAATAAAACCCAGTGATGCATGTAATAAACGAAAAACGTTACACAGCCCCCTCTTAGCCCTGAACTTCCACTGTTCAGTTTATACACAATAAAAAAATAATAAAATTGTAAAAATTACTCATCTCATAGTGATATCCGAACATCACTGGAACATAAAAAAAAACTTGGGATCCAAGAGTAACTCAAAAGACAAAATAGAATTTGTTCCGATTGACACCAAGCAAAAAGTAGGGTCACAGGTTTTAAATTTTCATAACGACTTTAAAATAATTTTTGCGAACAAAACTAAAGTCTATTAAAAAAAAAAATAAGCACATATGAAAACAAGAAATATAACAAAATATATTTGCTTACTAGTGCTGACAATGACATATTTTAAGTCAATTTTTGTTGTTGCTTTAAAACTTTTAAACAATAGAACTGACTGTTCTTTAAAAAACAATGTAGTTAATCATTGTTTAAATAGTTAATACTTCAGTTTCTTTATGTATATCTCTTTCATATTCATTTGATAAAATTTACTGTTTGCAATAACATGAATTGTTCTATATAATAAGAATGTTCTTATCCCGGGCATAAAAACAATGCCGTATTTGGCGAAACCTTTTCAACTTTTTATCTCCAGTGCTGTACAACTTTGTACTTTTTTCTCTTTCGATCTTTTATATCTGGGCGTCACTTGTAAGTCCTGTGTGGACAAGGCGCGTTTTTGGCGTATTGAATTTTAAACCTGATGCTTTTTGTTATCTATTAATCATGTTTTTCTTTGTCTAATATGTTCTCCTATTTATTTGTATTGTAGTCCTGTAATATTATGTTGTCATTTCAATATTATATTTAACTTTGCCATTAAAGTGCGAGGTTTGGCATGCCACAAAACCAGGTTCAACCCACCACTTTTATTCCCCTTTAAAAGTGTCCTGTACCAAGTCAGGAAGATGGCCATTGTTATATTATTGTTCGTTTCTGTGTGTGTTGCATTTTAACGTTGAGTCGTTTGTGTTTTCTCTTATTTTTGAGATATTGAGATCAGATCTAGACGTGGCACGATACTTGTCTATCCCTAATTCATGTATTTGGTTTTCATGTTATATTTGTTATTCTCGTGGTGTTTTGTTTGATGCTTGGTCCGTTTATGTGTGTGTTACGTTTCGGTGTTATGTCGTTGTTCTCCTCTTATATTTAATGCGTTTCCCTCGGTTTTAGTTTGTTACCCCGATTTTGTTTTTTGTCCCTGGATTTATGAGTTTTGAACAGCGGTATACTACTGTTGCCTTTATTTAAAGGGCTCCATGACACCATATCAATATGTTAGGGTCTCGTACACCAATTTGTACTTTTAAAGGGCTCCGTGACACCATAACAATATGTTAAGGGTGTCGTGCACAAAATAAAGTTTAGATTTCTACTATAATCAAAAACAGAAACACTTCTGCACAAAACAACATAGTTTACACAATAGATAAACAACTGTTCATAAAGTCACTTGGTTTAATTACTATCTTCTTCCGTCGTTTCATTGTGTTTCTTTCCCTTTTCATTAGGCCATCCATGCTGGGTGACCGACACCTGGCCTGCTGTGTTGTTGGGTGTCGAAGTTTCACTCGTATACGGACTCGTATGCGAAGTAAACTCTTTAACGTTTCACTCGTACGCCAAGTAAACTCTTTAACAGGGTTACCCTAAAAATCTCTGGTAGCGTGATTAAGGGAATCCTGGTCACATAAATAAATAAATGGATCCTGGTGTAGTCTGAATGAAGTCTTGCTTATACATTTAAATGGCATTATCAACAGACTGATTCATAACAAAACAGTAAACAAAAAAATATGACCAAAATGAACAAACTACAACTAAAAACATGATCATTGCTTAGAACAGAAACATACACAAGTAAGCGATTATAAACATTTTTTAAACGCTAATTCCGAAACCTAAGACAGTGATTAAACGACAAAACACAATAAAAACATGTACAAAAAAAAAAAAAAAAAAACATATTTCATTAGAACAATTCTTTCTAACACGAATACAAATGTTTTGATAGAACAATATTTTCTTTCCGCTATGTAATGTCAGTTATAAAGTATAATACTTTATTTTGATTTTTAAGTATATATGATTTCCATATACTGTCGATGAGAATGTGGTACATGTTCTTCAGGTTACAAAAAATATACAATAATGACTTCTGTCGGTTAGAAGTCCAGATGTTATCCTACTGACTGTTTTCCCATAAATGTTATACTAGCCGCTCGATGGTAAGCTCCAACATTTGAAGTCGTGATCAATCATATATAAAAAAAACCACAAATAATTTGATTTGTAGGAATTATTTTAATTGGAAAATTGATAATTTGCTAAAAAGTTGGTTGATAGTATATCTTAAACTATTATACTACTATGAAATCTAGAGGTGAAAGTACATACATTTTTGTTGATATAACATCAAATAATATTAATGTTACAAATGGTTGTTTTAAAAGTTAATTCACATCATAGTCCATGGACAATTCATTCAAAATGTTTGCAGGCATAGTCTTCCATACGTTTTCATTTTTATTTTTCGTCTTTTCTTCTCCCGAGCAACCTGAGCTTTTCAAGTTTATTAGCTATTTTCTCTGCCTCGTTTTTCTTTTGGTACATATTTGTTCTGGCAGCTCTAACTTTACCTTCTTTGTTGAGACTCTTAGATACTGGTTTGTCATCACTAAATATTGTATTACTCCAACTGTTGCTTTGAGCTGTATATAAAAACAAATACAATATTATGTGAATTCCAGAAAGAGTTAAAAACAGTTTGTGTATGATAGAATTGAATAGGAAGCTGGAGAGCGGTGCCACACTTTCTAACAGCTAAAACTTAAGGTAAAACTAGCTGGAAACATGACAATTAGAAAAACAATACAATAATTGATAGGTTTATTTTCTATTCTTACATAAACTATGGATTGTAAGGATAATTTACCGGAAATCCATGACATCATATTGTCGTTGTGAAAATTATCAACTTGTAACTTAACCAATGTTATTAAGACGACCGGTAGTGTTTTAACAACCGTATAATTATGATTTAGTCCATACAAAATGTACTTTCTTTAAGCTAGAATTTTATATCATGCAATTTATTCAATCTATTCGATAAAAGGACATAAATGTATAACTGTTTCAACTATTGACCAATTCATTGTTCTATTTACAAAACATTTGTTCTTGTAGAAGGAACTTCAAGAAACGGTCAATAACAAAATTTACTTATGTAAAACATGTAAATACTGTTGTACGCACGTCTATAGAATCTCATGAAGATTGTCCCGTTTTTTTATTTTTTTAGTGGCAAATTAAACGTCACATGAATTTTTCTTTTAGTGAATTGTATTCCTTTTGCCACATAGGAAAATTGATACACTAAGTATAAGACTACAAAAAAGACATTAATGAAATCGTATCTTAATTATTATTTTTCTTCTAAAATTGTATAATTATTATTAGGTTATATGTTATGTTCAGGGCTATAAAATATCAATTAAGGTGGTACCTAATACTACAGGGAGATGACTCTGTAAAATCAGCTAAATGTTTTAATTACGTTGTGATCTTAGGGGAATATTAAGATTCTCAATGATCAAAATTAGTGTTTGTCAAACTGGTATAAAACCAGTGTAATTTTTCTGATAAAATGGTTGGTTGAAATTTTTACAAATTTTTATATTTTTGTCACAGGGTCGAAGTAGACACTTTGTCAAAATTTTATAAAAAAATTAAACGAGCCCAATTAATTTTAGTGAATGTGTTGGGTACCACATCGAACCATTTATTTTCCACATTATGAACACATCATTGTTTTAAGTTTCTTTACGAATTGCAGACACCTTTAAGGAAGTTAGCTCTTCTTGTTTTTGAATTTTTACTAGATATTTGGAAACCTTTAGGTTTAACCATGTATTGCCATTAAAATTTGGTCCGCAAACCCCTACTTTTCATTTTTATAATTTTACTACTTATTGTTTAAAAGCCAATTTATTAAAATTGGTGTATTTTTTCAATAGTTTTTAAAAGACAAAAAGGTGCCAATGTCAACTGTATGGAAAATCTACAGATAATTTCTTCCCGCCAGTTTGTCGATTGCTCATACCTTGAAGACAAACACAATGACCTTTCATAATGTGCCGCTTTATAAATTCATTTTTCTTATACTTTCAATTTCAAAAAGCTTGTTACTTTGCAGCAAAGCAGCAAACATCAAGTTCAAAATCCTTTGTCATCAGGAAAATGCCTTAACTTACCAGTGATCTGATAGTTTTCGATGTTCCAACATATATTGTGGCAACCGCGTTCGTCCGTACTATCACCACAGTCATCCGTACCATCGCATACCTTATACCAGGGAATACAGAAACCGTTATTATGGCAGGCAAACTTATCACGTGCACAACCTGTAGATGTTATCAAAATTTGTAGTTGTTATATTTGTAAAATTCGATTCGCTTTTGCAGCCTCATAAATGTCAGATGTGAACATATACAGTATATTAATAAAGGGTTTATAACTTTGCTGATATTTTACATTGAGTTGTAATTCAATAGAAAAGCCATTATTCACAACATGTTGCAAAATGAAAATTTCTTCAGTGATTTGAGACCTAAATTTAGCAGAAGGACATGCAACATATTGTTTAGTATGTTATTTTAACACTGATCTTTATTCTGTGGCATTGCATGTATAAATAATAAATGACATGTTCAATTTACAATGGAACCAAACAGAAATAATGTTACCTAATGGATTATTCAATATATACATACCCTCAAAGATAACAAGGCACACTCTCTGGTTTGAGATGGCAGTAAATTTTGATTTAATTTTATTTTTGTCATTGTAGATAGTGCTTCAGTATATTTTAAAATTCCGATTTCGAATGTTCTTTTGATAGTCAAGAGACCATGTTGGAAAAGAGGTACGAAAGGTACCAGAGGGACAGTCAAACTTATAAATCGAAAATAAATTGACAACGCCATAACTAAAAATGAAAAAGACAAACAGACAATCAATAGTTCACCTGACACAACATATAAAACTAAAGAGTAAGCAACACGAACCCCACCAAAATCTAGGGGTGATCTCAGGTGCTCCGTAAGGGTAGGCAGATCCTGCTCCACATGTGGCACCAGCCGTGTTGATCATGTTATAAAAAATCCGTTAAATAGTCTAATTCGGTAGGTCACATTTATGAAAGGGAAAGAGATTGTAGTGAAACGGTTATTTCATAACGGTTAACCAACTCATGATGGCGTCCGTAAAATTTACGAGGGGATGATTTCAACTTCACCATTTGGAACTTGGTTTAACAGCCTCCTCGTGAGCAGCAACCATCTATCAAGAAAATCATCATAGGAAATACTAGCAGCACGGGAAAATCGTATCAATTGGGAGATATATACCTCGTATGCAGATGCTGCTGGAAAATTGCTACTTATAATAGGAAAGTTCACAATTGGAAAGCTGAAATCATCTCTTTTGTTGTAAAGTTTTGTTTTCAACCGACCCTCATTGTCAATTTCTAGTTGGAAAATATGGTTGTAAAACACATAACGTCATACTGTATAAGATCTGTAAACACTTGCACAACCTGTGAACATTAACGACTTCAAACAATTTGTTTTTGTACTATTCGACTAAACTAAAGTAAAACAGTTTTGTTTCTTATATGTTGCAGATAAACTTCGTTAGTTAAACAAGTGTAACTGTGAGCTACTGCTCACTGATGATACCCCCGCCGCAAGTGGATAATGTTAATAGTGTAAAAATATGTAAGTGTTCGGTAAACAGGAAGTTGCCGAGTGATGAATCTGAAAACGCATCACACAGTATAGCTGACTTATATAAACCTTGAAACCAAATTTCAGAAATCCTGGCATTGTAGTTCCTGAGAAAAATGCGACGAAAATTTTCAACTTGGCCATCATGTGTAAAATGATAGTAGTGTTCGGTCAACAGGAAGTTGTCGAGTGATGAATCTGAAAACGCATCACACGGTATAGCTGACTTATATAAATCCTGAAACCAAATTTCAGAAATCCTGGAATTATAGTTCCTGAGAAAAATGCGACGAAATAAAATGGTAAGTGTTCGGTAAACAGGAAGTTGTCGAGTGATGAATCTGAAAACGCATCACACGGTATAGCTGACTTATATCAAGTCTGAAACCAAATATCAGAAATCCTGGTAGTGCAGTTCCAGAGAAAAATGTGACGAAAAATTTTCAACTTGGCTATCAGGTGTAAAAATGATACAAGTGTTCGGTCAACAGGAAGTTGTCGAGTGATGAATCTGAAAACGCATCACACAGTATAGCTAACTTATATCAAGACTGAAACCAAATTTCAGAAATCCTGGTAGTGTAGTTCCTGAGAAAAATGTGACGAAAAATATTCATGGGACGGACGGACTGACTGACAGACTGACGGACTGACGGACTGATGGACTGATGGACTGATGGACTGACGGACTGACGGAAGGACAGACAGAGGTAAAACAGTATACCCCCCTTTTTCAAAGCGGGGGTATAATGATACATAATCTTAACAGTAGAACATGTAATAGATGAATTGATACACTATTTTATCAGTGATCTTTAATCTATGGTGTTTCTTGTTAGTTTTATTACCAAGACATCCCATGTCGTCTTCACCTTTACTGCAATCAACCCAGCTATCACACACAAATCTGGTTTGGATACACTTTCCGTCTAAACATTCATACTTATTGTCAGGACAACCTGACAAAAAAAAAACCCAATTGAATGATGGATTGATGATTGCTTTACACCACATGGGCACACAAATGCTTGCAAAAAAATAATCATTTATTGGATAAAATATAGTTCTGTGATTTTGTTTACAAAATTGTTGGTAAAAATAAATCATTTGATCTGAATTGAACAGATTTAAGTGGCATGTTAGGGAGACTGATAAATACTGAATTTGCATGGTCTATATAATTAAGGGAACTGTAGTATAAGGCTGTTCAAAATTCATTAATCGATTGAGAGAAAAAATAAATCGGTTTACAAACAAAAACTGTCGGAAACGCGTCAAATATTAGAGAACTTCGACACAACAGAAACAGAAGATTAAAATGTAATACAACATATTTTTTAGTAAAATTTGACAAGCGAAATTATCAAAATGAATGTATATTTTATTTTCTTTTAGGTCATATTCTATCGCAACATGCTCAACATATGCATTTTGTGAAGGCATATATCTTATATCGCGCTTCATTCCAGTGAACGACTTAGGTGGAATATGTATTTCGTGGAATTGA
Source organism: Mytilus galloprovincialis (assembly GCA_037788925.1). Taxonomy (NCBI): domain Eukaryota; kingdom Metazoa; phylum Mollusca; class Bivalvia; order Mytilida; family Mytilidae; genus Mytilus; species Mytilus galloprovincialis. The sequence goes on from CM075338.1 coordinate 41,309,428, forward strand.
TGGTAATTATAAGTTATTACAACAATGTTAAGTAAAAATTACATTTGAATACACATTTGTAATGAAAAACAAAATATAACGTAATATAGTTTAATAAATGTTTTTGTATAATGAATTCTTTAAAATGGAAAAAAAATTCTCTATTTATTGATACTATAATAACAACAGACACTAGAAATCGAGATATACACAGATATAGTGTTAATTCACTTAGAACGGGACACAGAACAATATCCTGTCAGAAGAAACAGACATCAACGTGCACTGTTATATGTATCCAGCAATTTCAAGACTTTCCAATCTTATGTAAAACAAATGTTTCTTAAGAGTTCTTTTCCATTTCTCACAAACTACGAATGTTTTTTTAACTTAGTACCTATACATAAACATGATAGACTACCAGCATTTCACTACTTTTTGAAGCACAATTACTGTCATCTATTGACATAATAAGATATATTTTTGTAGTTAACATACTTTTACGAGGTTAATTAATTTACTTACACAAAGCTGTGCCGAAAAACAGTCCTAATGCTAGAGCTACCTTAAAGTTCATAGTTGTTTTCGCAATACGGGACACTAAAAAGTAAAATATCAAAAAGACAAATAACAAATGGATATACCTATACAACATATACTATCTTCATACATATACATCTGTTATTGCTATGCCTTACGACTGTTAAATTCCTGACTTCTTCCTAAACAGATACTTTACAAATGTACAGAATGAAGTCAGCTTAGTGGGTAATACTGAAAAACCCGGGTTTTACTTGGTTTCAAGCGGATAATAATCTGCGTCATTTAGCCAAACGAAATATTGGCAGAAATCTTTTAAGTGAATTAAGTTTTTACAAAAATAAATATAACACTAGCATACTAGATACATGTAAATTTTCAACTGATTTATAAAGTGTATCAATTCGAGAAGAAAAGAGAGGGTAAAGCAACTCTAATACATACATGATAAAAAGTGAATATGTTTTGCTGACAGATCTATCAATTATCCACCTATATCACGATTTCTATTTTATTTAAAAAAACGTTATTTTGCATCAAACAAAATCTGATTTTTACGAAAAATCATTTTATGTTTGGTCCACGTTTAACTTTATCAGAGGTTAAATTCAAGTACATCTGATGTTAAAAAAAATCAATTCACGTGAGATTCTTGTTTAAGTTTGTTTGACGTGAAATTCTAGTGCATTTCAGGTCAGATTCATGAAAAATTGAAGAAAGTGAAATTCCTATATGTAATATAGTCATCTTATATTACGAGTAACGAAATTCCCCACACGTATCACTATTCACAAGAACTGATCTATATCTTAAATCAAACGTATAATTACCCTATATTGCCCAGTATAACAAACGTCTTGGAATATTGCTCAGCTTGGGAAACCCCATCAAGGTTTCGCCGCATGGATATTATTTTTCCAACCTTGTATAACCAGGTGACCACATATCCCACTTTAACAATAAACATTTAAAAACCTAACTGGCTTTTTAAAGTGGGGTCAAATTTCAAAATTTAACAATTTCCTAAGACACTAAGTGGACGCCCATCTGCAACCATTCAAAGACTCTCGAACTATCAGTCAGCACTGAATACATCATGTGATATAAACATACATATCTACATTTATTTCATTTACAAATAATAACGTACGATACAGGACGAGATTAATTCAATTACTTACGACAACATAACACTGTAAATAAAATCAATACATCAACACATTAAAATGGTCTTCATCCAGTACTTACAATTAGTGCTAATACAATGATAAGTCTCACTTATTATTAATCAAATACTTACATGTCTTGTCTACAATGTTAACCAGACTGATGCTCAACTACCACAGCCTGTTATTTTAAATGAATCAAAGTCAGGCGTGCTTTGAATTGATTGGACACATTTAAGTCGCAGTGACAAATTGTATAAAGTAATCAAAAACTGCTGAATGTACATTTTGCCTTTTTTTTTTTTTTTGATTAAATTTGTTTTCAGAAAAATAAACTAGAGTGCACACATGTCAATAAAAGTACGTTTTAATTTGACTTATATTTGAGCAATGGTGTCCTACTTAAACATTTGATGTTGTCTATAATCAGACAACATGTAATATACGGAACCTATCAGCAATACATATCAAATAAAGAGATTGAAAATGCAAAGTTTTAGGAAAGTTTCCATTTAAAAAGCATTAAGATGAAGATGGGCGACACATCCTCGGTTTGATCATCTAAATTGTCGTTGGTTTACCTGTATTCATGATATTGAAGGCTGATATTGCAAACGCAAACCCAGGGTTGCATATTAATATTGGTTTAGTTTAAACATATTTTATTTGTTAAAGTACAAATTGGATAAGACACAAGTCAAACAGACTTAAGTCTGCCAATTGATATTTTATCGTATGTTTTTCTTTGTTGTGATGTTATGCTATTGTTTCAGAAAAAGGGAGAAGGTTTGGATCCATTAAAACGTTTAATCCCGCTGCAAATGTTTGCACCTGTCCTAAGTCAGGAATCTGATGTACAGTAGTTGTCGTTTGTTTATGTAATATATACGTGTTTCTCGTTTCTCGTTTTGTTTATATAGATTAGACCGTTGGTTTTCCCGTTTAAATGGTTTTACACTAGTAATTTTGGGGCCTTTATAGCTTGTTGTTCGGTGTGAGCCAAGGCTCCGTGTTGAAGGCCGTACTTTAACCTATAATGGTTTACTTTTTAAATTGTTATTTGTATGGAGATTTGTTTCATTGGCACTCACACCACATCTTCCTATATCTATTATGAAGTCTTCTCCATTTAACATTTATAGCAATATAATACAAAAATATATAGCAATATAATACAAAAATATTGATATGGGTCCTTTTTTGTGCCACGGAGAAATTATAATATGTTAGGTTTGGGTGCATGTTTAATGTACTTTTTGTCTCAATACAGAGGCCATTGTTCAGCAGGATCTGCTTACTCTTCCGTAGCACTTAATATCTTCCCAGTTTTTATGGGGTTCGTAACGCGTAGTTTTAAGTTTTCATTGTTGTGTTTTGTGTTCTGTTATTTGTCTGTTTGTCTTTTTCTGTTTTAGCTTTGGCGTTGTCAGTTTAATTTTGATTTATGAGTTTGAATGTCCCTCTGCATGATCTATCGCCCCTCTTATTCAATAGCAGGTATCTCATATCTATCCCACCAACGAGTGTTGCAAGTGTTATTGAACATGCCAAGAGCGTGATATTCATCTTGTAAACATTATGCACTGGATTTATCGTTTTTTTTTCTGAAGTGTGTGATTATTTAAAGATCTTACACTTTACCTAGGGTTTTACTGTTTTACTGGAGATTTGCAAAACGAACCAAATTTTGATACACAACTGAAGCCATGGGGTGAGTAAAGTATCGACATATTTACAACCTCCGTTCGTGAACACATTAGATTGTTTTAAAGCAAGGTTGTTGAACCAAGATTTTTTTCAGAACATTTTACTGTTAATTATACTTTATATTTATAAATGATTTTTAACATAGTTTGTGATCACTGTTTTTTAAACAATTTCATCTCCTTTATATTGTATTTATTTTACATGGTTTGATGATAACGCTCGTTAGAATTATTCATATTGAAAAGTGCATTATTAGGGGAAGACTTGTGTCTATCACGATATCAGATTATGGATTTTTATATTTTCCGTTCAGTTATTTTATTTTCTTTTAAAGTTTTAGAATTTTATAATTTGACTAATTGAAATGTTTATGAAAGGTAAAAACATTCATCAGCCCAACTTTCCATTTTTAACCTGATTTACTTCGAAAATTGATTTGAGGATGTACGGCGGGCTGTCGGGCGTGCGGCAGGCATATGTTGTTCGTGCATTTACTCATGAACCGTTTAACCAAAGCTTTTAAAATATTAATATGTTTTTACTGACAACAATATGAAAGTCAAGTTTAATAATAACGATTCTGACTTTTACCGTTCAGGTGTTTCGGTTCACAATTTATTGAAACTTGAACTCCTTAATTTCAAAATTCTAGTTCAATATTGACATACATGATGGACTTTTAATTTGACGACTATCTGCCATTGATCACATGCAGTTGACACGAAGACTTTGTAATTCAGATTTCATATAAATGAAATAAGATGTTGTAAATAAGTAAACGAGCCAGCAATATATAGAGATAAGATAAAAAAAACCACCCCATATACAGTTAGCATCACATAACCATCAACATTAACCTAAATCCACCATTTTCTACATTAGAAAATGCCTGTACCAAGTCAGGAATATGACAGTTGTTATCCATTCGTTTGATATGTTTGGACTTTTGATTTTGCCTTTTGATTTTGGACTTTCCTTTTTGAATTTTCCTCGGAGTTCAGTTTTTTTGTGTTTTTACTTTCTACGAGTAACTTAGAGAGGCAAAAGATAACAAAAGGACATTCAAATTCATCAATCAAAAATAAAGTAATGACGCTATGGCTAAAATGAACGACCAAAAAAAAAAAAAAAATTCACTCACAAAACACAACAGTTTCATTCAAACTTCTTGTTGGAAAATTCGATTTTCCTATTTTTTCAAGTAATTTAACCTATATAACTTAGTCGACATATTCTGCTGCAGGAATCGCGGAATAAATTTGCATGGAGCTGTGTTAGTGTTATTTACTTGTCAAATACGGTACAAAACATGACTACAATAAAACAACATGAACTTAATACCGAAGATTGAGTACAAAAAAAAAAAAAAAAAAAAAACGGCCAACGTACAACATGCATTATAGTCAGTCCTAACTTTTCCCCCAAGGATATTTATTTTGGAAAACATCACAAATCGTCTGTCCCTAGCACCACAATAAAGTCGGAAGTTATTTTTGTTGGTTAAATTCATTTTAACTTTATTATTATGTTTGCATTTTGTATACGAATCTTATGACTTTCAACACAGTTTGAGTCTCTACGCCATTTTCTCTGTACACATGATACCTGTTGTGTTACCAATGCATAATTGCTTCCATGAATGGTCAATACAAATCATAGCTAAGAAAAGGAGATAAATTTGATATAGGTATGCACTTTATAGAGCACTTCTCTAACTTTTTGCTATTTACTGAAAACAGTTTTCAAATCTGCATTTATATGAAAACGGTGGTAGCAAATCATAATTATTTCTACAATATATATATACATCACATCACAGCTTATTACTAGCCTTGCAACGGGGAACACACAACAAAAGGGTTTTGAAGGAAATACAATTAACCAAGAATGTTTCCATAGTACACGGATGCCGCATCCGCACTATAATTTTCTATGTTCAGGGGACCATTGAAATTGTGTAAAATCTCTAATCATATCATAAGGAACACGTGTACCAAGTGTCAAATTGATTGGACTTCAACTTTACAAAAACTACCTCGACCAAAAAAACTTCAACCTGAAGCGGGATAGACGGACGAACGGACGGACGGACGACCGAACTAAGGAACGGACGGACGCACATACCAGAAAACATAATACCAATAAATGGGGCCAAAAAATCCATTAACCGTCATATGCTCACGTAAGTCTTGGTCTAACGTATCAATCATGAATGCTTTACAAAAATTGACTTAGTAACTTAATTTGTATAATGTAGATCAAGAATTTTGTTAATGTATAACCAGTTCGCAAACAAATTTCGTAATATACACGGAGTTTATAAACATTATAATGCATGATGCAAATTTTATGATTTTTTAAATGAAAATTATGTGTTGACACGTTTTGTTCACATTTTTCGCCAGGTTTTCAAATATTTATTTTAATATTTGTTGGTTATGAAATGTGTAGTGTAGCATGAATTTAGCAGCTCTATACGTGTATAATAATATGATAGGGTTTATAATAATAAATGTTTGAAACAGATTTAAATCAGCAATTTAGATACATATCGAACTGAAAATGACATATGAATCTTAAGTAATATAATATTTTCCATTTCATAATATATATTTAGCAAACATAAATATAGTTCAGGGTTGCCCTTCGTAAACAACATGTAAATATTACCGAACCATGAATTTGTACTTTATAAGTTAATGATATCTTTTTGCTGACATAAAAGTATTTTTGAAATCTGAATTATATAAACATGATAAATAAAAAAAGCATTATATATTTACAGTATGTTTGAAAACTACCACAGAAACCAAACGTTTTTAAAAAAATGTCTTAAAGATATTCGCTGCTCTAATTTTTGACTGTTTCGAAGTCTTCTTGTTTTATCCATGTGGTGCCATTAAAAATTGTGATGATGATAAACATTATATAATTGAAATCTTTCGAGTTGCCCTGTGATTGACATGTAACAGTAAATATTAAAATTAACCAATAAAAAATTGAAAATGTACAATCGATCGACGATATGCACAAGTACATAGATATAGGAAGATGTGGTATGAGGGCCTATGAGACAACTCTCTATTCAAGTCACAATTTATAAATTAAACCATTAGAGGTCAAGGAACGGTCTCATGCATAAATAAATGAGCTACGTTGGATATAAATCCACCTTATGCAAGTGCACATAAACATGTACATGTATACAACTGTGATTCGTTGAAGAAACATTCAATATGTTCCAATACGGACAAAAATGAATTTTGGTCTGTTTTATAGGGGTTTTATCAAAACTAAATTTTCAAACAGTTAGATACATTTGATAGAGATCTTTTTTCAGCCGAAATAGGATAACAGATTTATTAATATGCACTTACAGAAGAACAATTTCTAGTTTAATTATTCTAAACATAGTTCATCAACTTAATCTATATATTCACAATGCATTTTTGGTAACCTTGGTATAACCATCAAGTATTAAACATTAAGTATTAAAAAAAGAAAACAAAAGGCAACAGTAGTACACCGGTTTTCGGAAGTCATCAATTGATAGAAGGCCAAACAAACGAGCAATTGTTGATGGTTTTAATTGGTTTTTCGACAGATACAAATGGAAGTTCCATTCACAAAATGTCATTGAAGAGCTGTACTTATGTGTGTATCTGTTATAAAACATAAAAGTTATACACGGTGAATATCGATTTCAAGAAATAGTTTTGGTATTTGTTGGTATTTAGATGGAAAAAGTTAATTATGGGAAGTAAAAGGTATTTCCTGTCCCGACAATAGAACAACAAATACATGATATGTAATAAAATAAAAACCTTATTCCACTTTCAGTGTTTTACATATGAAACAAATGGTTAGCTAAATAATCATTATCATTATTTCAAACTTATTTACAAACATGATCTGGAAATTTTATATTTTAGCTGTGGACATTCCTCTCTTTGATGTTTGGTAAACACTAGAATATCGACTAGTGATATAACTATCAATTGTCATAAACTGCCACACAATGTAAACATCATTATACCAAATGTATCAAGCTTGTTTTGAATGAAGTGCACACTTATTCAACGACACCGACACGTTCTAGTCCCTAATATTTTCATTGTTATTCATAACTAGTATTTCCCAGTATACACAATATTCCTTGTTTGCTTTCAGGTTGTCATTCTGTAAATATAGACAATGCAATTTCCCAAAGGAACTCCCTTAACGGCTAAAACTATTCCACTTTTACAATGAAGTTTTTTGAAAAGTTGTATCCCAGAACGGAAAGTAGATATGCACTTTTATTTTATTCTAAGGTAAAAAATTGAGTTGTACGACATATTTTTAACATTTATATAGCCTTAACATCTAAGTGTTTAAACTTATACCTATATTCTATACTACCCTTACCGGTTATTGTGGACCTCCTTAGTATTCAATTTCAGGCACTACCATATTTTTCTATAATAGTTACATTCGTGAAACCTTTGATATTGGGATTTATATTTGATAGACATAAGTTGTTCTAGGAAATTATATCAAAGACATAAGTTGTTCTAGGAAACTATATCAAGTTCATAGCTTTCTTTTATCTAACATGCATAGTCCATACTTTTGATCTGTATAGTATTAAATGAGATAAACACAAGAGGAATATATCTAAATAAATTTACTGAAAGAAAACAAAATTCAATTGTTCAAGAAATGCATTATTTATGAGAGACACACTTTTGCTTATGGTATAAACAAGTATAAGAAAAAACAACGAACTCATAAAAACTGACACAATCAAATGATACAGACCAACGAAACGAGTAGAAACCGACATTCATATTCCAAACAATCATTATTGGAAAAAAAAATTGTGTGACAAACCTGGTTTTATATATAACAAGCTAAACCTCCTCTGGTATGACCGTTTTCATAGCTCCGTTAAAATTTTGACAATAAACGTTTACTACTTGATTAGGATTGTTTGAAATATTGTTGCTTGCTTTAGTTCTTATAAAAATTGCGAGATTTATATATGAAATAAACATATCAGTTGTAATCTATACACATGAAAAAAGTACTGCAACACCTTGATTTTTCAAACCTTTGAATAACAGCTTCCTTTTTTGGATAGAACATGGTAAAAGTTGTGTATGATAATTTTTAACAATTGGTGAGCATACCATTAACATCAAATCGAATAAAAAAAATCTATGAAGCAACTTGTTTAATTAACCACAATTATGATATAAATGTGAAGTAAGCAGCCGTTTCGTTATTCAATATTCAATCTCCAACCGGCTGCCATTAGTCGGTTCGATATTCAAATTTTGTTGAAAACGATCAATATTCAAATATTCAAAAACAAGAAACGCATGATACTCATAGTTTAAAGGAGTAAAAAGATATGTAGTAAATCGTTTTATGACCCCCAAGCTGTCAAATAATCTTGTTGTCCTTAAATACAAATACTTCTGTAAATCGAGCTTTTTCAATAAAACAACATCAAAGCTATACTTTTTTTTTATATGCTATTTCTAGAATTATAAAAAAACCGTTCACGTTGATCACATTAAAAAATATACGCATACACAGCCTCAGTAGAAAGAAATATATAGTCAAAACATACATGGGCCGCTTAAATGACGCAGATACACTCCTGATCCCATAATCTCCCTAATATTATGAAAGTTGTTACTTAATATGAAAATGCAAATAGTTATCAAAGGTTCCATGATTATAATTTAGTACGCCAGACGCGCTTTTCGTCTACATAAGACTCAATAGTGACGCTCATATCAAAATATTAATAAAGCCAAACAATACCAAAGTTGAAGAGACAAAAAGGAAATTGGATAAAGAAACCAAAAGGATTTCCCATAATGACGTCGTCTTTATTGTCGTTGGAGGTCTGAATAAATATGTTTACGGAGAGCTAAAAATGCCAGTTTAATATTCAAAACATATAGTGGAAACGGAGACAGCTTAAATAAAGGTTAGACTCTACTAGTCTTTTATTGTCCATAAACTACGACAAAATTATAGACTCTGTATATATAAACACTGTAGCAAAAGGATTTCCCAGAATAATGACATCTTCGATATCTACAGAGGGCTTAGATTGTCAGTTTCAACTAAAAATTGTCAAAATGTCAAGACAAAGAACACAGGTCAATGTATACCCCCCTGATCTCTCAATATTCCTACTATTATGATGTACACAGAGTATAAATATCTAAATGAGGCACTTCACTTGCCTAAGGAATGTCACATTGGTATCCTTGCCATGGTTTCCTATAAATTAGGCTTGGTTTTAATATTAAGTGTATATCAGATATATGCAAACAGTAAACCTTTAGTGGGTTTTTTATTTGAAAATAAGATTAACGTCATATCTTTTATTTTTAAGACTTGAAATACATTTATTAAATATCATATGGATATGATTTACCTTGTATAACCCAACGAAGTATACACAAGGGGCCCTGTGTTTACAATGATCCATCGTCAAGGGAAAACGATGGACTCTATCATTTTATGTTGTTTTGTATATATAAGTTAAACATTCATATAAATTACACAGACGTTATCCGTTATTGTTATAAAGTATCGATTGAAATTTTTCTTTCTATTTATAAATTTATCCGATGAACAGTTAAAAGACACACGCACTATTTAATCGTTTTAAATATGATAAGAAAGACAACTCTGCATAATTTCAAATAGAAACCCTACCACAAAAAAACAAATCATTCAAATTTCACAGTTTAGTCGGTATTTTATTCATGTATAACAAAATAAAACAGTAAATTAATTTAATAAAAACTTTTCTTTTTTCCCCCACGCGCAGTCTAGTGTTTGCCACAGCTTATACTACCCTTATCGTATCAATCATGAATTCCAAGTTATGAATATAAACCTCATTACAACTTTTTTCGATAGATTTTATATGTCAATATCCCAAAAAGTTAACATATGTCTAGTTTCTGTTAATCCTTTTCTGTAATAGTGCACAATCACTATGAAAAACATTAAGAATGTACGAATTTAATATGATATGTATAGGAAAGTTTGTAGGATCTTAACATAATTAGGAAAATAACTGTGGTCTTGGTTTTGAAATATGGACTATGTTAAAAGAAATCATAGAGCAAAAAAAAAACTATTCTGAAAATTAGAAAGCTCTACGCTATGACATTTTTAAGAAACCGACAACAACACATTCTGTTGACACAATAATAATGTCACATAAATATACAACTATAATGACATAAACATCTTCAGTCTGGTTTTGGAAAATGGTGGTCTGTTTTAAACATACGTATAATAACAATGTGAACATTTATTAAATGCATTATCCTTTCTTCAGACAGTGCAAACACATTTTTAGTTTCCCCTTAGAGTCCATATTACCTAGCAAACTTATGTTATGTTAAATTTAGGATGTTGTATATTATCGTGTACAGCATGTACAAGGATATTTAAATATATATACCAGTTATAAGCCAGCCATCTGATATTAAGTTCAATCAAGTAATCAGTACGTACAATATTTTATTGTGCTTGTTGTTTGTTTGAAAAATATGTAGAGTTACCTCTCTTTCGTGTATTTCGTACGGTAAAGTTGTTGTTATGTTCAATTACAATATGTCAATCTATATATTACATAATATCTTGGGTATGTCATCTGTTGTTGTTTTTTGTCTATTGACACATACTTATATAAATTGTGTTGTTGACACATACTTAAACGTAGTAACATATTAAGTTCAATACGAATAATCGAATATCCCTACATACCATGCACACGTGACCTACATGTTGAAATGGTATTAATATATGAATTTCGATATTTCTTGTTATTGTATCATGTCTATGGTTGTAGTTTGTTTGTAAATACTTTATATTGACAAACTGTTATGCTTTTATTTTGTTGTTCTTAAGTGTTACTTTAATAACATAATTACAAATTACACTGTTTGATTGAACATATTCTTGTGCGTTACGTTGTTTTACGTTGAACAGATTTTTTCTTCATTTAAACATGGTTTATGCGATTAAAATAACATGGTGGCGCACAGTTCAGTCTGAGATGGCACATTTCAAACATACTTGGGGGAGCTTGAAGAAGATGGCACAATATCGACAGATGTGGTTAAACTTCGTTGCTGCCCAACACGCCAATGGGCGTAATGGGCAGTAAGTAAGTAAGTACGTACGCGATTAACACGATCCTAACCATGTTCACGGTGCATAACCATAACGGCCACTTCTGGCGGAAACGGATACTGCCACCAAAACCAACGGCAACTTTCGGCGTTTTTCCTATGATGGACTCGGACTACGATCCGAATAATGATGATTTAGACAAATCTGTTAGGTAAGTGATACAATTGCTGTGTCCACGGGATCCTCGGATGTTTTTTTTTGTCATCTAGAAACCACTTATCCCAACAAACATGTATTCCTTTTATATTTGATAAGCATTGGCTAAAAAAAATGTTCAACCGAAAAACGACAGCAACACGATCCCCACCAACACTGACGTTTTGACCATACCGAGACTTTTCTATAATATTTTAAGTTTCTCACTTTGCTGATAACACTTAAATCATTTGTCTCCAACTAATGTCCAATAGATAATTCAGAAAAACAGCTTGATTATTGATATATAATTTGAAACAATTCATGATAGTCATATATCTTGAATATGTGTATTTTGGTGCATAATGGCGTTGGTAAATTATTTTAAAGACTATAAACCTAAATTCGGAAATAAAACCATCCGAAAGCATTAGTTGGTATGTGATGACACTAGATATATTTTTTAATTGCTGTTGTAAAAAGTTCAAAATTATGCTGGTTGTGAAATACTGGCTTTCAGAGATGTGTGACATGGCTAAACATTCAGTATCATAGGATTTATTATTTTGATGTCTTTCCCTTTTCTGTTTGTTTGAATTTAATGAATATGTTATTCATATATCTGCTTCAAATTACACATGACAAGATGATCTGTAACTTTACAAATTTTTGAAAGATAGTATTAAAATTTATATATCTGAATTGTTAAATTTCATCTGTGTAATTTTATACACGATTAGGATCTAAAATTTGACTTACATTTGAATTACATTCTTACAATTGTATGAAAATTAGCCTGTTATATATCATATCCCATAATACAGTAGAGGTATTATCTTCATTGTTAAATCATGACATTATTTGTAAATCGTTTGGATCCTAAAATAGTATCTGTCACGTGTATGAATAAAAAAGTTTGATTTTACGTTTCTATCAAATTTAATTTTCGGTACAAGGGAAAATTGTGATATTTTGAAAGGTGATTACCATAACTAGAATAGTATTGAATTGGAAAGAAATTATTATAAAGTTTAAATAGTCTGACAATTTTGTCAAATAATAGAGACATATTTTTACAAGTTTTACTCTTTTCAGATAAGCATACCTATTCACAAGTAGTAGGTATTATCTATTAAACTATATTTGATAATAAAATACTCTTGTGTAAGCTACTAAAAAAAGAAAGAAAAATGCCTTAAATATAAAAATCAAGACAAAAAATACCAACGATTCTTGTTGTCTGTTAAATGTATTTTTTCTAACAAACATGTACAACGACGAATAGATTCGAATATAAATAACATTTAACATTTCAATGAATTCAAAAATATTAATATCTTGTCTTGTTTTGTTCGTATTGATGATACTATAAGAGAACAATGTTAAGTTTGCGTTATTTAATAGTGTTTTTCTTCTTTAAAGATGGACAGTTAATCAATTAAAAAAGAAATATCTACTTTCCATTTCAGATAGTTTTGAAAGCCAACGTCTTTTAATCATTAATGTATTCAATGTAATGTATTATAATAATTACTTTAAATAACAGCATACCAAAGTTGAATCTGAAAATTTCAAAATTTCTTTCGACAGGAATGAAACTCATGCCATTGGAATATAGAGACAATCTGACCTGAACTGTCCCAACTGAACTGTGTCTAGGCATTATGCCACTAAGCCACTAAGACTTTCGGTGGCCTGATATTACTTTCTTTCCTAGTTAGTAAAATCTGGAGTTGTAACTCACTACATGATTTATTAGGAATGAAGATTGAGTTGATTGCAGCTCAGCTAAATTATATTTCGTCAACATTGTAAAGAGTCGTAAGATGCAGTCACAGAAATAATAACATAAGTACGTCGAAATAGGTTTCATTTTAAAATTAAGAATTATGCTGAAACAACAAGGGTGACTTAATTCAACATCTTTCTTTTTTTTGAAATCAATATTGACGAACAACAAAAAATTCCGATCTATGATATATTTGATGTCTTCAGTTTTCCTATTATAAAGATAACATTCTTTTGTAGAAACACGCCAATACCAATGCGTAATGTAGATGAGAACAAAGTATTCAAACATAAAACGGGTGTATTCAGAACTCCTAAAACGATACAAAAGCTACACATCAATGCGAAATACAAAAAAAAAAAAATCACAACAACACAAAAAAGGATAGTTAGAAAAATAAAACGCATATCAGCACTTATCTTTAAAAAATGTAGATCATTTTAGTTGCCTCTGAATGTTAAGTAGACCATGCTTTACTAGTTACACCCGTTAATGTTTGCAATGGTATTTACACGATTATTTTCTGACGATTCCCTGTAATTAGAAATCTTATATCAAAGTAATGAGTATTTAAAATACAATTGTAGTCCATTCTTGTACTTTGATACATGCAACAGACAGTTCCAAGATAGGGAGCTTTCTACATCTTAAACGTCAAAATTATGTTTTAACCAACCTTCATGCTTAATTGACAGATATAGATTAAAGTATGAGGCCGATTTAACTCTATCAGATGTTTTCTCTATTAAGATTCGATAGAAGGAAACAAGTTCAATAAAGGTACTGTATTTAAAAATTGGTAAAATATCCTTAAAGCTCGCATGGGAGAATGCTTGTTTCTTTTCCTCCTTTCTTATAAGCGCTTCTATAACGTATGTTAAAGCCTGCCTACCTGTGAGTAGTGCACTAACTATGTTGAGGTTTAATGCTCTTTGGCCTGGTTCTTGTCTTTTTGACACATTCCCCGTTTCCATTTCAAAATGAAATAACAAACAAAACAAGTTAGTGTGTGTCGAACAATTGCTAGAGAAGTCTGGAGTCCCCCTATCTCATTTAGGAAAATTCAAGTTTGTCTTTTTAACGAAAACGTTAAACTGACTTTATGGAATTATAGGCTGAGATCGTAGATTAATAATTGATCACTACAATATTTAGCTAGTTCGAGAATACATTTACAGATTTAATTTCACTTAAAATTATTATATATTATAACCGACCAATTGCTTATTAACTTAATACTGTACGATGTTTGAACATTGTGGAATGAGTGATTTTCAACTACTGTGTCCTTAATCAATGCAACCAACACGTAGCGCTTGCATTCCACGCTGTTTATTAAAACAAATATTAACATATTAGTATCAGAAATACTGAGAGATGCCTATGTTGTTAAAGTCTTTACAATTTCCATTATAAAGAAGCACGGGTATATTTTATTTCTAATTTAAAAACGTAAAACGAAATGTAGATGAACAGTTTGTATCGCAAATTACACTTTAGCAAAAACAGCAATATCATATGTTCCTGTTTATCTCTAAATTTGCTTTTTAACAAACCCATTATTTTATTCAAAATTTACAAATACTTTTCATCTGCAATACCTTTACTTACAAAATTATCATTTATACAAGTTATGCTATTGGTCAAATTCCAGGATATTCTGGGGTGCATGTGTTCTTGATATACCATTTTATAACAACTTTGGTCGATGAATGTTGTCATTTTTTTTTTAGAACGAAATAGACCTTACATGCTACAAATACAAAGAAACACCCAGGAGATTTAGCTTAACGCTAGTTAGAAAACATAAATGTTAGGCTGTCAATGTTAATAAAACAAAGAACAGGTAACAAAAGTATATGAGGAACCTGACAACCAAAGGAATAAGAATAATTAGATTGTGTGTTGTAAGCAATAGATAATTTACCAGACGTGAAATAATCTGAAACGTAAATTATGATTACAATCTTATTTTGAATACAAATCAAGTATAATTGTTGAAGAACTTATGAATATCTAAAGCGGCTAATTTATTGATATGAAATCCTAAAACTATGTAACTGCTGACTGCCAAATAAATTCAGTTTATAAAATCATCAACTCAAATTCTTTAAACAATTATTGTGCTCTTTATATGGCTGTAGTGGCACGGAGTGTATCACCGAAACCTTATATACTATTACGTAGTTTTTTTACTGCGTTTTCTTAACATGATTTATCAAGCTCGATAGAAACAAGGAGTGATTTGTGTAGTTTAACATTACACATTGACTTTTCAATTTTTCTGTCGAAATAAATACTTCTTTTCATGTAAATTAAACCTTTAAATATTGTAAGGAGTATTCACAATAAAAACTTATGTGAACAGATGAACTATATCAGCTGTTTAACAATTTGTAAAATAATTCATTCTAAAATTGAGCCTCATGCGGAAGACTTTTGATTAAATTTATAAAGCAGGTAGTATTATGAAGTAGGTAATATAAAGAAGCAGTTTTAGACATTCATTATAATTCAAATATACAAGGAAAAACATGAATCAAGTAAAAGAATATTGATACTGATCTTCATGCTATCAGACAAATAACTTTAAATAAGCTGTACATCAATTTATATCAATTTCGCCTGGTCCACAAGTTTTATCCAGTAAAATACATATGATGTTGACTTTAAACTCAAACGTTTACTAATTATTTTCATTTTAAATCAATTTTGATAGTAAGGGTGTAAAGAAGACGGCATTAAAACATGGAATACCTGCCACCGGAGACATGCATTAGGATATAAAAATCATAATGGCCTACAGCACAATGTTAATCTTAATCGATCTGGACAATTCATTTTGTTACTTTTATCTTATGAATCATGAGCACCTCATGTTCTAATACTTATATTTGAAAAGTGTTATGACAGAGATAAGCTACATTTCAAAGATCATAAACGATTAACGATACAATCTGAAAACATTTTTTTTATAATGCATTATTTCTTTTATGAAATTTTTTTTTTCATCTGATACTAAATAAGAAAACATGATTTGAGTAGCTTATAGCTTCATATATACGTATTTGAAGTAGGCCTTTGTTAATGTTCAAACCTTAAAAACAATGGCATAAAAAAATCAATTAAATAATGTGAAAAGGAATATCGGTCTAAAAACATATCTCGAGTATATAATATTAAAGAAGAGTTCCTTTAAATGAATTTCTTGAAGTATACTGAGACAGTTCAGTAATGTATGTTTTACAAGGGTTAATTACAGCTTTTGAACTTCCTTAAAATTCTCAAATATATCTTATTACTGGCTGCATCAGAAACAAAAACAATATAGGGAAGATTGACAGTTGTTGGCTTTTTAAACATCAACATTTGTATTTGTTCGTTGTATGGCTATAGTGAAACGTAGAGTACAAATGAAATCTTATATACTTAATTTTCTAGACTACATTTCTAAAGTGATGCAGTTGGCCATATTATGTTTAAAAGGAAAACCGTGTAATCAAGGAAGTTTTACTCATGTAATTGAAAAGTCCACTCTCCCATTGTCTCTAGTCGATATAGATAGTACTTTTCCTAGAAAATACCTTTAAAAATAGTTGAAATGATGTAAACAGATATATATATATAATTTATTAGTTAGTTATAAATACTACAATACTGTGTAACTAAATTAATTTGTTAGTTGAACCTCACGCGGACGACTCCTAATCTATTTTACAAGCAGGTAAGACTTAACAGTATGCGCAAGTGATTACAACATATATGATTATAGAGTATATTTAGAAAGATACTAGAGGGACATTCAAACTTATAGATCGAAACAAAAACTGACAATGCCATGGCTAAAAATAAAAAAAAAAAGACAGACAGATAACAGTACATATGGCACAACATAGAAAACTAAAGGCAAAGCAAGACGAATCCCACCAAAATCTGGAGGTTGATCTCAGCGAACTGTTTTTACTTAAAAAAATTGACAGGTGTTATATAGGTCATTTTTGTATTTTCTTTTAAAAGGGATAATATATGTATTGAGTTTTATGTAGACGAAACGCGCGTCTGGTGTATTAAAAAAAATCTTGGTACCTTTGTTAACTATATGTTAAAAACGAGATAAATAAATCCGGGTACAATATGTTAAACAATTTATGATTTGAGAAACATCACTTCCATGATGAGAATTTAACATTCGTTTTTTTCAAAAATAACGTTTCAACTTTATGCAATCTAATTCTTAAAAGAAAATGAATGGGCAATTTTGTAAATGGTATTTAAAAGATCAAATCAGAGGAATCCGAATATCTGACAAAAAGTCTCAAGATGACATCTTGAACAGGACATACATTACAGGAATACAAATAAAGATTGGTGAGATTGCCAATGAAACAATTCTTCACAAGAGACCAAATGACACAGAAATTAACACATTTATGTCACCATACGACCTTTAACAATGTGCAAAGCCCATACTGCATAGTGAGCTACGAAAGGCTTTGAATTGACAAATGAAAAACAATTCAAACGAGAAAAACTAAGGCCTAATTTATGTATACATAGTGAAATATTTAATACATTTAGTTCAAAAAAATCCTTTATATACAATCATCAGACCCGATATTTGCAAACAGTGTTGGTTGGATGTTAAGGACGTCGCTATTAAAAATTAAAATTGCGTTGTATATAATATAGCTGCAGTGGCACGTATAATTTCACTGAAATCTGATTTTGATAATTTCTTGTAACCATGCCCCATGATGCGTGTCATTCTTGGAAGAAAAACTGACATAATGGATAGCTTTAGTAAGGAAGAAGTTTATTATAAATCGTGTCCTAGTGTTCTTTGTATGAATGAAGGTTATTACTGAAACCATTTGTACGTCATATATCATTACTGCGTAGTTTGAAATTGATACAGTTTCGTGTTTCTTGCAGAAAGGAACATCGACTGATTTATAAAGATTTATAATTACATTAGATGTATGTTTCATTATTATACGTTATGTTGATTGGCTATCAGCAATATCGTGTAATACTTTAATTCAAAATGAATTGCATGAATTAAAACATACATGATTATACACGTTTCTGTAATGGAGTGCACGGGTGAATAAAAGAAAAACTCGACAGTAATCGTGTTTTCATGGTCATAACAAAAACATGTAATTATAAGTATTTTTAAGTTCTAAAAGAAGGTTTAATGGTCAGAAAATATATTTTCAAACAGACTATTCATGTTTTGTTTTTAATTTGGTTTAATTAGTTATCAAAAGTATAAGGCCTATAAGTGTGATACGCAAGACGCGCGTTTCGTCTACATAATACGCATCAGTGACGCTTAATAAAAATATTTGTAACAAGTAGAAAGTTAACAACCAGGTACGTTTGTGCTTTATTGTATACGACATGGTCTATACACAAAAACGAAGAGAATTGTTTGTCAGGTCAATAGAGCGAAATCATTCTTACGTTGATATTATGTCACGGAAATGGACGTGGTCTTATAATTTAGAAACAAATAATAATGTTCATTGGAAATTTCAATGTACCGTATAGTGGGTTATTTTCGCGGGGTGTAAATTTTCGCTTATTTTCGTGCATAGATCAAAATCGTCAAAATAAATTCCGCCAATTTAAAAGTGCACATGCATAGGTATTGATGTTGTTTTTATTGGTTTTGGTAGGCTACTTACTTATGTAGTAATTGTGCCTTAAATTCATATAACATAAGTATTATGTATATATACTTTCATTCTTTAATTTATTTTTAGTATTACGTTTTGGCGAGTTTTATGTCAAACTTTGGCGAAAATGGTTGTCTGTATTACTCAGAAATATATATATATATATGTTGAGAGACAAAAAAAAAAAAAAAAAAAAAAAAAAACATAACAGATGATAAATGTAATAGGAAAATGAAAAAAAAAAGAAAAAGAAAGCAAATGATAGTCCCTATTGAAATGCATTATTTATTGATATGTATCATAAAATTGTTTAGAAATGTTATCTGGTTATTCACCTTTGTGTCGTCTGTGATATACTTATATAAAAAAAAAAGTATATTTAGAAACATGTAACAAGACATGTTCTAGTTAAATGCAACCAATGATAGGACGTCTCCCTCAATTGATGTAGCAAATAATGAATCCTTAAAGTAAGGATTGGTTGAAGTTATTCCTTTTCCATAACGGCAAGTTGCGTCAATTTATTCCAAATAAATTTCCAAAGACATACTGGTATTTAGTGATTCCTCATTCCCTGACGAGAAAAAACACTTCCGTCATTGAACGAGGAATCACCCCTACCTACACCCTTAATCGCCTATTTAGATATATACATATATATAATATATAAATGGAGTAAAAATAGAAAAATATGAAAAAAAAATATACCAGTATATTATTAAAACAATGACATTGTTTGATTTTGTTGTAAGTACAGAGAATGCCAGCGAAACAGAAGTGCTGGGATGTGCATATATATATAATTATACAATAATCTGTGTGTGTTTGTCTAACTGACATCCTCTAGTACAAATTTTAGATTTTATCATTTTATTGTTATAGAAAAGGGTTTAACTCTTGTTACTATTCTAATAATGTATGAGCGTAGTGATTGTGTTTGTTTTTGTTTATTTTTCTTATTTCTATCAATATGAATATGACTATAGTTGTCAGTTTATGAAAATCGGAGAAGACATATTGTATTTTCCGTTAATCTTTAAACATATAACATTAAATAATTAAGATAAATGTTTGTGGCACTTTCATAAAAAGAAAAGCCTGTAGCAAATGTTTCTATTGTTAACTATCTGAGCATAGTGTGTTGTGTTTGTTGTCTTAAAAGATATGACTGCAATTTTTCATTGTAGAGAATTTTAAAGTGATGTTGTATTATCCCTCAATATGCACTGTTAACTTATCAAGTATACTAATCTTCAATAGATCAGTGTTAAGATTGAATGTTGATACTTGTTAAAATTAAATGCGTGCATTTCATGGTCAATTAGTACTGGTGTTTGAAAGGTGAATGATTTACTGATGTATGACACAGGTAGAAAAAGTCTGTTTGATTACGCTCAATGGACTGACACAAAGGTGAAGTGTTCATTGCACTTGTGACTTGCTTGTGGTTATTATATATATATTTAAAAAGGAAATTATTTCATATTCGGGTGAGTTTTTCATTATCTTTAATCTTGCTGGTTGTATACTGACTTTATGAAATAATTTAACTTAGGGACCGTCTGAGAAATAATTCATATACACTAGTTCCAAATACATAATTATTTGTTTTATAATATCTAAACTAAAGCTAAATGACACTTATACATGTAGTTGAGAGTCTTCCTATTTTCTTATAAGTATATTAGTTTCCCGTAGATAGTTATGCACGGGACTAAAGGTGTGTGTGTAACCGGGTAGCAGGTGTTTCAATGAGAGATCTACGACTCCATTATTTTTAAGCTGATCAAACATCTGTTTACGTTGCGCATCATATTTTGAGCAGACTAATAGAAAGTGTACAACATCGTCTGTGACTTTGCAGTTTTCACAAATTTCACTCGGGCTTTTCCCTATTTTGTGAAGATATTTATTTACATTAATAGAGCCAGATCTTAATCTGTAAATTATTCGTTCATCTTTTCTATTCATTGGTGGAATAGTAATCTTAAATGATACATTATTTTGGAAGGAGTGTAGTAATCTTCCCTTTGGGTTATCTAACCACTGTTTTTGCCAAATTTGTTTTAAAATGTTTTTTGTTAAACATTTGATGTCTTCTTTATAAAGGGGAATATGACAATCTACTGTATCTTTATAAAGAGCCACTTAAGCAGTCTGGTCTGCAATTTCGTTTCCTAAAATTCCGACGTGGCTTGGGATCCACTCAAATATTACGTTACTACCTAGTTTGACTAACTGGTTGTATAAAAATATAATGTCGTACAATAAATTTTTTTTACCTTAAATAAATTACTCTTTAAGGCTTGGAGAGCTGATAAAGAGTCGACAAACACAATAACATTATTTGGTTTAAATTCTTCTAACCATATAAGAGACAGAAATATTGCCATAAGCTCACAAGTGAAAATTGACATATTCTTAGGCAGTTTGAAACCTTTTTTATTCCCATTTCAGGTATTGCAAATGCACATGAGGTTTTATTAGAATTTGGATCTTTAGATCCGTCCGTATATATTTTTAAAAACTGACGGTACTGCGTATCAATCATGAAGTTACTTTCACTTCGAATTAAGTGTGGATTATCCTTTTTCGAGATGAGATTCGAGAGTTGTGTACATACACGGGGTTTAGTCAAATACCAAGGGGGTGTTGGGAATTGTTTGTATTTGTATATTTGGTTAATATCTACATCATGTTGATTAATCATATCTTTTGAAACAATAAAATATGGTTTTTTATTCTGTTTTATTTCCCTGGAGTAGCAAAGAAATGTTGCTTTTTTTGGCCAAACTTTCCTTAGTTGGATGGTTGTCTGCATGACTAGATATATTTAAAAATGATTTTGTAATAAGACACTGTCTACGTTCTTCGTAGGGTGGGTCACCCATTTCTACTTGTATTCCACTTGTGGCTACATTTTTATATGCACAAGTACAAATTCGAAGTGCTTGACTTTGCACCCGGTCCAGTATTTTCTTTACGGAATGTGAGGCGGAATTATATACTTCACATCCGTAGTCTATTTTAGATCTTATAAGTGCAATATATATGTTTCTAAGAGAATGGCTGTTTGCTCCCCACTTAGTACCTGTTAGAAGTTTCATGCAATTTAAGACTTTACTGCATTTTGCCTCTATATATTGTATATGTTTTAACCAATAGATATAGGAAGATGTGAAGTCAATTTACTATCAATAATTATTCCTAAAAATTTCACCTCATTGACTACTTGTAATAAACTGTTACCTAAAGTTAATACTAACTTCTCAGT
The DNA here is from genome assembly GCA_037788925.1 of Mytilus galloprovincialis. NCBI lineage: Eukaryota > Metazoa > Mollusca > Bivalvia > Mytilida > Mytilidae > Mytilus > Mytilus galloprovincialis. Next base: position 41,331,916 of record CM075338.1, read on the forward strand.
CTTTTTCTTTCTACTAAAGACAATAGCTACAGTTTTAGAGGGGGAAATGAGAAATCCCCATTTATCACAACATGATTTGATATTGTGAAGATCTTTCTGTATTCTCCTTTGAATATAACCAACATTTTTACCACATAGCCATATTGCACTATCGTCTGCAAATTGGGAAATAGAACAATTATTAATACATGAAGAGAGATCGTTTACCATAATATTGAATAATGTCGGGCTGATGCAACTTCCTTGAGGGGTACCGTTTTGGATCGTGAGAGTATCAGAAAGAGTGTTATTTATTTTGACCTGTATTGTTCTGTTAGTGAGAAAACTATTAACCCAACCGAGCATGTTACCTTTTATCCCAATTTTAACCATTTTGTTTAGAAGTCCAAACTTCCATATCATATCAAATGCTTTCTGGAAGTCAATAAATACTCAAACTAAATATTCTTTCTTTAAAAATGATTTTTGTATATCGTTATCAAGTCTGATTATTTGTTCCATCGTACTTCTATTTTGACGAAATCCACTCTGATAAGGTGAGTATATATGATTTTTCTCAAGGTACCATCTCAGTCTGTTATTAATCATCTTTTCCATATTTTTTACAAAATTAGATGTTAAAGCTATTGGTCTATATACATGTGGGTCACTTGAATCTTTCCCCTTTTTAAAGCTTGGAATTATTATTGAATGTTTCCAAGCCAGAGGAAGATCTTGTGAGAACCAAATTCTGTTATATAATAAAAGAAGTACACCAAGTGATTTATTACTAAAGCTTTTAAACATACTATAGGTAACCTTATCTTTACCAGGAGATGTATCTGATGTATCAGCAATAGCATCCTGTAATTCATTAAGTGTAAATGGTTCATTATAACTTTGGGAGTTTTCAGAAAAATAATGTTTCATGTTTTCAGCTTCTATAGACTCAATATGTTCTTTATGTGATATAAATGCTTCTGAATAGTTACTTGAACTACTTACATAGGCAAATGCTTCAGCTAATATATATTAGCCTTTTCTTTAGTAGATTCATATATTTTATTTTTGTAAATCAAAGTAGGCATAATTAGAGAACTAATTGTTTTACCCATCATTCTCTTAATTGTATTCCACACTTGCCCTATATTATTATTATTATTCAAGCCACTGCAGAAGGTTTCCCAATATTTTTGCTGTGTTAATTTAATAGTATTTCTACATTCCTTTTCTTTTTCTTTGTATAATAAATAATCATGTCCACCCCCCGTATGCCTGACCTTGTTACGAGCTTTATTGCGTTCTTTTACCACCAATGCACAGTTTTCATTCCACCAGGGGACTTCTGGTTTATTATTTTTTCTTCTTTTCTTAGAAGGGATGTGCTCACCAGCAATTTTAATGATAGTGTTAGTGAGATGAGTACATGATTCATTAATATTGTCAGTAATCATGCTCTCACTAAGTTGTTTATGACATGAGCTGGCGAACCCATCCCAATCAGCTTTTTTATAGTTCCAAATCAACTCGTGTTCGCTGTTTGAAATAGATGAAATTTGATTAAATGTTAACTGTATTACAAAATGATCACTACCATATAATGATTTATTATCTACTGTCCACGTTATTTGATGTGCTAACTGTACACTAGACATTGATATATCAATACATGACAATTGTAGATCGGATGGGTTTTGTCTAGTACCTGATCCATCCTTTAAAACTATAATATTATTGGTACTAATAGCATTCTGCAATGAGTTACCTTTAGTGTCACTTTTATTACTACCCCATAGATAATGATGAGCATTAAAGTCACCACAGATAATAAATTTACCTTCAATTTGATTCAAGAGATTTATTTAATCATCTTCTTTTGTGTCTGTTGATGCATCATATAGGCTTATAATGGTGACCATATCACTGTTTATTAATATTTGAGCAACAGAAGTTTCAAATTTTGAAGTTATTTCTTTCTTAGAGTATTGGATGTCTACTTTGACATACATAGCTGTGCCACCCCCCTTTATACCATCTCTAACTGAAAAATCTGCAACTGTGTAACCGTTAATTTCAATGAGATCATTTTCACTTTTAAACCAAGTTTCTTGTAGGCATATTACATCTGGATGAATAGAGGAATTTGATAAATTTCATATATATTCTGGACCATTGCTATGAAAGCTATGGCAATTCCACTGATGTATAACAAATGAACTAGTCATTATTGTTATTAATATAATTATAAAATACATTATGTTAGTAATGATGTTCTTCAAATTAATACTCTTTAAGTATATATATATATGTATTGATTATTTTAAATTTTAAATACTGATGGACTGACTTTTTTCAATATAATGTTTCATTTGATCTGTGTCAACATTACACAAGTTTAGAGTTTTTGCCACTTCACTGATGTACTTTGCTACATTCTCTACTGTAATTCTCTCTTTTGGAGCATTAATTATATGAGTAATTGCAATAGTCAATATTGATACCATTTGGGAAACAGAAGTACTTACTTCACCCAATATAGGTTTTTTTTTGGGGTTTAGTTTTACTGCTAAATTGCATATTTAATTATTTTTCTGCAACGAACATGACAAAGGACTTCAAGTTAGTGTCTTCACCTTTTACAATTTTGGTGGCTTCACCAACAGATATTTTTAATTCCTTGCTCTTTTTGAGAGCTTTTTGTTTTTCCACTCTTTTAGGACAGTCTTTGGAGTTTGCCTGATGAGGACCTTTGCAGTTTACACACACTGCTGTATCAGTATTACACTGGCCTTCATGTCTTAAACTACACTTAACACATGCTTTATCCCTTTTACAATTTGTGGCAACATGGCCAAACTGTTGGCTTGGGTACAAAAAGTTTAACTCTGTACTTTAGAAACCCAATGCATACAGATGTTGGCATTTGTGGTATGCTAAAGTACAATTTTATAGTTCTAGATGGTGCTCTTTTGGCTTGTTGTTTGTCATAATATGTAAGCCTTGTGGCTTTTGTGACCCCATATTCATTTAATGCATATTTAATGTCTTCCTCAGAATATTCCTGAGGTACATTATATATGCATCCTTGTGAGCTCAGAAGACTTTGTGGTTTAGAGCAATTGACTTGCCATTCACCTAGCTGAGTCGCTTTCATCAGATGTTTTAGTTGCATACCATCCATACAGTTTACAATAATGTTACCAGATCTTATTGGTCTAATATTTTTAACAATGCCATACTCCTTTGAAATATTTTTTTGAATTTTGATGGGATTTTCTTCTGCTAGGCGAACACCTCTAGCACTGATAATAATATGCTGGTTGTCGGGGACAGAGGATCGAGGGGCATTGCGTAATGGTCTATATCGGACTGTGGCTGGGGTTTGAATTGCATGTGAATAACTTTTATTTGGACTAAGGGTTGCAAATTTGCGTTTCTTGCTTTCTCTTTCTATAGAATTATCAGACATACCTCTTGTGGAGAAGTCAGACTCATAGCCTCTGCCTACTGAAGAGTTTTCTTCAACAGATTCAAAACAGTCGGAGTCCGCCATTTTGTTTTGTACTCACAGAATACAAACAAGAAAAAAATTCGAAGTTTTTACCACTAATGTAATAAAAAACTTACAAAAATAGCGATAATATACTGAATAGTTGTCTAAGAAAGACGTACAATCAATTTCATAAATGAATACCTCAATAGACTATCAAAAAATTGATTTCAAAACAGATTCTTCTCTCAGTGAAAAAAAACCGCCGATTGATCCGGGACTCGCCGACCCGAATAGGTATTGATAAAAGTGTTGAATCCGCCAAAATGGAAACCGTCAAAATATTTCGTATACCTTATTCAATGTAAATCGCGAAATTTTACACCCGCGAAAATAACCCGCTATACGGTATTTTTTTCATATTCTTAAAATATAATGCATCGCACTAACAATGTGTTTTTTTCAGCAAGGTTCATAAACATGATGATTGCCTGTGTTCTTTTCCCTCTTCTTCTGTCAGGAATTCAGGCTGTTGAGGGTATGTTTGTTTTAGTAATTCTTTTATTTGTTTTTGTATAATTCTGTTATAACTATATTTTAGACCGAAGTGATTTTCCTCAACAATTTTCGTTAATGTGAGATTTGTAATATACACCATGCAATACATGCAATAGAAAACGATAACGTAGGAACATTTAAACTCATAGATCGAAAATGAACTGACAACGCCTAGCTAAAAAAGAGAAAGACAAAAAGACAAATAATAGTGAACAAAACACAACATATAAAACTAAAGAATAAGCAACACAAACTCCATCCAAACTGGTGGTGATATCAGGTGATGCAGAAGTGAATGCAGATCCTACTGCACTTGTGACACCCGTCGTGTTGCTCATTACAAATCCGCTAAAATAATGAAATACGGTAGTTCACATTTGTTAAATGGGAACGGATTGTAGTTTAGAAATAAAGAACACGCCCGATATCATCTGTGAAACGGATATACCATGGTCAACCAACTCGAAATGGCGTCCGTAAAAATAACGAATGAACGATTTCAACTTAACCAGTTGGAATTCTTGGTTTAATAGCAACCTTGTGAGCAGCAAATCTCTAGCAAGGAAATCATAAAAGGAAATACAAGACCGGGAATATCGCATCAATTCGGAGATATAATGTATACTCCGCAGGCAGGCACAACTGGATTGCTGCTGCATAGAAATGAACAGTTCACCATTGAGTTAAGTGGTTAGTTTAACACTTTTATTGTTTTGATCATTCCATGCTTTTACAGAGTATGGTCTTGAACAATTTGTGAGAATGCATGCTTATTGTTGAAGACTCTATATTCCTCAAAGTATGTCTATGTACATATCATATATTCATATATCACTTGACTTTTTCGACTTTTTTTTTGCAGTGTGCTCCAATCAACCAGCAGATATTGGATTTCTAATTGACGAATCAGGAAGTGTCAGTCTAACGAACTTCAATATCAATCTTGATTTTGTCAAGAAATTTGTGGACGCTTTTGACATTGGGAACAGTTATGTAAAAATTAGTGTTTTTGCATTCCATACCTCAATCGGAAATGGTTTTTATTTCAGTTGCTGCAACGATAAAGTCAGCATTAAATCAAAGATAGACAATATGAATTATAATTCCGGGGGTGAAAATTTTGAAATAGCATTAAATTTCGCACGAAACAATATGTTTCAAACCTACAATGAAACTCGTGACTTCTCACTAAAAATCTTAATATTTTTCACAGACGGTCGATCTTCAGTTCAAGATAGCGGAAGTTTACTTCATCAGCTTGGAGTCATTGTGTTTGCAATAGGTATTGGAAGTTATGTTGACAGAGCTCAACTTAATCAGATAGCATCAAATGAAAGTTATGTATTTGTGCTGCCAAATTATTCTGACTTAGTAGGTCAAGGATACAATGATATACTTTCAATAGTTTGCACTGGTAAGTTTTGAAATTAATCTAATACAATCTAAATACTTGGAATGATTGTCATTGGATGATCACTATAGCCAGTGGCCTACATTTCTTGCTAATATTTTTTCGTGTTTTACGGACTTTCCCTGATCAGACAATACTAGTATTTTACCTTGAACTATACACGCTTAACTGTATTTTTATATAACTTTCGAAATCAATAAATTAATACCTAAAGGTATTGCTTATACTTTTTGATGAAGACATATTGTTCAATTGTCATCAAATGTCACAAAGGACTTTGCTTACAGCTTTCATAGAACTATTTGTTTTAAGTGGGTTTAATCACGTGTTCAGCGCACAATGTTAACTCTCAATTTGTTTTAACACTGACGCGAATGATAGTTTTTTTCTCAACAAATAAAAGTTAAATAGTAAGAACAGTGTTTGATTTTAGTAATTTTATAATATTCAACTAGCTATTACATAGAGAGAAGGTGTTGGATATACTTTTTGAAGATATATTCCTGGTATTCTAAATGGTCAAAACTGACGATTTTATGATTTACATTTTAAATGCACAGTATTTTATTTGAAAGTAAATGCTTAATATGAGTATTTATTAATTTTGATGTACTAATTCTGAAGTAAATTATTTTCGCAAACACGAGATTTAACAAAACAAAGAGGACTTACGTGACACAACAATGAAAACTTTTACTAAAAACTTGGCAAGGTCAACTTATTTGTTTGTTGTGGTGTTATGTCAAATCACATGCGTAGATAAATACATAGGTTTTGCATTTATTTATGAAATTCTTCCTTATACATTATAGGTTTAAAGTATAACGAGTATAACGATTATCATAATATATATTCTTGCATCAATTTACCATTCATTGAACACGGATAAAATTAAATTTTAGAAAAATAGCGCTTACCAAATAACAAAGGCATACAGCGTATTCAATGTTTTGTATCTATGCCATATTTGAAACAAACAATTCTCTAACTGAAGAGATTGCTTTGATATTGGTGAATAAATTTTAAAGTATAATGGTAATAAAAATAGTGAGTAAGAGATTTTCTTTCGTTTAAACAGTTTCATCTGAAGATTAGAATACTTGTATATACATGTTTCGTGATGATATTTATTTTTTATGATCCGATTAACCAACTTTGCACAGATTTTATTATCGAGATGGACAGAGTGATCTAGTAAGTCTTCATTTTTCAATAATTTCCGTAGTTTTCGATTAAAAACTAATTCTTCATAAACTTATTAAATAAGAGGCTCTCAAGAGCCTGTGTCGGTCACCTGCATTTACTGATGCTTTGGAAGTCGTGTAAGATAAGGTTAACATGTTTAACCCACCACATTATTTATGTATGTGCCTGTCCCAAGTCAGGAGCCTGTAATGCAGTGGTTGTCGTTTGTTTATGCGTTACATAGTTTTTTTCGTTCATTTTTTCATACAAATTAGGCCGTAAGTTTTCTCGTTTGAATTGTTTTATATTTTCATATCGAGGCCGCTTATAGCTGACTATGCGGTATGGGCGTTGCTCATTATTGAAGACCGAACGGTGACTTATAGTTGTAAATGTATGTGTCATTTTGGTCTCTTGTGGATAGTTCTCTCATTGACAATCATACCATATCTTCTTTTTTGATATAAGCATTATAATAAATAAATAAATAATGGATATTAATAGATACAATAACGAGATCTAAGATAATAACAAAAAACTGCAAAATTTCCGCAAATTTACTTACTCAGGGGCAGCAACCCAACAATGCATTTATCTGATAAACATGTTTACCCCATGAAGGATTTGCTCTAAATGCTTTAGTTTCAGAAATATAAGCCAAACACTGGATTTTACCCATATGTTCTTTTTTCAGCCATGTCGGCCATTTTGGTTGGTAGGCTGTGTCATTGGACCTATTTTTAAAACTAGATACCCTACTGTAGTAATGATTGTGGCCAAGATTGGATAAATTTAGCACTGTAGTTTCTGAGAAGAAGATTCTTGTACAAGATTACAAAAAAATGACGAAAAAGTGTTTAAATATTGACTATATAAAACAATAACTTCTTAAGTGGTCAACTGACAATTTTGGTCATGTTGACTTATTTGTAGGTCTTATTTTCCTGAACATTATTGCTGTTTACAGTTTATCTCTATCTATAATAGTATTCAAGAAAATAATCAAACAATGCAAAATTTCCTTAATAACCAATTTTAGGGCAGCAACCTAACAACGTTATCGGATTCGTCTGAAAATTTGTGAGCGGATCGATCTTAACATGTTAATTTGATGAACATTTATATCCTTGTAAGATTTGCCCTAAATGCACTAGTTGCAAAGATATAAGCCAAAAACTGCATTTTACACCTAAATTCTAATTTTAGCCATGTCGGCATTTTGTTTGGTAGGCGGGGTCATCGGACACATTTTTCAAACTAGATACCCAAATGGGGATGATGGCCAAGTTTGGTTAAATTCGGCCCAGTTGTTTCAGAGGGGTGATTGTTTTTGTAAAAGTTGACGGATGACCGACGGACGACGGACGACGGACACCAAGTGATGAGAAAAGCTCACTTGACCTTTCAAGTAAGGTGAGCTAAAAAATATTTTTTTCAGCTCTTTTGTCCAATCCATGTGAACGAATTCCACAACAATATCAAATTCAAGGTACATGTGTTTGGAATGGTGGCGCCAAGTACACATGTCTGAGTCCAGATGTCTTTACAGGTAATAACTGTCGAACAGGTTTGCGTTTTCTTATAGACAAAAAAGACTTAAATTGTTATGATATTTGTTCAATTGTATATGTATCATGTTTAAACGCTATGTCAACAATAATAGCAGGATTGAGGATTTCAGTTTGATGAATGATGGCAAATTTTATATTATATTTACTCTATTAAATGCTACTTCTAAATTCATTTGAATTTTTTTAATTTAAAATTAAATCTAGATTTGTTTATAGAAGTTATCATTTGTTTATTCTAATCAAAATAAATCCATAAATTAAAATAATGTTCACTTGTTGTTTTAATGTTGTATTTAACGTTATTATTTTAAGAAAAAAATTCAGTGTCAGTATATTGGGGACTACCTTAAAATGATCAAAAAGAGAATGCTTTCGAGTAATCGTATTTTAATTAACAAATTATATGGCTAATTAGGAGAACTAATCTAACAATTTACTATTCGATGCTGACTTTAATCTACATTTATATTAATTCAAAATGCATTTCTGGTATATTAAATGTTCTTCTTAATGATTTATGTTTAATGCATTTTAACTATGCTTGCACAAAACACTTTCTTTATTATTTATTTTATTGTAATTTTGTAATGTGTGTTGTACTTAAATATGTTGTTCCCACATATGTTATATACTTTTTAATACGTTTGTTTATTTACTTTGAAATGTATGATTTAAAGCAAAGGCTGATTCAAATAAGGCAAATACTTAATAGTTGATTTAACTAAAGAAGACAACTCGATCAAGACGTAGGGAACAAGCCAAAGTGATAAATATTTTCAACGATTGAAAGAAATTTAGTTTTTCATATGTATCATTTTGAATAGGTAGTATACGTATCTTCTTTACCATGTATCAAAGTATGCTGACAGTTTATTTAACAGATATAGCATTAATAGAAGACAGTTCTGACGGTTTGATCAGAAAATAATATCCCTAAGAATATGAATATATCAATGGCAGAATAAAGAGAGATAACGAAAGGCATACCACAAAACAACCAAATTGGTATGTTTTTTTTTATCATTGCTTTGAACTGACAAAGAAAAGTATTTAAAAAAAATAATGCTACCCGAAAATAGACAAGGCTCTGTGCTGAAGACCGTTCTTTGACCTATAATAGTTTTATTTTAAAAAATTGTGACTTGGATGGAGAGTTGTCTCATCGGCTTTCATACCACATCTTTTTATGACTATATGTTAGTGATGCTTTTCGACTACTTATTATATAAACAGTGGAGTTAATTAATGATCCAATATAATTAATCAATTTTTGTTTCTATTTTAAAATATTTATAAGTGGCTTTAAATCAATGTATTTTTTATGTGTCGATTGAAATAATAGATGGTGAGGAAAACGTAAGGTAAGAAAATATTAAACTCCGAGAAAAGTTTGAAACGGAAAGTACCTAATCATTTGGCAAAATTAAAAGCTCAAACAGAGATAACGGATTTAAACTGGTTTTATAAGTAGCGTAACCTCTGACTTGTATGACAGTCTCATAAAATGTCAACATCTTGACAGCAATGAGTGAATAAAATAAATAAACATAATCAGGATAATAGGTAAAAGCTGTCAAATATGAGGGCACAACAATCAGCATTGTGCTTTAATCTGATTCACTATAAAAGCAAGCAAATATGTAAAGGAAGATCAACGCATATGAATCTAGCTCGTTACCACAAATGAACGACAAAAAAAACCCCAAAAATTAACCATAGTGCAATAACAAAAAATGCGTGATGCGTAAGTATAGAAACGATGATGAACTATCCACAAGTGATACCGACAGAGTTAAGGAATTGATGAAATAACTTTTTATCATATAAAATAGATCTTTTAAAAGGAAACTTACGCACTACAAAAATAAAGAAAAAGACATGTCTTTATCCAATTGTATGAAACAAGGGAAAAAAATTGAAATCTTTTTAGCAATAAAATTTTGCCACGCATACTTCAACCAAGTTTCCTGATAAATGAATCAATGTGTTGCCACACAATGTGAATTCCAGTTTACAATATTTGTTAAGCTTGTTGTGAATAAGATTTATACTTCTTCACTATTATAAATATTTGATAATGATTGACAAAAGACGTAAGACATGTATCACATACCCTTTTCAAGCCTGGCATAGTCCATGAATGTATCTATCCCCCTTTGGAGCACCTCAAATGTGTTTTCCCCAGAACTCCCCAGACAGCGATTAATTTGCTGTATCCCTTTGTTGTCAGAGAAACACATTTGTCAGTATGTTCGATTAATTCAAACATGTGTTCATTGACTTATCTCTTTCAAATGAAAAAACGAAGATTTTTCGGTCTAATCTCTTTTTTTTTACAGATTTTCAGAGAAGTGTAACCAGAGAGTGACCTGTTATATCGAACGAGATCATAGTTGAACATTTGACGTCCAGGTGTCGAATATCCTGGCATAACTCGAAATGCAATCTCATAGGGAGAAAAATGGGCTACTGCATATAGCATGGACGAATTCCTGAGAATTCAACACCAGAATAAATTGACTACAGAACAATTCGATTTCCGACAGTTCTGTATTTTTATATTCAACTGATGTGCTATCATACTCTATTATATCAACTTAATACAAGTACCTGATACTGATAGAAATTGTGTGTATATTTACGATTTAGGGTAATCAAATGTTTTGAAATATGATGTCATGCATTTAAAGCATAATTAATTCGTTATCAATGCTTTTTAGTTGTAACTTGGAGAAATATATGTTTACGGCATATCATTTTAATCAGATTTATAACTTGTATGTTAATACGTTTAATGTATAATTGTAAATATAAGCGAGGTTGGTATTAATAGATCTTTAAGTATCTAATGAAATGTATGTGCCGAATTTTATTAATTTCAAATAACATGTATTAAAAAAAAAACATAAGATAGATTAACATTAATGCGTAAAAAATAGATATACGCGTGTAAGTTAAAATGATTTTCTGATAGTTGATATTGTTCAATACATCAAGTTTTCCTCGATTACATTGTCATTTTAGTTGCGAACCATACATAATTGCACAATATTTTCAAACCTAGGTGCAAAGACGGCGCTGTAGCAGTACTTGTTCTACAGTGCAACTGGATAAATATCCCCTTGGTCTGAATACAATGTGACATCAAATCGAATTATTATATCAATCCATAACTCATACATTGAGAAGGCAATTTGAAACAAAATTCTCCGTTAGGATATATGATAAAGTGATTAATACATGATAAAATCCATATTACATACTGACTTTGTACAGACTGTTTTGTTTGTACGAAATGAAGGATTAAACAAGGTTGTATAGCACACAGAACCCCCCCCCCCCACTCGTACAATCATATAATTTCGCATGATGAAAACAGAGTGTGAGCAAAAAAAAACATATATAATAGATAAAATTGTTATTAACTGTGATGCAGCAGTCAATAATCTTAATCCTCTTAAAAATATTTCACAAAAAGAAACAAAATGGCATATGCATTTGATGAAGACATGAAGCAAAAACACAAAAATACTGAACTCTTAGAAAAGTTAAAAACGGAGAGTCCCTTATTAAATTGCAAATTCAAAAGCTTAGACACATCAAACTGATGTATAACAACTGTATTTTTTCTTGCTGTGTACAGAATTAAGGCAACAGTGGTATACCGCTGTTCGAAATGCATCAATCGATTCAGAAAAACAAAAATTCCGATTACAAACTAAAACTAAGAGAAACACATCAAATATAAGAGGAGAACAACGATACAACAGAAACACAATACTACAATGCAACACCAAGAGAAACGAACTATGATATAACAACGACCATTTTTCTTACTTAGTACAGGACATTTTAACAAAAAATGGTGGATTGAACATGGTTTGTGGCTAGCGAAACCTCCCACTTTTATGGCAATGTTGAATATAAAATTTAAATGACAACATTATATGACATGACTACAATTAAAATAAATGGGAGAACATACATGTACAATAGACAGAAAAGCACACAAGTAAATACCATTAAAAGGTACCAGGCTTATAATTTGATACGCCAAACGCGCGCCTCGCACACACAAGACCCACCAGTTACGCTGTGATAAAGAAGGTGCGAAAGCCACAACAAACACAAAGTTAAAGAGCATTAAGGACCAAAAGTTCCAAATCGTTATGCCAAATACGGTTAAGGTTATCTGTCTGTGATAAGAAAAAAAACCTGAATATTTAGAATAATTCATACTTTTGCAAACAGTAAATTTATAAAAATGACTATATAATACATGTAGATATGCATGCTAACACCGAAGTGGTGACTAACTACGGAATAAAAACCAACACGTAAAACAACCTAAATCAGCACATGAAAAAAGCACAGCCGAACAACGTATTTCAGGCATTTTCCTATTTAGACACATAATAGATACTATACATACAAAGTTCATAAGGTAAATGAAAAACAAGAATACAAAATAAAACCATACCACAATTATAAGTTTTGTATGATCGCAATTGACGCAACTACCAACCAATTTTTTAATAAAGTGAATGTCGCAATTAATTTTAACCGTACGGCTTTCAACGATTAAAAAACCCAGAACGTATACTCGGCTCTAGATGGTCCTGCCATGACACATATGAAAGAATTTAATTCAGAAAACGAACGGCCTCATCTATAAATAACAAGTTTAGATAAATGACAGACAAGAACCAACGTCAGCCTCATTATTACAGGCTCCTGAATTTAGACACACCCATGACACAGAATATTGCGGGCTTAACCATGTTAATGAGCGCTCTATATTCCATTTATCCGGGGTAGTGTATGCACAGTGTAACATAAGAAACACTGTCAACAAATAAATACGTAGGACCAATACAAAGAAGGACATAAGAAAAAAATACAGAACGTGGTAAGGTATTTATTTATTTAACTCATCTAAAAGATAAAAATACACAGAGTAAGTATCTGAAAGTACTCGCAGTAACTAACACCTAGTTCAATTTACAGCTAACAAAATCAATATCTCAACCAATTAAAATAATATTCAAGATTTAATTACAGACTTGGTAACCTTTTATGATTAGTTTTTTATGCCCCACCTACGATAGAAGAGGCGCATTATGTTTTCTGGTCTGTGGCTCCGTTCGTCCGTCTGTGCGTCCGTTTAGGTTAAAGTTTTTGGTTAAGGTAGTTTTTGATGAAGCTGAAGTCCAATCAACTTGAAACCTAGTACACTTGTTGCTTATGATATGATCTTTTTAATTTTAAAGCCAAATTAGACTTTTAACCCAATTCCACGGTCCACTGAACATAGAAAATGAATGTGGGAGTTTCAGGTTAAAGTTTTTGGTCAAGGTAGTTTTTGATGAAGCTGAAGTCCAATCATCTTGAAACTTAGTACACTTGTTGCTTATGATATGATATTTCTAATTTTAAAGCCAAATTAGACTTTTGACCCCAATTTCACCGTCCACTGAACATAGAAAATGAAAGTGGGAGTTTCAGATTAAAGTTTTTGGTCAAGGTAGTTTTTGATGAAGCTGAAGTCCAATCAACTTGAAACTTAGTACATATGTTCCCTATAGTATAATCTTTCTAATTCTAATGCCAAATTAGATTATTACCCAATTTCACGGTCCATGGAACATGGTAAAGGATAGTGCGAGTGGGGCATCCGTGTACTTTGGACACATTCTTGTTTTCAGTAAATTAATAAGATCGTATCATCAACCTTTGCAGGTTGGGTAACAAACATCACCGAAAACTAAAGGATGTACTTACACGAAAGTAAAATGATAAAGACGTCAGTTTTTAGAATCTGGGGCCAGTTTCACGAAGCTGTATTAGGACTAATACATGTCTTAGGATGGTCTGAGGACATATCTTAGTCCTAAGTGGGTTTCACAAAGTGGTAATAACTTAGGACATCTCTTAAAGTTGTTCATAAACTTAGGACTGCTCGAGAGGTGTCTTTTGATGGTCTTAGGATATTCATACGTTTATTTATATAATTTACACTTATTTTCTATATTAATTTTGCAAATTATTTATCTATTGTCTAATAAGAACATCTCCCTTTACTGCTCCTAACTAAAACTTTATAGGCTGACGAATTATCAACATTGATTCATCAATAAAAAACATTCGATATATTTATAGGAATAATGCACAATTTTTATCCTTTTACCTTATTCATTTACTGTAATCGATACAGTGACAAAATGAATTCAACTCACGTTTTCTTTATCATCACATTATATTTTTTCCCCTTAATTTACATTTACATGAATATTTTAATAAATCCATGTTAATATTTGAAAATTTAAAGAACTTGCGACATGTTTAGGATATGTTAGCTAAGATCATCGTAAGACAGCTTCGAGACGAGGTCTGATATGTCCTAGGATAGTCATTAGAGGATTATAAGACATTTCCTAAGACATATCCTAGGACAGGTCTTAGGATATCTTCGTGAAACTGGCCCCTGTTCTTTAAAACCATTATGTATTATTTGTGAAGTTGAAACAGAATACTCACCAAAAAGGTCTTGTTATATTCTGATGAACTTTGTTCCTAAATCCGATAATATGTATTCATAGTTGCTTTTCAAAAAATCACAAACAGACGAAGCGATCTTAATAGTATAACAAAGTATACCTTGTTTTACTTGTTAATGAATGTACATATCAATCATAATTATAATTAGAAATTCTTCGCAATTTTACAAAAGTCTATTGCATTATAGTAAAGGTACATACCATATTGTATCGATATAAAAAATACGGAGATGTAGTTTGCTTTAAAAGAAGCCAAAAATCAACGAATGTACAAATAAAGTCGATGTACAAAATTAGATGAATTCCTACAGCCTGAGTGTAACATTGTATCATTAATGAGAGTAATGTGAAATTCAAACTTCGACAAAAAATAAACGAGGAGATACGCGTAATAAGTCATTGTAAATCACAAATAACTGTGAAGTGATTTTATCAAACAAATTTTTGACTGTGTGTTATTTCATATTGAAAGATCGTAATTTATAAACTTAAGCACAATTTATCTATGTCATTGGTAAATTTTTAGCAGTGATATAATCATAGCATTACAACAAAGATACATGATTATAAAACAGATACAGTTCATAAAAGCAGTGTCTATAATTAACCACTTGGTGTATCTCTTAAGTTCAAAAATTTGAATAGGCATTAGGTGACCAATTACGACATCGCTGATGAATTTTTTTTATAATTGACCATCAAAGAATCAATATCTTCATTTAGGCGAAAGTCCTAATAAGCCTTGTTATGATAATGAACTATATGGAACTGAGTATCAACCAGATTGAAACTTAATTCATTTTATATTTGTTATTCATATACTATTTAAACTCTTAAAATTAGTATGAATACCCCTCTGGTATTCTTCTCCCCTTTTCAAAAATAGTATCCCAGCGGGCACATCAACGTTGCTTCAACGTTGAAACAACGTCATGCTGAAACGTTGAATCAACGTTGAAATATAGGTTGAAAATGAAAGGTCATTTCAACGTTGAAAATACAACGTTGCATCAACGTTTAGATATCAACGTTGATTCAACGTTGAAAACTCATAGTTGATACAACGTTGAGAATGTTGATAATTAGTTTCTTTATAATGTTTGTGCTATTTTCACATTTCTTGATCAGTGTGAGAAAAATCTTTATTGAAATATCTGTTCTCTGCAAATGATTGGATGACATTTATCAATACCTCAAAATTTCTTGGTTTCTTCTGAATTTTCCTAGTGTGACGACATGAAAAAAGGTGACCATGCCTGATGACCTCAAAAGGAATGATAACACAAATAAGTCCATAGTACATGGATGCCCCACTCGCACTATAATTTTCTATGTTCAGTGGACCATGAAATCGGGGTTTTAATTTTGCATAAATATAAAGATCATATCATAGGGAACATATGTGTACTAAGTTTCAAGTTGATTGGACTTCAACTTCATCAAGAACTACCTTGTCCAAAAACTCTAACCTAAAGAACAGACGGACGGACAAAAGAATGAACGGACAGACGCACAGATCAGAAAACATAATGCCACTCTTCTATCGTAAGTGGGGCATAAAAATCATTTGAGAAACAGATTAGGACACTCTAACTCAAGTAATATGATATTTCTCCACTCTCAACAGTTAAATATTAATTATCTAAAGAGCTCAAAGCACAGATAAGGACACTTTTACTCAAGTAATAGGATATTTCTCCACTCTCAACAGTTAAATATGAATTATCTAAAAAGCTCAAAGCAATTTGGTAGACTAACAACCAGTTCATTGTAACGCCTCTGGTGTAAGTTGGTCAGCTCTTCGTATGTTAATACAAAGCATTTTTGTTGGAGGCTCCACGCACTTTTTTTTTTAGAGAAAAAGAAGATTGAAAGACATTTATTAAAATATTTGATTAGGATGAATGGATAGTTGGTTGTTTAACATTCAGTGACAAGTCAAATGCATATGCAGGACAAACATGAGAGCAGACATGCTGAGGACGGTTATAAATGTACTAGCTCACTAACAGTTCACACATGTCACCTTGCCCAGACACATATTTTCTAACTGGAGGCTAACCACTCTTCAATGCTATATGTTTGGTGGAAAAGCGGCAAATACCAATTTTATAATCTTTGGTTTGAACTAACCTGCCATACAATTATTTAGTCAATATGAGTCATTAAAAACAAGATGAAAAGAGCATTTATTTATTTCCAGTATCCTCATCCTGCCTCTTGTTTTTTTTTCGTTCCTCCCTCCACCTTCACGTCTTTCAGGGGCATATCTAAGGAACCTGGACATTTCACTCTTCATCATGGTTTCGGTTGCGTCAACCAACCCAGGAAAGGACTCTGAGACACATTCTGTTTGTAAAAAAAACAGTAACAATTAAATCACAGAAGTAAATAAACAGCTGCGCCACGAGCGCATGATACGCCCGTCGTCTAACTCTTGTGTGTGAAGTTTTATGCAATAGTCATAAATAGTTTCTGAGATACGGCACGACATGTGAAAACCCTTCCTTTTTTACAAACAAGAGTGGACACACTGAAATGTCTCGCCTTCTTTACTAATCATTGATATTATGTTGATAGTCCTAAGTATAAAGCGTTATTACAACTGTCACATAAACTTAACATTAAACAAGATAGTTAAACAAAGACCAATGAACCATGAAAATGAGGTCAAGGTCAAATGAACCATGCCAGGCAGACATGTACAGCTAACAATGCTTCCATACAACAAATATAGGTGACTTATTACTTATAGTTTAAGAAAAATAGACCAAAACACAAAAACTTAACACTGTCCAATGAACCGTGCAATTGAGGTCATGTTCAAATAAAACCTGCGGGACTGACATACAGATCATAATATATTTCCATACACCAAATATAGTTGACCTTTGGCATATAATATTAGATAAAAAGATCAAAACTTAAAAACTTAACTTTGACCACTGAACCATGAAAATAAGGTCAAGGTCAGATGACATCTGCCCGCTAGACATGTACACCTTACAATCATTCCATACAACAAATATAGTAGATCTATTGCATAAAGTATGAGAAAAACAGACCAAAACACAAAAACTTAACTATAACCACTGAACCATGAAAATGAGGTCAAGGTCAGATGACACCTGCCAGTTGGACATGTACACCTTCCAGTCCTTCCATACACCAAATATACTAGCCCTATTGCTTATAGTACCTGAGATATGGACTTGACCACCAAAACTTAACCTTGTTCACTGATCCATGAAATGAGGTTGAGGTCAAGTGAAAACTGTCTGACAGACATGAGGACCTTGCAAGGTACGCACATATCAAATATAGTTACCTTCTTACTTATGATAAGAGAGAATTCAACATTAGAAAAAATTTGAACTTTTTTTTCAAGTGGTCACTGAACCATAAAAATGAGGTCAAGGACATTGGACATGTGACTGACGGAAACTTCGTAACATGAGGCATCTATATACAAAATATGAAGCATCCAGGTCTTCCACCTTCTAAAATATATAGCTTTTAAGAAGTGAGCTAACACCGCCGCCGCCGTAGCCGCCGCCGGATCACTATCCCTATTTCGAGCTTTCTGCAACAAAAGTTGCAGGCTCGACAAAAACTCAATATCTCTAAAATAAAATTTTTAATCATCACCAAAAATTATACAGATCTTTGGATTAATATAACTAAGAAGTGTGTAAAGTTTGAAGCAATATTCATAAATAGTTTTTTGAGATATGGTGCGACATTTGAACCCCCCCCCCTCCTTTTTTTTTTTTTACAAAAAACTCAATAACTATGAAATAAAATTTCGAATCATCACCAAAAAGTATAAAAATCTTTAGAAAAATATAACTAAGAAGTGTGTTAAGTTTTAAACAATACTCATAAATGGTTTTTGAGATACAGCGCGACATGTGAAAAAAACACCTTTGTTTTAGTTACGAAGTCCTGTAACTCAAAAAGTTTTAATCTTATTTTCATGTTTACGCCGGACAGATGGATAGACGGACGCCAGACATTTGTATACCATAATACGTCCCGTCAAAATTTTGACGGGCGTATAACAATTATTTCTTTTACGTAAAAAGTTCATACAGCTACTGAGGATAAGTAAAAAGTAGTCTTGACTGAGGTTGGTAAGAATGAACAGGGTTTCAAATTTGTTTTCCAGTGAATTTTGCAAGTTACTTGCTAATACAGAATTTAAAATAATGTAACTTACCAAGAATTATTGTGAACAACTTTGAGGCACCAAATGAAATTTTGCCATTTTTCCCGCTGAATCAAAGAATTATGGAGGATCCTGAAAAAAATATATGCATCTAAATAAAAAAAATCACATTCACATTTAAAATGTTTTTAATTTTACAGTCTACAATATGAAAAGGCATCAAGTTTATCAAATAGTTTTTAACAGATATCTTGGATGTTTTTTGCTGTTAAAAATTGCTCGTTAATTTCAATTTCTACATGTTCTTTTCTTGCATTTGTACTAAGTGTTAACTCTTTTCTTTGCTTGTAATCTGATGTACAGTTGTCGTCGTCTGTTTATGTAGTGCATATGTGTTTCTCATTTTTATATAGATTAGACAGTTGGTTTTCCGGTTTGAATGGTTTTACACTAGTAATTGTTGGGGCCCTTTATAGCTTGCTGTTCGGTGTGAGCCAAGGCTCCGTGTTGAAGGCCGTACCTTGACCTGTAATGGTTTACTTTTATAAATTGTTACTTGGATGGAGAGTTATCTCATTGGCACTCATACCACATCTTCCTATACCTATAGTAGTCTTTCCCTCATAATTTGTTTTTGTTGCCTGTTTTAAAATCATATAGTTTCCTTAACTTAGTTTTTTAAAGAAAATGTAAAATGGGTATAATCAGGATGATACAATTGTTAAATATGCTCTGCAAAAAATCATCAGACCAAAAAAAAAAAAAAAACCAAACTTCGTCTGAAACTTGTCGTGATAAAACTACCGGTATATACCAAATATGATATCAAATTTGTATCTACAAGCATGACGAAAGGAAAGTGTAGAAAACGGATAATTTGAGTGAATTTTCTTAGTCCAAGGACCACAACTGCCTCCGTAGGGGAAATCCCGACCCGCAAATAGTGGAAATCCCAACTTCCAAATAGTGACAGATAATTGCCCAATTTGGCAGGAATGTAAATGGATTTAGCCTTTCAGCTTTCATTAATTATATATCTAGCCCCCCCTTTTTTTAAATAAAAAAAATGGATACGACACTGGAAGTGAATGACAGGCCTTCAACTGTTTTATCTGTCAATTAATAAATAGCCTATAGGTACTATATGTGCTCAGAATCAATTAGTAAATACTTGTTTATGTTTAAACCACGTGTTCACACGATGTGTGTGGGCACTGCCACTGCATTGATTTAAAATTTCATGTACGATCTGTTGATAGAAACACAATTGCCTATGTACTTAATAATTTGCAACAATAAAATAACGTACAGATTGTTCACTTCTGTATTCTTGTCTCATGCTACCTTCTCCCATCGCTGTAAACGTACGTAATAGAATAGTTTTTCTTCTGTTTTTCTCGGGCAGTAAACAATGTTGTTTCTTTAAATAAAGCGCTAATCGACATGCGCGAACTTTCGGAAGCATGTCCGTGATATTCCGATTAGCAAAGTTTTAAGAGCGGGAAATGTTTAAAATTATATTTCAATAAATATGTATAAATATCTCCGTAAATTAATTTTATGTTAAATTGTTACAATGGTTTGGATATTGTTATAACCCTTTGTATGGAAGAAATATATTGTATTTTGTAGAATGTGATTATCCGAAAACATGCAAGGTTATTTGGCAGATCAAAAAGGGGATCGAGAGGGGGAGGGGGAGGGTACGGTTCTGGTGGTTTGACCTTTTTCTGGGAAAAATCTGGTTGATAATAAAGGGAATCTCTGAAGCTTGACCGGAGCGGGCCCCCTCTAAGCCAGTCAGTTCGGCCCACGGAAAATTTCTGAATCTGCCATTGTCAAATACATTTATCGTAAAAAAGAGGGGATTTCACCCTATCAAATCCCCCTCCCACTTAATCACACGGCCTGCTTCAATTTCCAAACTTAATTC
This sequence comes from Mytilus galloprovincialis, assembly GCA_037788925.1. Lineage (NCBI taxonomy): Eukaryota > Metazoa > Mollusca > Bivalvia > Mytilida > Mytilidae > Mytilus > Mytilus galloprovincialis. The sequence goes on from CM075338.1 coordinate 41,352,768, forward strand.
ATTAGAAAAACAGATTTAAATAGTTTATTAATGCATGCTATCATACATTTCATATATATAAATTGGTTCAACGTTGAAAATGTGACGTTGAATCAACATCAACTTTCTGTTAAACTTTCAACGTTGAAAAAATATATAAGACGTTGAATCAACATCAACTTTCTGTTGAAATTTCAACGTTTAAAATAAGACGTTGAATCAACATCAATTTTCTGTTGAAATTTCAACGTTGAAATTAAGACGTTGAATCAACATTGAATTGTGGTCGAATTTACGACGTTGAAAATAATTACGTTGAATCAACGTTGAATCAACGTTGATGACGAACTCAACCAAAATTCAACAATTTTTCAACGTTGAAACAACGTCATGTGCCCGCTGGGATACTATTAAAAAAACAATTGTTTGTAATTAAAACTGTATTTTAGATATATGCAAAAACGGTAACTAAAAAGTAAATATTGAGCTGCATTGAGATTAGACTAACGACGAACCCACAATTGTTATTGTTATGTACATATCTATTTATAAACTTACCTTGTTAAATAGTAAACGCGCTGTTATCTTGTACATAGAAAGAGAGGTAAATCTGTATCTTTTAAAAAGAATACTACCGGAAAACATTGATTAACTCTGAAATGGAGATTTGTCAATGTCTTGCATACTTTCACCTACCAAACCCTCCTGTTTAAAATATTTAATGTTACTCTATAGTTAAAGGCAACGACCGAAATCATTTTTCATTCAAATTCTATTGGTAAATTTTCACAACAATTTGAATAATCTATATTTCGGTATGTGAAAGCCTTATGTTTATTCATCATGAAAATTGTAAAACAACATATATTAGCTGAAAGGTTTGTATATATATTTAGTTATACACAATATCAGTCGTGGCTTCTGAATTGCGATTGATTTTGCCATTTGAGTGCAATATTAACGGACGCCATCACGAGTAATTGAATGTCTGTTTCATAGCAGAAATGTTTCTAATCGCGTCAATAAAATATCTTCCCTCTTTTTTTCCCTTTTGATTGATTGTGTAAGACCCCCCCCCCCCCAAAAAAAAAAATTAAATAAAAAAAAATAAAAAATAAACACAAACAAAATAGGGTTCATTCAAATTTTGTCAGATGAGTCGATTAATGATTAAATCAAAGTTGAAAGTCTAATCAAACTAATCAATGTTTTCAATAGACTATGAATGTCGATATCTTAAAAAGTCAATACCTTCAGTGTAAGTGTGGAACATTGCTATTTTAAACAATTATATATAAAACACGAATTTGATAAAGTATTCATTGGTGGAATTTAAAGATAATAACATAATTAAAATAAAAATAGTAGTCTTGCTTTTGAAATTAGAACTATTTTTAAAAAATATCATAGAACAAAAAAGATATGTTGAAATTAAGAAAGCTCTACACTGTAAAATGATTACGAAATCGACAACAATACACTTTATTATTACACAATCAAATGTCATTTGAGTATAACACTATATAGTCACTTTATCTTCTCAATTCTCGTATTGGAGAGGGAGAGTTCGTTGTGTTAGATGCATTACGTCTCATCAAAATGGAGACATTCGTTGAATACATTATATAGTATTCAGACAGTGCAAGTCTCATTTGATTGTTTTTATTAAATGTCCCATTCGTCCTTTGGTGCAAACACTACTGGAGTATTGTATCGTATTAAATACATATTTGACACTCAATTTGAGAAGGTTACTGCAAATGTCATCTAATAGACTTCAGTTTAAAAACCAGTGCATTTTGTTTTGGAGTCTAAAAAGGATGGCCATCTATATGAGTTGTTCGCCTGTCATAAGATCTTAGGACTATTCGAGTAAACAGTACCACAGTACTTTGATTGTTCTTGTTATTATTTGAAAAATTGTCGAGTTACCTCTCTTCCAATATATTTCGTTTACGGTGAAATTGTCATAATGTTATTTACAAAGCTTATATGAATATTTCGATTTAAAATTTTTAATTTTTAATTAATAAAAACTTGAGTATGGTGTTTGTTTAATCTCAAGACAAAGTTTCTGTCATTGGTTATTTTTTTTGTATCTTAAATAAAGTTGACATCAAACTAATCTTCTGCAGCATTTTCCTTCCGATTTGTGTAGTTTGCTCTTAAAACAAGACTACACTCAACGAGCAATAGGCCTATTAGGTTTAACATATACAATAATTTACTGTCCTGTATTATGCCGATGCTTATATTTTTTTCCAAGCTTCTACAGCTTTTGTAATTAATTTGTCAGGTATTCTAACTCATCAATTAACAATGATTAATTATAAAAAAGAAGATGTGGTATGATTGCCAGTGAGACAACTGTTCACAAGTCAGAGTTCCAATGTTCAATATTTTACAAGGTCAATAGATGTTTATGTATGTTAATTCCTTGTGTATTGTTGCTTATGCGCTTATTTTTATTTACAGTCATAATTTTTAATCCTAAAAAGAAATCTAGTAGAGATTTGCCGCCTTGTCCTCTTCTGTTCTTCAAATCATCATAATACTATCTTCCATTTTAATAGTTCATCTATACACTACTGAGTAAGCTATGCTAACTCAATTCTATGTATATACATGTAGTTTACATATTCTAATTCATCTAGACAAATGAAACAATTGTCATTATAAACATTTTATAAAATTAACGAATGTAATATGTTAGGTAGGAATATTGCATAATAAAGAAAACAGACGTGGTCTTGCTCTAATAAATGAGCTCATATTAATAACAAATATGAAAAACAAGACGTTATTGAAAATAAAAAATAAACCGCTATCCTGAGTAAATGTTAAGAACACGGACAATGAACGCATTGTAAGAAAACCATATTAACTCCGACAAACATTGAAAGTTCAATATCTAACAAGGTAAAAATATTCTATGCATGGTTATCCTATGTGTACGTTTACTGAAACGCTTACTTTTACAGATGTTTTCCTTGTTTGTTTTAAATCTTTAAAGTAAGTACAAAGGAATGTCTTCCTCCTCCTCTTATTAACATCTAACCATTTCCTTTTATGAGAGTCCCTTGATCCACTACTGATTTCAAATAAGCTATCAAAACTTAAGGTGTAAAGTTATGTTCTTGTATATCTAATTGTCTACAGGGAGATAGAAATCTGTATGAGTTTTAACCCAGTCATCATATCTTATGTTAATCGGAGTAAATTGTACGTTAGTACTTTGATTGCATTTAAGGCTTGTTTGAATAATTACAGAGTTATCCCTCTTTCAATATGTTTTTCCTACTATGAAATAGTCGTAATGTTAATTTTCAAAACCAGCTACTACCAACTTTGCATATATGATTATCATCTTTCGTTTGAACAATACAATTAGAGAAATAAAACAATTGCTATTATAAACATTGTGTACGATATATGAATTATATGTTGTATTCCTTGCTTGTCATTATCACGAACATATATTAGGAGTAGCGTGTTAAATTATAACTCTTTTTAAAAGAACACAAAGAATAAAAATGAAAAGCTCTGCGGTGTTAAGTTTAAAGAATAATGGACAACAATGCATTCTACTTACACAAACAACGAGTATAGAACTAAATCCGATTAAACTTTTCCAGTCTCATATAAGAGATGGGTAGTCTTTTTTGTTCATCTGCTCGCTGATGGAAGAACAAGCAGTTGCTACCGCATACAGAACATAACAGATCAAGCAATATCTGATTTAAATTTGCAAGAATGAATTGTAGCTTTAGCCCTTTTTAAATGTCAATCAGGACAATTGTCACATACTATGTCATAATTATGTAATGTGTTATTGCTATATGAGAATGGCAAGTTTTATGTGTATTACAACCCCTGTTATTCTTGTTTTTGTAGTTTCATTTTTCATTTAATTAGGTCTTTCAACCTTTCGGATGAAAGACCTATTGTTTTTGTTCTGATTATTATTATTATTAGGTCTTTCAACCTTTCAGGTGAAAGACCTATTGTTTTTGTTCTGATTATTATTATTATTATTTTTTTTTTTCTTCCGCCAACTTTTTGTTCCTTCACTGTTTTTTTGTTTCGCAAGATGTCGCTAAGATATATGGTATATGATATCGAACAGTTAATACGCTTCTGAAACTGACACCACGTAACAAAAAACTTTACCTTGTAAGAGTTATCTCCCCGAACACTGTTTTTCTTGTTATCTCTAAGGCTTCGCAACCGTATAAGAAACCGACAAATTTATTTTTCCAAATTGCTCGTTATATCCTCAGGATGTTCTGTTTCATTTGGACCGAAGCTATCCGGAGACTCCATATGACAGTTATCCCCCCTTTTATATATGATATAAGTGATTTGCATTTCTAACTGGTAAACCATAAGTGATAGAGACCTAGGGTCTTTTGATTTAAGATCATTGGTCCAAAAAAATGAAAATTAGGTCAAGGTCAAAGGTCAAGGTCAAATTTTAAATTTTGATTTTGGCTTATTTTCACTTACTTTATTAACTTTATAAGATTTCGACAAATTATTTTTACTAAATTGTTAGTTGCGACATGTCGTAACTCATAAATTTTGATTGGAAGGGTGCGTAGACAATAAATGGGAGTTTTTGCCCCTCTTATATTTAGAATTATGCGTAAAGTGATATTACTCATGAACCATACATAATACTGACCTAGGGTCTTTTGATTTGGGATCCTTAGTTTATGACCTTGCAATTGAGGTCAAGGTCATAGGTAAATTGGACGTTCTAGATTTTGACCTTTGCTTTAAATTCATATTTATACATCATAAAGCCGTAGGAACTGACATTTTCAACTGAATTTTAATATTTTCATATCAAAATAGATCCTTATTGGTTGAAAGACCTTCAATTGTTCTTTGAACAATTGGTTTTTAATTATTATTATTTTTTTTCTTCCGCCAACATTTTTTTCCTTCGCTGTTTTTTTGTTTCGCAAGATGTCGCTTAGATAAATGAAATATGATATCGAACAGTTTATGCGCTTTTGAAACTGACACCGCGAAACCCAATACTTTCCCATATAAGAGTTATCTCCCCGAACACTGTTTTTTTTTGTTATCGCTTAATCTTCACAACCGTTTAAGAAACCGACAAATTTATTTTTCCAAATGGCGCGTTACATCCTCAGGACGTTCTGTTTTTTTTTGACCGAAGCTTTATAGAGATTCCATATGAGAGTTAATTCCCCTTTTGTTTTTGAAATTTTGAAATGTATTTTAAACTGGAAAACCATAAGTGATAGAGACCTCGGGTCTTTTGATTTGAGATCCTTGGTCCAAAAAAACGAAAATTAGGTCAAGGTCAAAGGTCAAGGTCGTATTTTAGATTTTTATTGGTCTTTGATTTCCCTATAACTTTTGAATGGTTATAGATACAGAAAATTTTCATAGTGAAAAATGTTTGGTACCTCAAGGGGCAACTTTGTTACATTTCGACTGCATTGGTTTTACCATTGTGTAAGGGACATAATCCCCATTGATGGTTTATATAAAGCCTGCCTGCCAACCAACCAACCAACCAACCAACCAACCGACCAACCAACCGACCAACCAACCAACCAACCAATCAATCATTCAATCAATCAATCAATCATGATCAATCAACCAATCATGATCATACAATCAATCATGATCAATCAATCATGTTTCCGTCTCATGTGTTTAATATAGGGTTCAAGATCTTCTTTGCTTCTTTTTCGCTGTTTCAATTGACCCTATCCAACGTGTTTAACCAACCAACCAACTAATCAATCAATCAATCAATCAATCAATCAAATCAATCAATCATGATCATGATCATGATCATGATCAATCAATCAATCATGTTTCCGTTTCATGTGTTTAATATAGGGTCCAAGATCTTCTGTTTCTTTTTCGCTGTTTCAATTGACCCTATCCAACGTGTTTAACCAACCAACCAATCAATCAATCAATCAATCAATCAATCAATCAACCAACTAATCAATCAATCAATCAATCAATCAATCAATATGTATGACTGTTTATTTATGACAGTATAGTGAAGGAACAAACTCTCAATTATTCAAGAAAAATTGAAATTTAATATTGTTCTTACGTCTCTTCTGGAAAAAAATCCACATGTACTCTGAAACTACAAGTCCAATCGACCTCAAAATTTGCAGTCAGCAGGGCATACATGTAATAAAGGTTCATAAAAAAACTTGGTGCAGATATCTCTCAAGACTTTTCCTAGAGAAAAGAAATGGCAATACCTGTAAATCGCTTGCTAGGTCCGTCAATCTCAGTAAAAACCTACAATAAAATGTCCGCTCCGAGATTGAAATACTAATCTGTGTTACAAACAGGTGCTGAAAAATGTACATTATCAGAAAATAATCATTAAATGTGTTTTAAAGTTACACCGGATCGATTAAATCCAAAACATGCACTGCCCGTGACCTGTGATCAAAATGTCAATTTCCTACAATGACAAAAGAAATTACATTGTGTACATTCCATCTCTACACATGTTGTCTGTTTAACGTCCCGACCTAAAAAGAAATAAAAAGACTAAGTTTTCGTTATTATAAACCCGTGTCACGTGATGTCGCGCGCGCTGTACCTAAAATAAAAGAAACACTTTCCAAACTAAACATGAAACTTCTCCGGTAACACAATACTATAGACCCCTTACACAAACAAACAAACAAACAAACGCACAAACACACAAACAAACACACACACACACACACACACACACACACACACACACACACACACACACACACACACATCAATCAATCATCTTTTTAAGGGGGTGAAAGACCGTTCACAATTGCTTTTTAAAAGCAATTGATTTATATTTATTATTATTATTATTATTCTTCCGCCAAACTTTGACGCAGTTAGCCTCCGTAACCGTAAGAAGTGTCTTGTTCACACTTTGTATCGGTGTCATGAATGTCTATCCAGAACTCACCCTATTAGTCGAAATATTTTGTCGGTTCGGAGTAATCCCTCCGAAACCAAAAAACCTTGTTATCGTTCCAACACCGTAACCGTAATAGGTAGAAAAAAAAAGAAGGGTGAAATTTGTTCAGGACCTGACCCCGGTTCTTCGTTACATTTGGATCGAAAAGATTCAACGACTCATTGGTAGGGTTATGCCCCTATGAAAATTAACCGTTGTCGGTTGACCACCAAAACTCAGAAACCGTAAGTCGTAGACACCTAGGATCTTCACCAATCATCATCAATTCATGTATCTTTGAAAAATACCTCAAGGTCAAATTTGTATGTTGACCTTGACCTTTGACCTAACACCTTGTTATGGGATAATCTCAGAAACCATTATACTTACAGAAGTTTTAAATAGTGGAAAATGTTTGGGTCAACATGGCGCAACTTTGTTACATTTTGACCGAAGAGATTTGACCTTTTTTTAAGGGGCATAAAGCCTGTTTTAGGTTTCTGAAAAGACAAAATCAGCTTTTTCTATATAACCAAAGGTCCTAGACATTTGGGACTAATGACCTTGACAAAGGTCAAAAGGTCAAAGGTCAAGGTCATGTTCCAGATAGCGAATTTAGTGTTTTTAACCTTACATAAAGGATTTTTAGTGTGTTTTTGAGCTTTTTAAGGTTGACCTTGACCTTTTCAATACATTCTATGTCTGCTGGAACATGTATTTTACATTCCAAAAGGAAAGACCTCTCAATTGTTCAAGAACAATTGACAGTTTAATTTTGATTGATGTTGTTTCAGTTTGACATGCCTTTATTAGTATTGAACATTAAAAAGCGTTATATAACTTAAGTGCAGTTTTAAAACATGTTTGATGTAAGTTAAATATGTACTGCTGTTAGTATTTTTCTTTTTTTTTAACCAAAATAGTTTCAGTTAATTTTCGAAATTTGAGTTTGAATGTCCCTTCGATATGTGTCGCCTCTCTTAACATGGTAATATGTTAGACCATTCCTACATTTTATTTTGATGAAAAGACTCCGAACATACATTTTATTATGCAGTACTATAGAAAAATTCTATTGAATGCTCTACAAAAGTCAAAAAGTCAGAAAGATCAACTCCTGTAATTCAGTCGTTGTCGTTGGTTTATGTGTTAAATATTTGTTTTTCATTCATTTTCTTTTTTATATATAAATGAGGCCGTTTGGATTGTTTTACATTTTCATATCGGGGCCTTTTATAGCTGATTATGCGGTATGGGTTTTGCTCATTGTTGAAGGCCGTACGATGATCTATAGTTATTAATGTCTGTGTCATTTTGGTCTCTTGTGGACAATTGTCTCATTGGCAATAATACCACATCTTTGTTATATTTTGTCTGAATTATCATGTTTTCTTTACTCGACATTCTTTCTTTGTGAAAAGATTCCGAACATACAATTTTAAGTACGTGTACAGCAATACTGTAGACAAATTGTATAATATGCTCTACAAAAGTCAAAAAGTCTGATAAGACCAACTTTAGTCTGAATAAGCATGAATTTTTACTCGACATTCTTTCTTTATGATCTTTGTCTGAATTATTTTGAAAATTCTTAACAAAGTATGAATTTGTCATACAGAGTTCTTGTCTTGTGTCTTGACATTGTCTAAAAATGTTCCGACACTTTCTGTATCATCTGATAAGAGTATTGATTAGTCTCGACTAATGCTAACTGTCTTAAATTTGTCTCGATCTGTCTTGACATATTCTTGACAATCTTAATAATAAAATTGAGAATGGAAATGGGGAATGTGTCAAAGAGACAACAACCTGACCAAATAAAAAACAACAGCAGAAGGTCACCAACAGGTCTTCAGTGTAGCGAGAAATTCCTGCACCCGGAGGCGTCCTTCAGCTGGCCCCTAAACAAATATATACTAGTCCAGTGATAATGTCTAATTATGTCTTGACATATATATCGACATATTCTTGACGGTCTATCTCAACACTTCAAATTTTGCCTAAATTGTTTGTAGACACATTCCTCACTGTTTAGACACTTTCTTTTGCTGTAATATACTCATTTTAATCATCGATAAACTAAACTTAGAAGAATTAGGATACAATAATACTTTTCGTATGACAAAAAAATACATTTTGGTACACTAATTGTTTATTTACCATATTAAAATGAAAAACAATGCATGCATAATAAAATATGTCTATAGTATGATTGATTTTTTAGTAATTATTTATTAAATTTATGAATCAATATTTGTAAATAATAACAAACCAACATTTTTATGGTTTATATCAACATACCCACATTAACAATAGTTTATATCAACATACACACATTTGTATTTGTATATTTTAAAAATTTCAAACACATATTTTTATTAATACGCATTTTTTTATTTTTAAAATATGTACATAAAATTGAGAATGGAAATGGGGAATGTGTCAAAGAGACAACAACCCGACCAAATAAAAAAACAACAGCAGAGGGTCACCAACTGGTCTTCAATGTAGCGAGAAATTCCCGCACCCGGAGGCGTCCTTCAGCTGGCCCCTAAACAAATATATACTAGTCCAGTGATAATGAACGCCATACTAATTTCCAAATTGTACACAAGAAACTAAAATTAAAATAAAACTAGACTAACAAAGGCCAGAGGCTCCTGACTTGGGACAGGCGCAAAAATGCGGCGGGGTTAAACATGTTTGTGAGATCTCAACCCTCCCCCTATACCTCTAACCAATGTAGAAAAGTAAACGCATAACAATACGCACATTAAAATTCAGTTCAAGAGAAGTCCGAGTCTGATGTCAGAAGATGTAACCAAAAAAAATAAACAGAATGACAATAATACATAAATAACAACAGACTACTAGCAGTTAACTGACATGCCAGCTCCAGACTTCAATTAAACTGACTGAAAGATTATGATTTCATCATATGAACATCAGGCACAATCCTTCCCGTTAGGGGTTTAGTATCATACCATCATAACATATATGAGAAGAACATAACCCGTGTCATGCCAACAACTGTTTTAGAATAAATGTGTTTAGTTCCGATGCAAAGACCTTATCAGTGACTCAATATTAACGCCAAAATATGCAATCGTTAATGACTTGACAACAGTCTCGTAATTATATCCCTTCTTAATAAGTCTATTCAAAGGTTTTGTAAGTTTCTGGGGTGAATACTGACACCTTTGTGCTTTATAAAGAATATTACCATAAAAAATTGGATGTGAAATACCTGAACGTATTTGAAGTCTGCATGTTGAGCTATATTTACGAATGATGTCTTTATACCGATGATAAAATTTAGTAAATGTTTTGACTAGTTTGTGATATTAAAAACCCTGATGTAATAATTTTTCAGTAATACACAAATTTCTCTCGTTAAAATCTAACACATTGTTACATACACGAGCGAATCGTACAAGTTGAGATATATAAACATGTCCATCTTTTGTTATATTGTAGTAAGTGTAACATTTTAACAACAGTGTATTATATAAAGAGAAATAAAGATAATGTAATATCACGTTTATTGGTTATAATTTGTAAAACTAAGAATTGCAAAGTAAATGTGAGACACAATTCAAAATGTTCAGAATAAGTCAAGCTATACTAAGAAATCATAAGAATTTCGAGAATCTGTCGAGAAATTTCAAGACAGTATCCTCATGTCAATATTTTGTCAAGCTTTGCTACTGCTATAACATATAATAAATTTGTGCACCTTGTTTATACGTTTTGAATCTATATTGAAAAGCGTTTTTGACTTTCATTTTGAGAAATTAATACGGATGAGGACTTAGTTAAGGTCTGACTGTTTTCAAAATTAAATCATATATTATTCAAATTATATATTTTTGCACCTCATGCCTACAGCCTTGGCGCTTTAAATAGCTCTGTATACATGATTCCTGAAATGTCTACATAGTGGGTTTCCGAGAACTAAATGCGGTTAACACATTTTTGTTAAAGAAAAAAATAGGTTAGTCCATGTCAGGCATTTTTGAGTTCGGCAAAGCTTTTTAAAATAAATTTAACACAGGTTCGGCATATTTATTATCAAAATGATTGATACTCAGTTAGGCATGTATCTATGCGTGAATATAAATACCATCTCGGTCATGTGTTGAATTTCGTTCATTTGCATTTAAAAAAAATGAAATATATGCATCTTACTCACATTTCAATATATCACGATATGTTTTGGAAAACCAATTGTGCATCAATAATGAAATAAAAAAAATATATACTCTATGGTGATAAGTTTTAACTCGACCTGCCGTTGTGCAGAATTGAAAAGAAGTCTATGTTGTAATCTACGTCAGTTTTTAAATTTTAAAATTTTGAGTTTTAACTGTTTTATTGTTTGCGTTTCAATCAGATTGTATGGCTTTCTGTGAAAGCGATGTTTTGTATGTGATGACCTGAATTTTGGAACTTGTTTCTTTAACCTCCAAAATGTTTATCTTTTTCTTTCGTTTGTTAAAAACTGCCCTGGACGGGTTCGTGTTGCTTAGTCTTTAGTTTTCTATGTTGTTTCTTGTGTACTATTATTTGTCTGTTTTATTTTGAAAATCATAAATGCAAGGGTTGACAAATGTTTGTTCTTAATAAATATATTAACATATATGATTCAAACCACTGACTGATTTTATCTATAGAAATGAAGGTTTTATATATTTTGCATGGTCATGATGTTGTCGCAAGATAATTGTTTGAGCAGTTTGAAAGCCTATATTGTGAATTGAAATATGATGAACATTTAAATTGTTTTAATAGTATTTGTATGGAACTCAATCTGTAATATATGTGATAAGTTAGTGCAGTTAATCAGTTTTACGGGTGCAATTCTATCTACCTTGATGGGTAGTGACATTCACTGACAAGATGTTGGTTTAAACATATTATCTTTAGAATATTTCTTTATGTAAGGAATTCGGGAGTTCTCGTGATATATGAATAATAATGACAAAATGAGATACCCCATCCATTTTAATTGAAGAATGGAAAAGAAATACTTATTGTGTTAACCTTTTAACATTATTTTGTCAAATATTCCAAAGGATTTTTTTCATTTGTTTTGATTAGAATACACATTGATAAAAATTAAGTGCATACAAGATATCGTCTAAAGTGACAATTGTTGATCAGATATTCTTTTGTCAGTCACATTCAAGATAGAATATATCTTAGATAAATGAAAAAAAAAACGCTACATATATTGTAATCATTTATGGACGACAACGAATAACATTTTTTTTGTAATAAAATTTGAACCAAAAGAATAATAAATCATATCAACAAATCCAACTGTTCCTTGCCTTTTGTCTTGTTCTGTTGATTTTCTTTGTTACCAAAATGTATGCTATGTGAGATGAAATGATGATTTGCAAAACTTAGTTTCAATATAATAGAAAAAATGAGGGAGCCTTTATCTTATAGTGTTTTAATATAAAACTCAAGTATTGTCTTTTTTAAAGACAGATATCAAATACATCTAAAAAGAAAGATCCAGTTGTAACTTCTGTGTATTTAGATGAAATTCTTTCAGTAAACAATTTGCAATCCATCTAATGCAGAATAATGCAGAATATGTCTGTCACATTTTAATTTCGAGGGCAACAGAAAGGAACAGGGAATGAACCGCATTCACATATGTTACTTCAAAGTTTGATCCATGACAATGTCTTCAGTAATCAATATGAAGTTCTAATTTTTTGATTTTGTCTCTCTCTCCCTCACCCCTACACACACCCATGCCCTTTTTTCAATATACTTTCACAAATATTGCGCTGTTACATTCTTGTTTATTTGTGTTCAACTTTTAACAAACGGAAATGAATCAATATAAAATTCACATATCGATTTTCATAGCAAACATGTTACATCACTACACAAAAGAGTATTATTATATTTTTTCGTTTAGTTTTATTATTACTTTTTTTTGCTTGTTGATTTTGAGAAATTTCAAATGTTGTAATGCTGATTATCATTTAATGAGAACAATATTTAAATTTCTGTTTCAAACCAGCTTACTGATGTGTAAGTGTATAATTATGTAGTTATTGATAGTTTTATTTGTCATCTCACGTTTGATAGTAACCGTTTTTGTCAGTGAAATTTGTTTCGCTGTTATTCAGGTACATGTCAAGGAGCATTTTTCTGTATGACACGGAAGATCTTCTTATTTTTTTTTATTTCGTTTTTCGCGATGCATTTTCCAAATAATATAAAAACAGAATAGCCAGGAAAATATGTATGGATGAATATGTATGTCTAAGGAGTTATCAAAGTTATAATCGTGCAAAAGATACAAATATCTTTCGCATGTCTACTGATTAAAATATAGATTGGTATAAAAGACAATTGTGTCAGCAACATACAATACTATCTTTCAAAAAGTCGATCAAACCTTAATTTTATGAGAGATGCATATAATTCTAATTCTTTTTATAATATTTACGATCTGCAATATCACCTTCGCAGCTGGAATTTAAACATGAGAAATTCGTGCACAAAATGTTGTATGGCTTCACGTAAAACTCAAATGGACAATAAAAGAGGTTCACATTTGTTTGTTTAAAGGTTTTATATATTTGAAATAAGGAGAACTTTAATATATACTTTCTTACTTTCCTGTTTTTAAATATTTTTTAAACGAAATATACAAATAACCAAACTGAAAGCACACATGATACAGATTAAATTAATTCTTTGAAAATTAAAATAAAAAAATTGATGGAGGAATCTTAATTTCATGTTTATTTTGCATTTCACATATTAATATATTTATTTATTTTAATCTTTTTTTATGTGCAGTTTCAAATTAAATCATAATTCTTTGGTGAAAAACAATCTACTTTGAACACATGTTGAATGATTTTTTAAAATGTTCATCTATCCCTGTTCACATAATGTTTAAGAAAACTGTTTAAGCAAATGTATCTTTTCGATCATTAAATTTTCGAATTCGTACATGCAAATTAGAACATGCAAGATCATCCGATGCTTTTGTCTGCATATGCATTTGAATCTGTTTCTTTCAGTAGTTTTGATATTTTGTTTCTGTTCATATTTCTTCAAAAAAATTAATTTAGTTTTTGTGAGGTGAAAATAGTTTGCACTTTTGCATATTAAAATTTTCCTATTTGAACGCTTCTGACAAGCTACAGTACAGCCTGTGACATTCTCTTAATTATGTCCACCCTCTTGCATGGTCAACATCCAATGGTGGCCATTTATTGGGGTATTCAATCTTGAGATGTTGGCCATTTATTGGGGTCATAAAACATAGGTTGATGTTTTATCTAATAATGTTACCTGTTGTAATCAATCAGGGTTGAAGTTTTCAACTTGTATGTTTCTTTAACCTGTACAGGTAACTTAGATTTCTTTCAAAATTGACAATTCACCTTTTTTTTGAAAATATAGAATATGACATTGTTTTAGTCTTTGTTAATTATATTATTTTTACTTTTTCTGTCTTTGGAATTTATTCAAATTTATTCTTTTTACTATTTTATTTGTTTTTATTTGTTTTTGTATGATTTTGTTTCTTATCCTTTAAATTTCTTCTTAGTAAGAATCTTCAGAAGCAAAAAGACAAAAATGTCAAAGATAAAGTTATTGACTAGCAATGACTAGCATTTGAAAGACAACATACTTTAATTTTTTTTTTTTAAAGTAAAAAAAAAAAATAATGTATATGGTGTTCATTGTATTTAATTGCTTATTAGCATTATTTTATGAATTATCATTAATAATAACTAATAATCAAGCAAATGATATTTTTAAAGAATCCATGAAGGAAGTAATTTTTAGCAAGCCTGTTTCTTAACAAAATAAAATGATCAGACAATATCAATCCTCTTATCATAAATTTTTATAACATCTAGTATTATTCAGGAAAACTACGAATATCATTATACAGTTTTAATAGGAAAAAATATTTTTTTCTATCTTTTTTTATTAAATCTAAAATCAGGAGTTAACATAATGGACATGCTGAAGACACTTATATTCCAAAAAAATATTTAAAGAAAAAAACTGTCTTGCTTTGCCTTTTTGAAACAAATGTGAACTTATTAAATATGACATCTTCAGTTTGGCTAATATCTGTCAGTTAAAAGCCAAAATTTGACAAAATACACTTATATCATGTATAAAGATGGTTACACTTTTATGGTCTATTAATTAAATCATTTTTTTTTGTGTACATTTATATTGTTGGAAGTGCTGGACTGGTATACTACATATTCTTGGTATACATTTGCAAATATTTCCCTAAACCCAGGCCTTTTAGATAAAGTTAACAATTTCAGGGACTTGAATGAATTAAGACTTTAAAACCCTTGATGAAAAATCAATTTAAAGAAAAATATAAGAACATTTTTGAAAATAGATTTAAGAATAAAAACTTTGGTGAAAACTGTATACTCAAATATGTCACATAGAGTGTTAGTGATCAAAATTTAGAAATAGAAAATAGTGGACAATATAAAATTCCTAGAAAAGATAGAATATGTAAGCTGTGCCACTTGCTGGACAATGAGGACCACTCCTTCTTTAATTGTGAAATTAACAAAACAACTTTTGATAATTTATTTGAAAATTGTTTACCTTCTCATAATATTGTCTCTTACCCAAGAATAAAAAATGAAAGAAATGCTAAACCTTTATTACATGATATATGTTGAAAATATTGGTTCCCTTATAAAATAGTCATTAATTAGAACTGAGGGCAGAAACCTAAAAAAAATCCATGTGTTTTAATTTCTTATAGAATTGTTAATTCTTTGCATTATAATTGTTTTTGTTTGTTTGTTTTTTTGTTACAAACTAAATACCATATGTTTATATGACAATACAAATATAATAAAATTTTGTTGAATTAATGAATATTTTGAATATATTTATTCAATAGAAAAATAAGGAACCCCTAAATTTTATGTAGAATAAGTTCTAAAGACAATCTTTAACATTTTTAAAACAGTATTGAATGCAGATAAGTCTATCTACTATGATTTAAGTATAAATCATTTTGATTTAAGAAAATTAATTTGAGAAACAACTTTCAATAGAAAAAGGCAGGCATTGGGAAAGTTTGCATTATATTAGAAGATGATATTCATTTATTCTTCACTTACCATAAAGTACATGTAAAAAATAACTTAAATTGATTAAAAAGGTATAATGTCAAAACAAATAGTCATGAGTCAAATTAAAAAAAAATCAGCTATTTATTCAACTAGTTATATTATTTCATTTTATTTTTGAATTTTCTTGTCATAATTACAGTAATTAACTTTCACAAACACATACATGTATATTTTACCTGAGACACATGACCTGTAAGTTATATAATTTTAACACTTCAATGCAGTCAAGATTTCCCTTCATCCTTGACTAGTTTTTGATTAATACCTTGTGTATTAATTAAGCGACAGGGGGTATAATGATGGACATATAGGGCCACCATGGTGGACCTAATTTTTATGGCCACCATGAATAAGATAATGTCACAGGTAGTACTGTATGCTAAAAATAGATATATCTTATAAACAAAAATTAATGTCAGACAAAACAATACAAGTTCGGCAATTTGTCAAAAATGTGTTTTACCACATAAATGGTCATTTTAGAAATATAATCTGTCAAGGAACAGATTAGTCTATTGCTGTTATATAATGCTCATTTTGGTTTCATACTCAAATATTTGCAATTATAGCGAGAAATCTAACTTGGAAGTTCGGCCTGTAGATTTTCAAAATATTTCATTGATAGTTAGGCATATATCTAGATTGTATATAACCCATTTATTAGTCATGCATTATATATCTTATTACAACATGTGTAAATTATACAGGTTTTTTTAGCATTATGTATCTTACTCATATTTCTATCTATTTCGACATATTTTGGAAAACCGATAGTACAATACGAAAAGAAATGTGTCAAGATTATAAAAAAAACAGCAAAACAAAATTGTCATCTGTCTTCCCCCGTACAATATTTAGACATGTTTAAGTTTGACATGCCTTTATTGGTATTGACCATTAATTCCCTTAAACAGCTTTATAACGTTAGAGCAGTTTAAAAACATGTTTGATGCAAGTTAATTATATACTGTTGTTTATCTTTTTTTTAACTAAATAGTTTCAGCTTATTTTCGAAATAAAGGGTTTGAATGTCCCTTCGATATGTCTCGCCTCTCTTAACTTGATAATATGTCAGACCATTCCTACATTTTATTTTGGTGAAAAGACTCCGAACATACATTTAAAGTAATTATACAACAATACTGTAAACAATTTGTACTGTATGCACTACAAAAGTCAAAAAGTCTGAAAAGACCAACTTTTGTCTGATTAAGCATAAATTGTTACTCGACATTCTTTCCTCATTTTATCTGTCTGAATTATTTAAAAAAATTCTTAACAAAGTATGAATGTATCATATATAGTTCTTGTTTTGTGTCTTGACAGTATCAGCATTGTCTAGATATTTCCCGACACTTTCTGTATCACCTGATAAGAGTATTGATGAGGCTCGACCAATGTTCGACTTTCTTAAATTTGTCTCGATCAGTCATGACATATTCTTGACATTCTTTATAATGTCTGAATATGTCTTGACACATTCTTGACAGTCTTAAAGCTGTCTGAATGCTTCTCGACATATTTTGACGGTCTTACACTTAGAAGAATTAGGATACAATAATGCTTTGCGTATTTTAAAAAAAGACACATTTTGGTACAATAATTGGTTATTCATTATATTAACATAACTATTATGAATGAATAATGATATATGTCTATAGCATGATTGATTTAAATCAATTAGCAATTATTTATTACATTTTTGAATCAATATTTGTAATTATTCACAAACCCACATTTAAAATAGTTTATATCAACATACCAACATTTCTATTTGTTAATACTTTAAATTTCATACCCATATTTGTATTTTTAAAAGTATTTTATACCCATTTTTTATCATAACATATTTACATGACCAAATTTTGTTATGTTGTAATAAGTGTAACTTGAAGAAAAACAGTATATTTAATGAAGAGAAATAAAGATAATGTTATATCACGTATATTGGTCATGATTTGTAAAACTCAAAATTCCAAAGTAAATGTTAGACCCAATTCAAAATGTTCAGAATAAGCCATGCCATACTAAAAATTATACGAATGTCGAGGATCTGTCGAGAAATTTCAAGTCAGTATCCAAATGTCAATATTATGTCAAGACTTTTTAAAACATACTCAGGGAGTCGAGAATTTGTCGAGTTAATTTCATACCAACTTGAAATAAATCAGAATGTGTCAAGAAAAAATAAACACAAGTCATACTTTTAGAGAATGTCGAGTAATAGTTCATTCAAATTAAGACACAAATTGGTCTTTCAGGACACTCTTGTACTTTTGTCGTGATGTCTTGTCATCATGTCAAAGAAATAACTGCTTTGCTACTGCGGTGTATAATCGTTATAAAATTTACAATTTTTTGTTTATCTTGTTTGGCTTTATAATTTTTTTTTATCTGAGCGTCACTAATGAGTCTTATTAATACGAAACGCGCGTCTGGCGTAATAAATTGTAATCCTGGTACCTTTGATAACTATGTACATCAATCAGAGTCTTTTGGTTTTTTTAAAAGGTATATGTATAACTCGGCAAGCCCTTAGCTAGACGATATAATAATTGTAAATGT
This sequence comes from Mytilus galloprovincialis, assembly GCA_037788925.1. Taxonomy (NCBI): domain Eukaryota; kingdom Metazoa; phylum Mollusca; class Bivalvia; order Mytilida; family Mytilidae; genus Mytilus; species Mytilus galloprovincialis. Next base: position 41,371,446 of record CM075338.1, read on the forward strand.
CCCCACTCTGAAACACTACAAATTCTTATATACATATTTATATTTTTTATGGTATTTTACAGTATTATAGATCCCAGGGATTTGTTACATGGCAAGGTCAAACCCACGCCTGCGATAATAGTATTAATCGATTCTCTGCATTTCCAAGATAGTATATAAGAGCAGAGATGCATTTGGTGTTGTCTTGCGATTACTTAAACTTGTTACTTTTTCGCTGGCTAACTGGTCACTTGATGAACACATTATACATGTGTTTTTTTTTTTTTTTTTGCTTTCAATTCATATGTATGAATTATAAAGCCATAGGAGTTTGAGCATAATATTACAAGCAATATGCCATTGCAAAATCATACAGGAAATTACGTGGTGTAAACTGGGAGTGGCTTTTTTCACTTTTTTCATGTAAGAGTGTATAGTATTATATATATTTTTGAAATCAGTTTGAAAATAACTATTTTTATTATTTTTGCATTTTCTCTGACACTTTTAAAGTAATATATTACAGAAGTGACAATTATTTCCCTTCTTTCTGGCAAAACATATATAGAAACTTTAAATATTTATTGTTTCTGAATCAGGTACCTTCACAAATTATGCTTTAACGCAAATAGTTACTTTAAGTCAACCGAAAGAAGCTTCTCATTAACAATTTGGAAAATTTATGTTGAAATATTGTCAATGGTTCACTGAACAATTTGTTTTTAATGATTATTATTTTTTTTTCTTCCGTCACAGGTTTTCTTATAGTGCATTGTGATTGTGCATTGTGATTGTGCAAGATGTCAATAATTTTAATGGAATATACTTTCGAACAGTAATTGAGATTTTGTAACTGGCACTGTGTGAGCGAACACTTTCAATGTTTATTCTTTTCTTGTGTGTGCCATCTCCTTTACAACTGTAAAAGATTACGACTAAACTATTTCACCAATATCCCAGGTTCACAAGAATAGTTTGACCGAAGCGGTCCGGAGTTTCCATATGAGAGCTATTTCCCCTATCTTAAATAAGAAATATTTAAATATAAAACTGGTAAACTAAAAGTGATATATAAAGACCTAGAATCGTTTGATATAAGGACATTGGTCCAAAAACGAGGATATAAGGTCAGGGTAGAAGGTTAAGGTCATGTAATATATTCTGATTTTGGCTTACTTGACTCCTTTTCAAAAACTTTATAAGATATCGAGAAATAATTTAAACTAAATTGTTAGTATCGACATTTCGTAACACAAACATTTTGGTTGAAAGGGTGCGTTACATGAAATAGAAGTTTTAGTCCTTCTTATATTGAGAAACATAAGTAAAGTAAAATAACGTATTAACAATATATCATTTAGACCTAGTGTCTTTTGATTTGATGTTGATGGTTGATGACCTTCCAGATTTTGACCTTTGCTGTAACTTACTATGGATGCATGATAAAGATATGGGACTGTGTGCATTTAGTTGCAAGCAATATGACCTTAAAAGATTAACTGGAATAATAAGACTTTTGAATAAAAAAGTAGTTCATATAAAATACCTTGTGCAAACCGGAAGTCACTATTTTTTTCTTGTTTAATGTTAACGTATACATGGTAGAGCATAAGGTCGCCACAAGATTTCGCCATCCAGTTCTGTCTGTAGCCTTTGTTTCGGCTTCTCTCCAGGTCATATTAATGTATATAAAAAGCTATGTGTAAATCAGTGTAAAGTTAATTATCACATGAAACCGGATGTGACATTTTTCATAACGGAAGTAACAAATATTTTTTTTTCGAATAAGCTCACAGTAAGATGTCATCCAACTCTGGAAATGGAATTTTTAACTCGATTTTAATATTTTCGTAAAACATGTTTTTTTGGGTGGAATTTTGTATTCTAATTCTATTTATATTGATTTTGTGAACACTTTTTTCATATTTTCTACTATAAACTATTTCAATAATTGGTTGAACAATTATTTTTTTTCTGTAAACAATTTCATTTTATAAGAATAATTTCATTGGTATATGAACAATGTCATATGTAAAACAATTTCATACATATGAACAATGTCGTTACATGTACTACTATGAACTATTTTATTATAGCTACAACTAAAACAATGTATGACCACAATTACTGTTTAACTTAATGTTTTTTTCTGAAATAACTAATTCAATGTCATACAATATAACAATAACTTCTATAGATTACATTGAAAAAAGAGGATGATAACTGATTGTTTCCTGAATGAAATTAACATCTATAGCATGTACATGTACATATACTTGATATTAATATAAGAAAGAATGTATCCCTTCATCACAAAATTATAATTCGGCTATGCTGAATGTTTCCGACAAAGTCTAAATAGTTATTTATATTAGCTTTAAATATGCAACAAGACTGTAAGTACCATATTACATATAAAGATTATTTTACATATTAACGATTACAGATTATTTCATTAATCATTATTAATTAAAGGTAGAAAATATGGTTCAAATGCCTATGAAACAACTGTCCATAAGAAACAAAATGAAACAGAAAATAACAACCATAGGACATTGACGACCATCAACACTGTGTAAAACTCAAACCGTATAGTCAGCTATAAAAGGGGCCCCAAATGACAAATGACAAATGTAAAACAATTTCAAGCAAGAAAAACAAAGGTACAAAATTATGATCGCAAAATACACATGATATGCAGTAACAAACCACAATTACGGAGTTACTAGCTCTTGACCTGGAACAGGTACTTACACAATCTAGCAGGGTTCAACTGGTTTGAAGGCGCAAACCTAACTAATAAATCTGGAAAGTGGTGTAACAGTACAACACATTATATTTACAAACTTAACATGTCATAAAAACATTTCCTTTTGGTTGTGGTTTGTTTTACCTGTCTCCCGGAAAAAATTTCATCAACGCATCATATAAACAGCTGATCAATGGATATAAAAAAGCGGGCAAACCAAAAATAAATATATAATAAAGTTATATGATAGCACATTTTACTTAATACACACTGTATAATAGCTGTCTAGGCTTGTAGACCTATTGATGCCCTCAACATATGAGGGTTATGTAAAACAAATATCCAGTGTGTCATACAAACGATGAAGGTAGCTACTTTGCATGTGTATTTGCTACAAAAAACACAGATCATATCTGAAATGTAATTACACATGTCATAGAAGACATTTACAAAACTCATTTACATCACCAAATTTGTAGTTGTTACTTCATTTCGATCTTACAAAAAATATATACTTCTTCCTAATGGTTGAAGAAGTTTTTCAATAATTAAAAAAAACAGTTTACGACTACACACCACTTAATATAAAAAGATAATCACCATACATTTACACATGATAAAATGTACATGGTTTATGATATTTTTGAATTATAAACAATTCTAAGATATCATTTATTTTCTTAGAAACGTTAGATTATTTTTAATGTACACATGTATTATTATCTGTAACAAGTATTTTGAGTGAAAATTAAGGATTTTAGAATGGCAACAGACACTTCAAAAAGTCCCAATCACAGAAACATATCGTGCATTTCCCAAAGTAGGCTTTATATAGTCTGAACCAGAGGAACACAAATGCTGTCACGATCAAAACATGAGCCAACGTATTTTGTAACTACGATGAGAATGGGAAAGTTGTGTGTAGACTTTCCCTCTAAGCTATTGCTGCACACTAATCATACTTCTGCAGAAAGTCTTCAATAAATGTATCAAGTTCTTTATTAAACCAGTCAGCTTTGTTTCTGAAAAATACAAAAGGCGAATACATAGGAAAGACATGATATGAATGGTCGTAGTATATGCATATGTATACATATATATATATATATAAACATCAACCCAACAATGTTAGATCTGTAAATTTGCTTTCGCAATTTTTTTTGTTTTTCCCTCGCCGGGATTCGAACCCATGATACTGAGATATCGTGACACCAAATCTCCTGCACTGTAGCCGTCCCGCTAGACCACACGACCACCTGGGCTTCACAATAATAAAGCTTTCGGTGTCCGTGTGTTACCTTTCCTCGTTAGTTTTAATCTAGTGGCGTACTACAGTACATGATATATAATGCACGGAGATGTTATTGTTACAGATCAGCTCAATTATCTATAGTAAAGGATCCTACAAATGCATGCAAGATACAGTCACAGAAAATAATTATATTAATTAGTACGTCTGAGTCAGTGACAACTCTACAACAGAGTTATCCATCGGATCACCAGCAATGATGGTGACACATGGCTGTGTACATTATTGATATACAACTCGTCTAAACATCAACCCAACAATGTTAGATCTGTAAATTTGCTTTCGCAAATTTTGTGTTCTTCCCTCGCCAGGATTAGAACCCATGCTACTGAGATATCGTGACACCAAATCTCCTGCACTGTAGCTGTCCCGCTAGACCACACGACCACCTGGGCTTCATAATAATAAAGCTTTCGGTGGCCGTGTGTTACCTTTCCTCGTTAGCTTAAATCTATCGGCGTACTTCATGGAGATGTTATTGTTACAGATCAGCTCAATTATCTATAGTAAAGGATCCCACAAGTTAATGCAAGATACAGTCACAGAAAATAATTATATTAATAAGTACGTCTGATTCAGTGACAACATAATCAATACATCAATACATCAAATAAGTAGAGCTTTTAGAAATATAGAAATAAGCAGATGTGGTACGATTGACACTGTGTTTAATATTCAAGGCTAAAATTTTGATCAATTAAATGTTTGCTCACTATGTTGGACACATATAGCCCATCGAACTTGAGATTAAGGATACAACAGATACAGTCAAGTTTGCCTCATTTCTTCACTTACATTGAGAAATTGACAAAGAGTGTCGGTTGTTAATAAAAAAAAAAAAATATGCGAGAAAAGAGATGATTCCAGACTTCTGATTGTGGATTTTCTTTTTCTATTCAGCAACATTTCATCATCGTCGACATATATATATCTCCCATTTGAAACGATATTCAAGGGATTGTTTTTCCACTCATGATCCATTGCTACTTACAGGAAGCGTAAAAAACAACGAATTCAAAGTCGTGTAGTTGAAATAATCACTTCGTAAATTTTACGGATATCATCACGCATTGGTTGACCGTTATGGAATATCCGTTTCACAGAAGATAGCGGATATATTCCAACTGTCGAACGTTACAATCCCGTTTCATTTTTCCCGAATTTGACTTATCGAATCAGACCTACTAACTTGTTTGTACCAACATGAGCATCACGAGAATCTGCAAAGTCTTCATTGGCACCTGCAATTACCCCAAGTCGTTTGTTGTATATGATTTGCTTTGCGTTTGTTTGTCTTTTCTTTTATAGCAGTTGCTGTGACAGTTGCTTTTTGACTTTTGAGTTTAAATGTCTCCTTGGTATATTTTGTCTCTGTTCTACTGGACGGTTTTTACTATTAATTTAAAATTCATACCTGGTAACAAGGAAGGTGTATATAAACATAACATACTTTCTCATACAATACAATACAATACACTATATATAATATTATTATATGAAAGGTATTTTGTAGTAAGCTGCCCCTTAATCTATCACATTACATTTACGGATTCAAAAGATTCAATCATATATTAAAATCAAGATGACCTCTAGCTTCCTGAATATCAGAACAAAAATATCTAAAAATGTGTAAAATGTCTAAATATTTACAATACAATAGTAAAAAGTTTACCGCAGACTCTTTGCTTCTTTTGAGGTATCTTTTAATCTTTTGATGTCTCTTTCCAGTTTAAGTATTTCCTCTTTAAGGCTGTATTTAGACTGATCAACAAAATTGCAAAGTCTGGCAAATGTTGATGACAATTCCCTGTAAAACAGAAATATGTAATCAGAAAAACTCTCGCTCCAAAAAAACAGACTGTTTGTTTTATTAATAAATATGTACTGATACATTTAACTTTAGTATTAAATACCACTGCTATAAAGCTTTGTTTAGGCAAGTATACATTCGCCATTGACTTTATCTTATTTAACATGTCCTAATGAAGAACGTCAAATAAAAAAAATAAGTCAATACAATACCATTGAAAGGAAAAAAGACAAACTTGACAAAGAACATTAAAGAATGGGCAACATAAGCTCCATCAAATCTGTAGATAGGCTAAGTTTTCGAACTGTCTAAAATTATTGCTCCACTAATAACACCTATATAACATTTAGTATCATCCTTTGATTAGTCACTCACATTCAGCCTGAACGCAAGTTGACGCCTGTGAATACCAAAGAAAGCAGGCGTATAATTTACAATGGCAACAGGGCGTAATTTTAATATCATAAACTGAGCTGAACATAAAGTTGGTATGAGGCGTTAAATTAATGTCGCCTAGTCGATCGAGATTTCCAATAAAAATATCGTATTAATTGGGAGATACATACCACGGGCAGCTGCTCCTGGAACGTTGTTACTTAAAAATTGAAAGTTCACAATTGGAAAGCTGAAATCATCGCTTTTGTCGGAAAGTTTTGTTTTCAACCGATCATCATTGTCAAAATATCTTAATATATTTTTCTAAAATATTTATCGTTTAACTTATACAAATACGTATGAAATTAAGACATGAAGATAATGTTTGCTGGACTATTGTTAAGAAGGATGAAAATGTAAGTTTTATGAGTAACTTATGATATCAAATGGCTATTAAATTTACTGGTCTTTGCATCCGTCCGTTCTTCCGTTCTGTTCAAAATATCAAACATTTTAAATGATAAATCACAGTCGAGTCTGACCCGGATAAAGTGGTGCAGTGAACACGGAAATATGATCACGTGAAGGGGCACTGTGTCCTAAGGCCAATCAATCTTGTTCCAAATGTTTTAATCAAAACACGTATACGTATATATTACTTCCATATTCATATTCTATTTTTTTTTTCGTGCTCTCAATTGACAGAATTAATGTATGGCCTCCTGTAAAATGATGTTAAATAGATTTTGGGATATTGAAATTTAAATCCACTATGTCTTTTAACATTAAAACTTTATAGTTTGTCAACATGTGTGGATGATAATAACCTGGTGAACTCTTTTTTAATGGTCAACAGTTTGGTGAGGCGGTGGTGTACCAATACATTGGGTAGTCTTGGGATCGATCTACCAAGCACGCAATATTTTAGGATTTGGGGAAAATTAAAAACGTATGTGTCCAGGTAGGATTACATGTCTTCCTGGGGTATAATACAAAGTCTGTTTCATATTCATATTCTTCACTTAAAATGGATATATAAAATACATATGCAGCGAACCTTATATATATATATATATATATATATATATATATATATATATATATATATATATATATATATATATATATATATATGGCCCTACATCCTATTTATACATCTATTTCACCACTAACGTTGCCTATACCCCTCTTTTTTTCAAAATTCTGAATCAGCATCTGGAAACGATGTTTTAATTGTTATGCTGTTCTTTACTCATTATGTCTTTCCACTTTTCTGTGGAAAGACCTATTGTATTTTTTTCTGATTATTAGGTCTTTCCACTTTTCTGTGGAAAGACCTATTATATTTCTTCTGATTTTTTTTTCTTCCGCTTAATTTTGTTCTTGCGATAGATATTTGTTTCGCAATATGTTGCTTAGATATATAGTATATGATATCGAACAGTTTATGCACTTTTGAAATTTGCCCTGCGTAACCAAAAAAAAATGTCTTTGTAGGAGTTATCTTCCCAAACACTGTTTTTCTTGTGTCCATATCTCCTTAGTAACCTTAAAAGAAAGGGACAAATTTATTTTATAAAATAGCTCTTTATATCCTTTGCATGATTTGTTCTATTTTGACAGACGCGATATGAACACTCCATATGAGAGTAAAAAGTAAAATCACAAAACTGAACTTCAATTCGGAAAGTCCATAATCACATGGCAAAATCAAATAACAAAACAAAATTTCCCCTTATGCATTTGATATAAGTGATATGAATTTCTATCTTGTAAATCATACGTGATAGAGACCTATGATCTTTTGATTTGAGATCTTGCACTCGAAAAAATGAAAATTAGGTCAAGGTCAAAGGTCAAAGTCATATTCTAAATTTTGAATATGGTTAATTTTTGCATTTTCTCAAATATTTTTTAAGATATATATAAAAGAACAAGTGGAAAATGTTTGCTTTATTGTAATGAAGATATGTTACATTTGGTCTGAAACAATCCAAAGACATTTTATAGGAGTTATTGTCCCTGAAATGTTCCATTATAAGGTTAATTGATTATTTCTTAATTATGAGGCCATATGACCGGTCATAAGAACCTTTACAAAAATTGGGTGACATGATTTGTTGTATTTTGACCGAAAAGATATGAACACTTCATATGAGAGTTATTTCCCATTTTGCATTTGATAAAAGTGATATGCATTTCTATCTTGTAAACCATAAGTGATAGAGACTTCTGATATTTTGATTTGAAGTCCGTGGTCCCAAAAAAAAAATGAAAATATGGTCAAGGTCATAGGTCAAGGTCATATTCTCAATTTTGATTTCGTCTTATTTTCACTTATTCCCAAAAAAACGTATAAGTTATCGACCAATTATATAGTTGCGGCATGTCGTAACACGTACATTTTGATTGCAAGAGTACATTGAACGTAAAAGAGTTTTCTCCCCTCTTGTATTTAAAAATACGCGTATGGTGATACAACTCATTAACCAAATATAATTAAGACCTATTGTCTTTTGATTTGAAATCTTTGGTTTATGACATTGAAATATATCTAAAGGTCAAAGCTAAATTTTACGTTCTAGATTTTAACCTTTGCTTTAACCTCATATGTATACATGATAAAGACATAGGCTTTTTACAATAGGTTTCAAACCATTTAACTGAAAAAAACCCGGAAGTGACCTTGTGTAAACCGGAAGTATCTATTTTTTGTATTTTATTAATATAAAAGTATATAGAAAGAGATATTTTTAGAATCAGTGTAAAGTAAATATTCAAATGGTATCAGGTAATATTTTTCAAACCGGAAGTAACAAATTTTCTTCCTTATTAAAAAAATATTGTATAGAAACCATATATTTTTGAAATCATCGTACAATAAGCTATCATTTGACAATTGAAATCTCATTTTAAACCTAATTCTACCACCTTCATATTAAAATACATGGGTTGGTGGAAAGACCTTCAAATTGTTCTCTGAACAATTGGTTTTTAATTCATTTAATGTTTTCTTCCGCCTAATTTTGTTCTTGCAATAAATATATGTTTCGCAATATGTCGCTTTGATATTTGGTATATGATATCGAACAGTTTATGTGCCTTTGAAATTTATCCTGCGTAACCGAATACTTTTCTTTGTATGAGTTATTTCCCCAACCACTGTTTTCCTTGTGTCCACTACTCCTTCGCAACCGTAAAAGATTACAACAAATTCATTTATAAAATTGCTCGTTATATCTTTCGCATGATTCGTGTATTTTGACAGAAGCGATATGAACACTCTATATGAGAGTTATTTCCCCTTATGCATTTGATATAAGTGATATGCATTTCTATCATGTAAACTATAAGTGAAAGAGCCCTATGATATTTTCATTTGAGTTTCTTTGTCAAGAACAAAGGTAAAGGTCAAAGGTCAAACTATTTTTACTTAATTGTAAGTTGCGACATGTCGTAACACGTAAATTTATAAAAGTATATAGAATCAGATATTTTTGAATCATTATAATGTAAATATTCAAATAATATCGGAAGTAACAAATTATCTCCTTTATCAAAAAAAATATTGGAAAGAAACCACATATTTTTTGAATTAGTGTACAATAAGCTATCGTTTGACGATTAAAATGACATTTTAACCTAATTTTACTACTTTCATATTTGAATACATGTTTTTGGTGGAAAGACCTTTAATTGTTCTCTGAACTATTGGTTTTTAATCATTATTATTGTAAGGTCTTTCCACTTTTCTGTGGAAAGACTCTGATAATGATAAAGGTTTTTTTACTTTTCTGTGGAAAGACCTATTGTATTTCTTCTGATTAATATATTTTTTCCCCGTCAACTTCTGAAATTTTGGGTTCCCAAAATGTCGCTTAGATATTTTTTTCATATTGTATCGTATAGTTTATGCGCTTTCAAATTTCACCCTGCTAAGCCGAACCATTTTCGTTGTAAGAGTTATCTCCAAGTTCACTATCTATCTAATGTGTGCATCTCCTTCGAAACAAAAAATGATATCAACTTCATCTCTTTTACAAATTGTTTGTGACATCCTCAGGAATTTTTTACTTATTTTGGATCGAACCGATTCGATAAAATTGTATAAGACCTATCTACCATAATACAAAATAAATTTGTCGGTATGTGTTATTAACTAATAAACCGTCAACCGTATAACCCGAGAATGCTTTTATTTGAGATCCCTAGGTCTTAATTTAGAAAATGAGATCAAGGTCAAAGGTCAAAGTCAAGTTTTAAATTTGAAGTTTTCCAAGTTTATGCATTTTCTCCAACACTTTAAAAGATATGTATCAAAGAACAAGTGCTACAAGATTGCTAGATGGTAATATAGATATGTTACTTTTGGTATGATACCATCTAATGACATCTTGTAGGAGTTAATGCCCCCGAAATGTCTTATTATAAAGATGTTTGAATAAAATTTCAACTTGTTCATTATAAAGACATATGACCTTTAACAAAAGTTTAGGTGACATATGACCTTGAAAAATGACAACCGGGAGTGACTTTGAGAAAACTGGAAGTACATATTTTTTCACTTTTTAAATGTAAAAGTACTCGGAATCCATATATTTTGTAATATAGATACATCAACTTATCACTCAAGACAAGAGATAACTTTCAATAAACCGTAAATTGACAATTCTTTCCCGTTGTACACATAAAAGTATATAGAAAATACATATTTTTGGAATCAGAGTGAAATCAGCTATCACTTAAGACCGGAAGTAACATTTTCTTAACTGGAAGTAGCACAATATCTCCTTTTGTCCACTTTAAAGCATAGCAAAAGCATTTATTGATAGCATCAGTTTGAAAAACCAGCTTGTTTTCAAAATTCATTTGATGTGGAAAGACTTTGAATTGTTCTCTGAACAATTGGTTTTTAATTATTAGGTCTTTCCACTTTTCTGTGGAAAGACCTATTGTTTTTCTTCTGATTATTTTTTTTCTTCCGCCTAATTTTGTTTTTGCGAAACACATTTGTTTCTTAATATGTCGCTTAGATATTTGGTATATGTTATCGAACAGTTTATGCGCTTTTGAAATTTACCCTGCGTAACCGAATACTTTTCTTTGTAGGTGTTATCTCCCCAAACACTGTTTTCCTTGTGTCCACGACTCCTTCGCAACTGTAAAAGATTACGACAAATTTATTTTACAAAATTGCTTGTTATATCCTTCTCATGATTTGTCCTATTTTGACCGAAGCGATATGAACGCTCCATATGAGAGTTATTTCCCCTTATGCATTTGATGTAAGTGATATGAATTTCTATCTTCTAAATTATAAGTGATAGAGACCTAGAATCTTTTGATTTGAGGTCCTTGGTCCAAAAAAATGAAAATTAGGTCAAGGTCAAAAGTCAAGGTCATATTCTTATATTTGAATTTGGCTTATTTTCACTTATTCCTAAAGACTGTATAAGATATCGACAAATTATTTTTACTAAATTGTAAGTTGCGATATGTCGATACAAGTAAATTTTGATTGCAAGGGTATGTTAAACTAAAAAGGGAGTTTTCTCCCCTCTTGTATTTAAAAATATGCGTTAGGTGATATAACTCATTAACAAAATATAATTAAGACCTATGGTCTTTTGATTTGAGGTCCTTGGTTTATGACATTGAAATTGATCTCAAGGTCATAGCTTAATTTGACATTCCAGATTTTGATCTTTGCTTTTACTTCGTATGTATACATGATAAAGCCATGAGACTTTTGGCAAAAGGTATCAAACCATTTAACCTTGAAAATAACAACCGGAAGTGACCTTTTGTAAACCGGAAGTAGCTATTTATTGTACTTTATTAATATAAAACCATATAAAACCAGATCTTTTTGGAATCAGTGTCAAGTAAATAATCAAAAATTATCGGAAGTAAAAATTTTCAAACCGGAAGTAACAAATTATCTCCCTTATTTAAAAAATATTGTATAGAAAATAGAAACCATATAATTTTGGAATCAGCGTACAATAAGCTATCATTTGACGATTGAAATGACATTTTTAACTTAATTTAACAACTTTCATAATAAAATACTTTTTTTTTTGTGGAAAGACCTTCAATTGGTTTTTAATTATTATTTTTTTTTTCGTCACATCCTGAAATTTTTGTTTCACAATATGTTGCTTAGATATTTCTTATATTGTATCGTACAGTTTATACGTTTCTTAATTTCACCCTGCTAAGACGAACAATTTTCTTTGTTAAAGTTATGTCCCTATTTACTGTTTATCTAATGTGTGCGTAACAAAAAAAGATATCGACAAAATTCTTTTTCTAAATTGTTTGTTACATCCCCACAATTTTTTTGGCTAATTTGGATCGAAGCGATTCGATGAAATTTTATAGGAGTTATCTACCTTTACCAAATAAATTTGTTGGTATGTTTTTTTTTTAAATTAATAAACCGTTGACCGTATTACCCTGGAATGCTTTTATTTGGGACTTATAGGTCCTAACTTAGAAAATGAGGTGAAAGTCAAAGGTCAAGGTCAATTTCTAAAATCAGACTTTCCTTATTTTTGCATTTTCTCTAACACTTTTAAAAGTATGTATAGAAGAACAAGTACAAAATGTTTGCTTTATTGTAATGAAGATACGGTTCATTTGGTCTGACACAATCAAATGACATCTTATGGGAGTTAGTGCCCCTGAAATGTCTCATAATAAGGTTACTTATTACTTCAATCTGGTTCATTATAAAGCCAATTGACCTTTAACAAAAGGTTGGGTGACATATGACCTTGAAAAATGAGAAATGGAAGTGACCTTGAGAAAACCGGAAGTAGCCATTTTTGCACTTTATTTATTAAAAAGAACTCGGAATTCATATATTTTGTAATTTGAATACATTTACCTATTTATCAAGAATAGAAATGACTTTTGATCAATCGGTAGTGGCCAATTATCCCTTGATTTACAAGCATAAGTATATAGAGACTACATAATGGTTTAAAGGGTACGCTTACATAAAATTAGAGTTTTCTTCCCTATTTTATTGTAAAATACGCATATGGTTATATAACTCGTTAACCAAATAAGATTTTTAAAAAAATTTACTAGGGTCTTTTGATTTGAGGTCCTTAGTTTATGACCTTGGAATTGAGCTGAAGGTCATAGGTTAACTTGACGTTCTAGATGTTGACTTTTGGTTTTACCTCATATGTATACATGATAAAGCCATGGGACTTTGTGCATTAAGTTCGAAGTTATATGACCTTGAAAGAGGAACCGGAAGTTATCCTGTGTAAACCGGAAGTAGCTATTTTTTGTACTTTTTTTATGTGAAAGTATAAAAGTCTATAGATTTTTGGAATCAGTGTCAATTAAACAGTTAAATAATACCGAAAGTAACATTTTTCAAACCGGAGGTAACAATTTAACTCCCTTTTAAAAAAAACATTGTACAGAAACCATATATTTTTGAAACCAGCATACCTGAAGCTACCATTAGACGCTTTAAATGATTTTTAATAATTTTTTATCAAAATACTTGTTTTATTGTGGAGAAACCTTCAATTGTTCTCTGAACAATTGATTTTTAATTATTACTATTATTATTTTTTCCTCCGCCACCTTTTTCTGACGGTGCTGTTTTGATTCGGAAGATGTCGCTCAAATTTTTGGTGTATGATACCGAACAGTTTATACAATTTTAAAACTCACCCTGTTAAGCCGAATACTTTTTATTGTAAGAGTTATCTCCCTAAACACTGTTTCTCTTATGTACAAATCTCCTTCGCAATCATTACAACCAAATTATTTCACCAATTTGCGCGTTATAGACTTAGGATCTTAAATTTTTTTTAGACTGAAGCGGTTCGGATACTACATATGGGAGTTATTACCCTTTTGTATTTTGTATAAGAAATATTTAGTTGTTATTGGTAAACCATAAGTAATAGAGACTAAGGGTGTTTTGATTTGAGGTTCTTTGTAAAAGAAAAGGTCAAGGTCAAAGGTCAAGGTCAAAGGTCAAGGTCATTTCTAAATTTGGATTTTGGCTTATTTTCACTAATTATTAAATAACAATATAACACACATAACCTCACAAACAGCTTTTGTTTAGCTATTACTAGTCAGATACAGGATAATTTTCCACAAGACAACAGCTAAATAACAAGTAGATGATTTTTTCTATATGAACGCTACAAAGTTCACACAGTATAACAAGCATTACCTGGTGAAGAGATAATAAATACAAAAGAAATTACACACAAAGAAGAAATGTAAAAATTTGGCGTCTTGGAAAATTGAGCCGTCTATGTTTCTGACTGACTTGTATGTAATCATCTAATGTAAAGATCTAGAATATAAGATTTTGACTGTATCTGCTGAGAAAAAGCACTCGAGTGTGCCTCACTCCTAAATCTGTCACTGAGATCTCCTTGTAGAACAACTAAATATAAAGATTCACACATATTTGGACGCATAAATGTACGATTAAGAAAATAAATATGCAATATAACAATTATATATATATTCTGGGCTAAATAATGAAGATTTTAAAAACAGTAAATATATTAAAAAGATTGATGAAAATGGTCAATCAACGTCATATGTCAAATATTTAATGAATGTTCAAGACGAAAACATAATTAGACTCTGAAAGAACAGTTCCAAATGTGAGCCAAACTCGGATGTTACGGATTGAACACATCAAAACACGACAATGGGTTTTACCCTGGAAGAGAGCTGAATCTGTGCCAGCTAGTTGACGAACCCCTGTATCAGATGTATGCAGGCCTTTTCTTATTTTGATATTTTCATGATTTTGGGTATTGTGTATTTTTGAACTCTTTTACTTTATCTGTTGTGTGTTTAATTGTCTTGTATTTTTCTTAGAGTAAATAATACTAAGTTTGAATGAAAACAAATAGTGGGGGATTGGCAGAGTCTTTTGTTTATTGGGTTTTTATTCTTCTGACGAGCCGACTTTTGGGAATGTTTTAGAGTTATTTTCCGTACTCTTGATTGTATTATATTTGGACCTTTCCCATTCCTGAAATTCCTATATCTTACGAAAAATCAAGTTTAACACGTGTTGTGACATACAGTGTATTGGTACCTATCATCCAATGGTAATAAAGTTGTAATACGAGACAGACCTGTTTAAATTGAAATCCAATGATCCTTTGTGATAGAATTTCGGAGAAAAGTTATTGACGGCTTTAAAAAGTCGCAAGACAGCAACACAATTTATTCTTGTTATATTTTAATTTAAGATTTTTTACGAAAAGCATGGCAATAAATTAACGTTCCTGATCATTTACGTTGTGATCTTCATATATAACTACATTGTATCAGTAACGCCAGATTTGCAACCGTAATACTAGAAAGATAATGACACAGTAAGGAAATTGAGAAAATATGAATTAAAAAAAATTAAACAAAATCAACACATACAACATTTAAAAATTGATAGTTAACTATAATGGTAACGTTTAAGAACTGGTGATATTAACATGTCAGAAATAATTCTTACTGTTGTACTTGATGACTGCAGTTAAAACTTGTCATATCAACAATCAGTCTGAGTTTACTAGCTGCATACTCCACAAATTGACTTTTAAATCTCCTTTCCATTGATTTATTAGTCCAACTCAACCACTCATACAGGTATAATACACAATATAATGATCCTACTGCTACTACAACCTTCCATCCAGTTACCTTTAGTACCTGAAAAAAAAATTGGCTGTGCTAGCACTTGTTAGGATAAACATTGCTTTTTTGGTCGTGCTGTACATGCTTCTTTTAAGAACTACACTTTTCTTTGGAGATAATTGCAGTGATATCTTAGATCTTTATAAACAAACTATTGGTATAACTGAAAAACTTTTTCTATTAGAGATATAGACAACATAGATTGTTAAAACTTTTAATTTTATTTAAAAAAGGAAGACATATATAGTAGAAGAATTCTTCCATCTGAAAAAAAATTCGGAAAATAATTATGTTGATTATGTGTATGGTTATATTACATATTGGTAATAAAAATACGAAATGACATTAAAATCTTTGTTTTTTTTTTTCGGAAGGCACAGTGTACGTAATTAACTCCTGCACAGAATTTTTTGACATTTCACAAATGGAATTTAATCATAAAAATACATCAGAAAATGACATAAAAAGGTGTTAAGCGGTTTCGTTTTATAGATGTAATCAGTTGAAATAAACAGCATGAGATACCAAAATTACACAGGACGCATAGAAGAAAAAAAAATTACTCGGTAGTATTTTTTATATTACAGAGATTTTCTATTTTTTTTTTTTTTTATCAAATTGATTCAAAATTTAGTGAATAATTTATTGGGCGCCAATAAAGTCCTTAACAACCGTTCTAGTATTGAAGCTATATCCTGTGAAAGTTATTTTTGTTTGTGAACAACGCCTGCAATGCTATCATAATGTTCATTGCCGTAACAAAATCGAAAGTGTGTATGGCCAAATAGACTACTTTTCAAGCATTTTCGCCGCCAATCAGAAAGCAAATTGGCAAAAAAAAAATGTACTTCAAGTGAAAGCAATTTATTGTAGGCTGTAAATCCATCTTTTCAAAAAAAGACAAATTTCCTTACCTTTTTTGTAATGCTTCAAGTTGCTTTGTCAAGTGATGATTGTAAAATGTACGCTTAAAATTATAAAAAAAGTAAGCTAAGAAATTGATTTGTGTATACTTACGTATAATTGATTGTATATTTATGAACAAAACTATGTAAGCTAATGCATACATATGTAGCAACACACAATAAAACATATAATTCATTTCATTATGATGAATACAAACCAAGTCATTTTTTTTTTATTTCGACACAGAAAATTTGAGCATCAGTGTCTTCACTATGAACTTGGTAAGTGCCAATTTCCAATACTTAATATTATAACAAAAAAAGAATATTAATCATATATAAATTCTATAATTTTACTCACAAGTCCTGCAACAATACCACCCATTGTTGATCGTGGTGTAATGATAGCATATGACGTAGTGACTGACATTAAGACCTCATTGATATGTTGGTATAGGTCAGACTCGTGTGACATTACTGTGCTGGAATTTACAGGTCTAGGAATCTTGAAAAATAATTGTATTAAAATCAAATGTAATCATAATTAGACTTATTTAAGGATCCGGAAGATATACGATAAGGGCCTTTTTCCTCCTAAAAATCAATTTGTATGACAAAACTAGACGATTATTACTTTAATTAGATGTTAAGGATGTGGAAATTTCAATCTGAGTATCATTGAAATAGTTTTTTTAAATATCTTAGGAATTTTACAGGCCAGCGATGATAACAATTACAATTCACAATAAACATAAGTATGTTTTCATATATATTTATTACTGGGAAACGTTGGGCACATGCAAAAACCACAAAATATTAACTTGAATGTTGTTGATCATATAGAAACACATTAGTTAATTATTTTGTTAGTACTTGCATTTGCTTATTTTGCGGATAGTAAAATATGACAATGTATATGTATAAAAAAAACCAGATGTATCGGCCTCTTTCTCATTGTCATAGTTTCATTAATTGTGACATAGCTTAAAGTGTTTTTAATTTAACAGTACCTGAACTTAAAAAAAAACATAAACATTTAGGTTTTTACTATGCTTACCAAGTTTGCATTTAAATATTGTAAGCATGGACAACTTATTCTGTCTTAGGATCTTACGCGTTCATGTTTTATTGTATTCTATGTTATTAAATTCTAGTTGTTTGTCGAAACCTTTTCAACTAATTTAAATAGTTCCAATTTTCCACTGCAACAATACTATCACAAATTGAATATAATTGTTGATAAAACTAATTTTCTGATTTTTGTAAACACTGTGTTGGCCTCGCATATCATATGTGATTATTTATACTATCTTGTTAACACTGGAGCTTTATTTTGTTTTACAAAATGAAAATACGCTGAATCTTATACTCACATAATTCTGACCACCTCCTAGTGTGTGCTTCATTCTTTTGGTTCCTAAGAATCTATGCATTAAAGATGATATTCCCAAAGAAAAACGAAACTGAATGTCTTCTTCGAACTCAGAACATAAATTTCTACAATCAAGTTTATAAGACATTTCAAAGTTACATGGAGATAATGCATTATTCAACTGTGCTCTTTCTTCATCTTTCAAAAGTGCTGCCAGGCGATCTACAACACATAATCTACATAGGTTAAAAACTGCTATTTGATAAAAAAAAAATAGTCTACAGAAGTTGATTGACCAAATTAATTAGGTTTTCAAAACCACAAAAGGTAAACATCAGAAAAACAATTTAAGCTGCTATATGTCCTTCTCCTTCAAGCTAATACCAAAGAACCAATGTTTAAATGCAAAATCCCACAATCCTTTCTAGCAAAGCATTCTGGGTGTCAATATTTACGAAAATTAGTTTATTTTTTTTCACTTTCAAAAACCAAATATTTGTATGGTCATAATGATATTTGAATCTTACTCATTTTGACATGTTTTATTTTTTGGGCGCTACGAATACCTGTAATTTCTTTTTGCGTGTTCTCCACTTGCTGATGTACTTCAGATGAGCAACGCTGCTGTACATTACGTCCTAACCCTTCTTCTATGTGATTATGCAACTCCTATGAAAAGAACCAATAATGTGACAATCTGCATGACATGTTACTTCTCGAGATTCAATGCCAAATTAAATGCATTATGAATATTCATATTTACGACAAAGGTTTTACTTAAAGCGTTTGTTTTGTATATGTTCTTTAGAATTTTATGTTCTTCAAAAAATGATATAGCTAGTAAGCAAGTGAACCTTTTTGATAAAGCACTAGAAGGTAGTCACATAAACTACATACACAATGGTACAGTTGTACATGTGTTTAGAACCAATAACATTAGTTACTGTTATCCAGAACCCGGAAACCTGCATATATTTGTTAATAATGTTACATACTCAAAAGTCAAAAAGTAGACAATCGTCAAGAAATTACTTTGAAACCTTTTAAAGCTTTTCAAAGGATGTACTTTTTAAACATTGTTGAAGAACTGATAATGGAGCTACAGCAATTTTAAAATGCTTGTATGTGTTGATGTGTTACATGTACAAATTAGATAATTAGTTTAAAAAAGAACATTAGTTGTCAAATGATTTTGTTAATTAAAGGGTGTTAACCTTTTTATATACACTCATCACTAAATTATCTGGATGGAAACTTGTGCAGAAGTCATCAACTAGGGCAGATAACTGTTTAATTTCTTCATTCAAAACAAATGATACATGTTTCTCTACTTTTTCTACCGTATTCTCAATTTTTTGTTTCATTTCCTCTTTTAATAAGTCAAGTTGTTTATCTAAATAACTTAGTTCGTCAATTGTTTCTTTTCTTTTATGAAACTGGTCTTCACTGAAAAGATTAAATAAGACCCAATAGATTAAAAAGTTTGCAATCCTTCTTAAAAAGAACAATTAACCCATCGAAGGCGTATAACATATCTAAGCCTGTATATTAGCAATGGTAAATATTATGAGGCTAGGACAAGTACAAACTTTATAAATGGCATTTGCTTTTTCTTTATGAAACAAGGTATATTCAGAAGTAAGAGTAAACATTCTTTGATTTGGCTGAATTGCAACTGTGTTTTACAGTTTGTTCTTATATTGTGCAGTTACTCTGAGTTTTATCACTCCGGGACATTTTATTTGTGAATGCCCCAAGTCAGGAGCATGTAGTAACGTCGTTGTCGTTAAATCACGCACGCATGTGAAATATGTGTTGCATAACTTTAAACATTTTGCCATTAGTGTTTTCTTTTAAATTGCTTCGCATTTTTTATGTAGAAGTTTTGTAGCCGACTATCCGTATTGGTTATGCACCTGGTTAACGGTTGAATGGTTGGCTACAACTGCATACCGTCAATTTATTTTAAACACTGGTGAATATGTGTTAAATTGGAAACCATACTGCATCTTTTGTTTTTTATGTTCATATAGGGTAACTAGTTTTTTGTAGACTGTTAAATATGAATCAGCACGTCAGTTAAGTATGCATACAAAGAGTATTTGAATGGTGTCAGCCTAAATACCGGATGTTGGTATATATTTATATTCTGTTTATTTAATGTCAAAATTAAATTTACTATAGTGAAACATTCATCTAAATGAAAATGTAAAAATATACATAATCAAAAGTAGATCTTAATTAATATTAATAAAGGTGATAATTAAAAAAAAAATCAACTAATAACACAAATTATTAAATGAGTACGGTTAAAATATCAAATGTTGTCACAGCAAAATGATTCATTTAGTGCTTTAACCGGATTTAATTTAGTATAATACTAGCAATGACGACATTATTACTTAAATTGGTTAATTTCTAAAAAGTTCGAATTTTAGATTGAAGAAACTGAACAAAATATAAGGAAATTGACGTGCTAAATATCTTGATGTATCGTATTTAATAAAACCTGCCGCTTATCATAAAACTACTTAACCAGACACACTGTGATAATGTTACATTAAAGAGCTACCAGTGGTATATACACATTTAGATATAATATACAGCTTTTGCATCACTCACTAAAAATGTCAAATCTTACCAAGCCTTTGAACAATCAGTATGAGTTCTCATCATAATTTTTTTCAGATCGGCAATAATTTTCTTTCCTCTTTCTGAATGGGTTTGAAATTTTGTCTGCACAGCTGATCGAGAAATGCAAACCTGACAAAAGAAACTTTTTTTTTATTTTATGACAATGAATTATACATATAATATAGAAGTTGTAATTGTAGTTTTGCGCACAGAAATATGACTGAATTACAAGGTTTCAAAATCATGGTCTTTAATGTGTGGATAAGCCAAGATGTATATAGCTTATATATTGTTTACCGTCATATATGGAATTATTGTCAGAAAAGTGTTACACATAAAAAGTATTACTAAAACTCTTATTTTTGTCAGAAAGTCAATTAATATAAAGATAGCTAAACAAATTTACCTGACAACCACTTCCTACACCAAACACAGTGGGTCCTTTTACCTAAGTATCTGATAAACTGATAAAATAATGAAAAATTAACGTTGACCAGTGAATCATTCCAAACAGGTCAAGGTCAGCCGACAGACAGGTAAATATTACAATCAATTCATTCGTCATTAATATCTGTTTAATTAAACTGTTGACCAATATGACATGAACACGTGGTCAATATAATATGAAACCTGACAGACAGATATGTAAACTTTACAATATATGGTATTCAAGAAATAGATCAAACCACTGAAACTGCACATTGCACAAATCCGCATCATACTTTTATTTTATGCATTTTACAGCATGCTCCCATATTGAATATACTTGTTCTTTTTCTCATAAAACCCCCCTGTCACGATTTATAGTTATTTTAATTTATATCTTGATCATTACAAACCTCAAAAGCTGTCTCGAAATTTTCAAAGGCAGACAACCTCTCGGCAAATTTCTTTTGTAATGAACCAGCTGTAAGTTAGAAGATTTTCATTATTGTTGTTATGATGCATACAATGCGAATTACTGCTCTAAGTTTGAGTACTCATTCTATGTGTCATTTATTGCTTATTTGTTTACTGAATTAATAACCTTTTTTTGTTTATTTTATTAAACCATGCATGATTTGTATGTGAAGTGTCAAATGATTTGAAGGTGAAGTATCTGATATTTTGTATATTTAGTATCTGATGTTTTGTATATTTAGTATCTGATGTTTTGTATATTTAGTATCTGATGTTTTGTATATATAGTATCTGATGTTTTGTATATTTAGTATCTGATGTTTTGTATATATAGTAGTTCATAATTATTTGTATGTATCTCATGATGTTAATGTATAGTCCCCATGTTTGTGTTGTCATTGTATTATGTTCATTATTTTGTTTTAAATGTGCTGAATTGTTTCATGCAGTCGATTTAATAATCCCTGTTCTGTTCAACTACTCATTAGACAATGTATCGCTTAACCACGGTATATAACTGTTTATGCATGTTAACAATGTAAATGTCTTTGAAACGACTAAAAGACTGAACATGATTTAATATTTTTTTACGATAAGCTTTTTCTATAAGCTGTAACATTATCATTGATAGTGATAAATATTAGTATAGCTACTGTTACATACTTGGTATTGATTTTTTGCTGTCTTCATGAAGCCTACTGATCAATGCCTCTTTGGCCGAAATAAAGAAAATTCTATTCTTCGCTTCCTGTTTATCGGCTACCTTCAGTTCATCTGTTAGGAAATGGGTATTTCTGGTATAATGTTGTTCTTTTACCTGATAATACAGAAAAATTAATCATCAACGAAACATCCTCAGTAGTGTTCTTACTTCCAGCTGTTTTTTTTTGTTTTTTGTTTTCTTTTAAATCAAGCAAATACTGTGTACATGTCTTGGGGCTACTTTAACACTTGTATTGCTCTTCAACTTAAAGCCTTCCTATTACACAGCTACTTTTGCATAGCTACTATTCCTGTACTAAACATATGTAGTACTGACCATTTACTTTTAATATTTAGTACTATTTCTTTACTTTAAAATTATTGTAATATTTAGGTACTTGTATTTTAAAGTACTTGATTTGTACTAAATATTTTGGTACAGAAATGATACGATATTCCATGTTTGAAAATCATAATTTTAAGAGATTTGAAATAGAAAAACTTTCAAAATACTGAAAACGTAACGGTAGTAACCAAAATTATGTAGTACCTAAATTTCAAGTACAAATTAAGTACTGTAAAATACAGGTACCTAAATATTACAATAATTTAAAAGTAACAAAATAGTACTGAACATTTAAAGTAGATTTCCAGTACTACAGATTTTTAGTACAGAAATAGTACCCAAGCAAAAGTAGTAGTGAATTCAAACCCTTTTACGAGGAGTGTAGACCTACAACAACTAAAAAATATCAAGAGTATAACGTAACCTTAGAAAGAAATCAGGCATTCAAATAAGGAAGATCAATTCTTAATATCAATGTTTTGTCATTTTTTATTAAAATCAAAATAAAAGTACAGCTTTATTACAGAAACAATATGAACAATTATATTACTCTGTTTCATAATGATCTGAAAGTATTAAAAAACAAACAAACAGGTGTTCAAATCTTAAAAATATATATGCAATACCCTAAAACATGTCCATCCCCAAAATGTCCATACGTGTCAATTTCCAAAAAAACATGTCAGCTTTTACATCCTCAAACGTGTCCTGGAAGTGTTATTCGCAACATCATGTCCATTGTTATACGCTTGAACGTCGCAACCCTTTTAGGCCTATAGTGTGTCCTCGGCGACGCCTATATTGTTAACGATTTTTTACCGAAAAAACGTAATCACGAGAAATAACTTATCATACATCATAAGCATCCATAATACCAGCTTTATGATGTTTAATCGATATAAAACATGTAATTACTAAAACGAAACGTTATAATACGTTTAAAACAGTATTACTTACAAGAAATGATTTTAAGTTTTTTGAAATGTACATCATTTCATTTAACTGTCAAGCTAGGTTTTATTGCTAAAGAGGTAACAATCGACTAGCATAAAATGATTGATTAACAATTTGAAGTAATTATTTTATGCATATAAGGAACACAATATTGGACACGTCTGGTCGTTTTGAATAAATGGACACAATTTGTCTTTATAACAAATGGCACGTGTTGTCGTCGTTTTGTAACTAGACATGTTTTTGCAGTTCATTAACGTCATATGGAAACGTTTTAAGGGGTTGGTAACAATTATGAGTGCTACGTATATATAAAGAATGTGAACAAAATCAATATTTTTTTCTACTCACATTTGAAATAAATCCCTCATTTTTATGAATGACGACTTTGTGAAGAATTATAAAACGATCATGTTCTTGGCCCTCCCGAGTTATACGCGAATTGTCGATTTGAATTGTCTACGAAATGATAACACATAATTATACCAAATTCGAGTATTGTCAGACATTGTTTAATATACGCAAAACTCCCCACAATCGTATGTACGACTAGATAACAGTCCCAAGCATTTAATGAAATAATCAATAATTCATTTACCACCTTTTATTATAAAAAAAAGTATTGAAAAATTATTACAAAGTCCAACCTGATCACACAATTTAAGTTGGTAATCCTGGAGATGTATATTAAATCATTCATGAAGAAATGAGTGTTTGGTTTCATCATTATCTGAAGGTCACCGCAGGATACCGCGATTTGTTTATATTACAGGGTTATTGCATGAATATTGGGGAATATTGTCCCGAGTAGAGTTTTATATTGCACGAGCTTGCGAGTGCAATATATAATCTACGAGGGACAATATTCGCCAATATTCATAAATTAACCCTTTATTGTATAGCAATATAATATTTGAAGGTAAAATATGGTTTAGACTAAGATTTTTTCGTTGATGACGTCATGAATTTTGAATATTTAATGCACAAGTGCAATATTGGAATGTATTGCACGCTAACTTTTGGTTACTTTCTCTGGGAAAATATGTGGTCAGAATCTTGCAGGTGGATATATAGCTCCTCGGACGGTACAAATTTATTAGATTGGCAAATACTTTTAACCAAAAGTATAAGAATAAGAAAGCTGATCACATGCATAGCTAATGTCTTTTCGAAGGAAGGGTGTATGCCAGATAAACGCAAACATTCGAAACGTATTTTATTTCTGATTAATCAAAGATAACATTTTTTAATTTCCCAACAGGCGCTCCCAATAAAAAAATATTTTACTCAAAAAAAGTGATAGCATTTTAACAGGATAATTATAAGTTGAGAATTTTTTTTTGTGTTCTATACTCGGTACTGCCAATCAAAAGATTGTTCAATAAAATAAGTTTTAGACATTTTTTAAGAGTATACAAAGATAAATATTGAAAAAGAAAATGACGTTAGGCCACATAGTGTAATCATAATTATGTATTTTTTTTTTGTGTTTGGTATACAAAACCGGATGTTGTAGTCTGATATCTCTTACCTCAATGCTTGCAGAGGACGGTGTATATGTATGTCTGTGTTAATCATATGCAGGTGTTCTATATAGTTCAGGAAGTGCCGATGCTGATGTGTGTATGTATAATATAGTTGTCTTTTAAAAATATCAGCATGTTAACTATTGTGAGGTCACTATGATTATTGTTTTATACAGCATTATGTTTATTTCTAAAATTCATAAATCGATTGAGAAAAAACAAAACAAATCCGGGTTAAAAACCAAAACGGGGGAAACATCAAATCAAAGAGAACAACGACACAACAGAAACACAACACTAAAATGCAACACACACAGAAACAAACTATAACATAACCATTTTCATGGTTTGGTATAGGACATTTCAAGAAAAAATGGTGGGTTCAACCTGGTTTTGTTGCTAGCCAAATCTCTGGCTTTTATGGCGATGTTAAATGTAACACTAAAATAGAAAATGGGAAAAGAAAGTGTCAAAAAGGCACAAAGAAGGAAAACAGCCAAAGCCTCCCAATACCAATGTTGACATGCTTTAACTGGCCCATTAACAATAATGTATACATTTGTGCATATTCAGCAGCAATGAACGTCACACTTACTTCCGACACAGATAAACATACACTATTTGAAAAGGCACACAATACACACATAAGTTAAAACTTTAGATTTGTTGGATTCGTGGGGTTCGTGTTCCTTAGTCTTTAGATTTTTATGTTGTGTCTTCTGTACTTTTATTTGCCTGTTTGTCTTTTTGTTTTTAGCCATGGCGTTGTCAGTTTATTTTCTATCTATGACTTTTACTGTTTATCTGTTATCTTCGTCCCTCTTTTGAGACATGCACATACATGTGGCGACGATAAACATGTTTTCTGAGATCTCAACCCTCCAAATCTACCTCTATCCAGTGTCGAATAAACAAACACACAACAATATGCATAGTAAAACTCAGTTCAAAAGAAGTTCGAGACCGATGTTAGAATAAATAACAGAAGAAACTTATCAAAAGGACATTAATCAACATAAACGAACAACAGACTACAAGCAGTTACTAACACGCAAGTTTCAGACCTTAATTGAATTGATTTAAATATAATGTCTTCATCATATAAAAGAACAATCCCTCCCCAGGGGTGTTTAGTATCTTTACATCAATCGAAAAAATATGAGAAGAATATAACCCATAACCCATATCTTTGCAACAACTGGTTTTAGAATAATTGTGTTGCGAATACTCTATGGGTAGGTGAATATCAATTCCAAAAAAATGCAATTTTTTATGACCTTACAACAGTATCCGAACTATATTCCTTCTGAATAAGTGTCTTTAAATCTTGGTTAAGCTTTTGAGGTGATTTACTACATTGGTTGTGCTTTGTTAAGAGTAAATACAGATTAGTTGTGCAATACCCGAGCAGATTAGATGGCTGCATATTGATTTATATTTAAGAATGGTGTGCTTTAACGATGCTAAAATTTAGTGATTGTTTTGACAAGTTTGTTATATAATAATCCCTGATGCTATAACTTGTCAGTAAAACAAATGATACAGATACTAGTAAATACTAGCCAATTCATAGTTTATAAATTATCAACGATGCCGGAATAAGGTATCACTATCTTTGTATCCTATTTACCAATGTAGAAATTATCAATAAAGTATGAAATATTATATCAGTACCTCATATGCATCCTCCTCGTCAACAGACAAGTCCCATCTATTTTGCAAAATAAATATGTTTGGTTTGGATAATCGTGAACTCACTTTGTGGAAAAAGTTCTTCTCCTGTAAATCAAATTTGCTTTGTTTAAAACATAAATGTTATTGAGAGATTAACATATGTAGGTTCCTGTGTCTAGCCTTCAATTAGTAATATCCGTTGAAAGTAATACATTTACTATGACGAATAAGTTCATTTATAAGTTAAAAACAGAATTACTTATTTTATGAAACTGTTTTAGATGCATCAAAAAGAAACTTGTTTGATTTTTAATAATCAAGGAAGGTTCAATAAAATTATTGATGTCGACATAATTGACATAAAATTGCCCACAAATCAGTTAAATGTAGAAATATTCTATCAAAAAGCTTCCAAAAGTACCCTAAATTGCTAGCCTTCTAAGAACGACGCCATTTTGATATTTATTCTTTTTCCATAAATGCACTCAGTTAACTAGTTTTATGTAAAACCAGCTTGAAAGGAGATAACTAAAACCATCAGTCAATTGACTGTTTCAGTCCTTATGACGCCTTTGTGCATAATATTTTGCTGAACACTTCAAGGACAATAACTCCTTTAATAATGAGGAAAACTGACCAATCGCCATGTTGATTTACTTGTAGATAATATGTTGTTGTTACTGTTATAATGTGCAAACGATCTAAAAACAACATTTGTTTAATTCCAAAGTTGATCCTTTAATAATATCTGCTAAGCTGCCTCGGTGTCTTAGTGATTTTGAAATTTTTAATATTTAAAATTTCTATCTTTCTGTTATACCCTCCTAAAAGCTTCAAAGTAAAAAAAAACTTATTATCAGGGTCAAGAGTACCAAAATTTCTCAGAAGCTAAACTTTTACCTGCTGATCAATTGAAATCTTGTAAAATATACCCATATCCTTTAATTTGTGAGACATAAGCTATCTATTATATAAGTTATCCAAAATGGATTTGTCACGTGCAAACACTCCTTAAGAGGTTTTCCATTTTTCTGAATTTCGTTGGAGTTAAACCATGACCTGCTGTTTAATTCTACCCCATGGAAAATTTGTTCTAACTGCATGAGTTTTTTTAAGGTTATCAGCAAAAACTTTGAAATTTACAAAAAAACATTTATTTCAGGAACAATAACTTAAAATTGTGTTTTCCGATTTTGAAAAAAATACAAGTGATAGAATCTAATGGGTGAATCAATTTAATCCATTTGTTTGAATTATAAGCCAAAAACTGAGTTTAATCGATTATTCTATTGCCTGCAAAAGGGGTTATATTTGATGGTGACTTAAATCTCCTAATACAAATTTTAAAGTACGGACGTTATGAACCATCCAGGAAAGTGTGATAATAATTGACCTATTCAAGAGAAGATTTTTTTTTTAGTTTACGAATAAAATGAGTTTTGTAGTTTAGTAGTTGCTGTTGGTTCTTGTTATATCTTTATTTCGTGAATTTTTTTGTAGAACAAATAGGCCGTTGGGTTAATTATTTGAATAGTTTCACATTGTTTATGCCAGGGTCTTTGGAAGCATATGAGGTATGCTGTTTTCTCGTTGTTCAGGCTGTACCATTGTCTATTATTACTTACTTCTACTTCATGTGAACTATAGTGGATATAATTACACCTTATGTAAGAATCCGGGGTTTTGATTGTTTAATAGCCAGTATATTTTTCACCAATTTGCTGTTATCAAATGAATATCGTTCATTTTTAACGCCGCCGGGGTATTTGATAAAAGGATGTGCCTTTTTTACCCTCTCTGCCGTGGTATTTGCCAAAAAATACTCTATCCGACTGGACGTTTGTAACGTCACGATCATCAATGCGTTTTAGTACATTAAACATTCGGTGTATTTAAACAGATATATCATGTTATTGAGGGGTATTTGCGAAAAATACCAGTCTTGAGAACTAATTTATAAACTTACGGCTCGTGAAATTCAACATTCTCTCGACTGGTATGTTTCGCAAATACCCCTCCTTAACATGATATATCTGTTCAGTAGTCTCATTGGTAATATTTACACGTCTTATTATTCGTATATACAATAAGTCTTCAGGGGCGATGTATCCTATAGCAGTCATTTGACGATTTTTTACAAGTTTCATGATTTTAATAATATAATTTTCTTATACTTTGTCAAAATGGAGGATTATTATAATTTTTTTCAAAAAAATAATAAAAAGAATGGGTCACCGTGCTATATATTTTAAGCTAGGAGTCGTTCAAAATTGTCTCAATTTGCTTAGATTGTTCTTGAAAAAACATATTTGTGTGCATTAAAACAAATCTATGAGATAGATTTTTGAAATAAAATATGAAAAAATAGGTTTCATTATATGTTTCAAGAGAATAAAAAGAAAAAAATACTGTCACCGAACTTGTTTGTTGCTACTATTAAAAAGGAAAAAGATCCTTACTAGTCCAGTATATATATAAATTTGTACTAATAGAGTTATCTCCCCTTAAATTGCTTATTTGAAAAATTCATTCTAAAACAACAAATATTTCGTATTATAATGCACTGAACCACAAAGTTTTCTTATATCATGTTGTAGGTATCCCCATGGGCACTAAATATGCCCCTTTAATAGCAGACTTGTTTTTGTACTGTTACGAATCACAGTTCATGATTAAACTCAGTAAAGACCCGTCGAAATTGCATTTAATTGATAAATTCAATAACACTTACCGTTATCTTGATGATATTTTTTCGTTAAATAATCAAGAATTTTCTCAATACACTGCGGAAATTTACCCCAAGGAACTCACTTTAAATAAATCAAATTTATTCGGTAATAACTGTCCTTTCCTCGATTTAAATATTTCGGTTTTAAACGGGAAACTCCACACTAAAATTTACGACAAAAGAGACGATTTTTCGTTCCCTATTGTTAATTTTCCATTTTTAGATGGTGATGTTCCTTTAGCACCATCTTACGGTGTTTATATTTCACAACTTGTTCGCTATGCTCGTGTGTGTTGTGGCGTTGTTGACTTTAACGAACGCAACCTATGTATAACTGGTAAATTATTAAACCAGGGATATCGTTACCATCAATTACTTAAAACCTTTACTAACTTTTTCCATAGATATAAAGATTTGGTTTTGAAGTTTGATTGTACCTGTAGAAAACTTATTTCAAACGGGATAGCTCATCCTCATTTTTACGGAAATGTGGTTAACCATGCCCGGAAATTTAGAAATGATCCATATAAACTTGTCGCTCCTTTAAATAAACTTATTCTAAAAGTTTACCTATTCAACACTGTAATTAGATCATTGAATATTGTTTTCATTGGTATAAATATTGATTTTGTTATCAGTAAATTAAAAACTAAATATTACTAGTATGTTATATGCATATACATATTCATGGATCTTCAATCTGTCGATACCTGTAACTTGGCATTGCACAAGGTCATGTTTTTCTCTAGCTGTTTATGACGTCTTTACACTAAATTCATGGGATGTTGGATGTGTACGGATTGATAGTTTAGTCTTAGTTGCATGATTTTTTTATTAATTGTTAGTGGCTTTGAACTATCTGTAGATAACTGCTAGTACTCTCAGATCTGTGTCTTTTTGTGTCGGGATGTATACGTACCGGGCCACGTCCACTTGTACTTTTGTCCATCTGATGAGTTAAGCCTATTTCAACTGATTGTTATAGTTCGTTCCTATGCTGTACTGTTATACCACTGTCCCAGGTTAGGGGGAAGGTTTGGATTCCGCTAACATATTAAACCCCGCCACATTATTTATGTATGTGCCTGTCCCAAGTCAGGAGCCTGTAATTCAGTGGTTGTCGTTTGTTTATTTGTTACATATTTGTTTTTTGTTCATTTTTTTTTACATAAATAAGGCCGTTAGTTTTCTCGTTTGAATTGTTTTACATTGTCTTATCGGGGCCTTTTATAGCTGACTATGCGGTATGGGCTTTGCTCATTTTTGAAGGCCGTACGGTGACCTATAGTTGTTAATGTCTGTGTCATTTTGGTTTTTGTGGATAGTTGTCTCATTGGCAATCATACCACATCTTCTTTTTTATATAAACAATAAATAGCAAATCTGTCTCCAAATTGTACAATCCAAAATAGCTGTTTATCGTGAATATACCTTAATATGCTGCAATAACAATCTTTTTTTGCTCTAACTTTTTAAGTTTTGATACTGAAAGCAGTATGGTTTTGATATACAACGAATATATTCTAGCTTAGCGTGGTCAACATGTTAGCATTAACTCCCTGCATACAATCAACATGTTAGCATTAACTCCCTGCATACAATTGTCGATAAGATATTAACAAGAACAATCAGGCAACGTTAGGCCAGTAGTTTAAAAGGAAAAGATTTCAGTGTCAGTGGAGAAAACGATGGTCTCCAAATGCAGGCAAAAACCTACATAGTTTTTTTTAGACCAAGTCGTCTTAGATTTTTAAATTTTTATGAGCTGATTTGATGTTATAAGATTCATAATTATTGACAGAATTACAAAAATTAGTACTTTCATTCAAATCTTTAGAACTCTAATGTTGGCCCAGTGAGCCTTTTTTTTTTACATCTTTACATCCATTTTAATAGACACATCTTTGTTAAACCTATAATAGTATCAAACAACAGATAAAATTTATAACAAATCTGGTTTACTTACATTGATATGTTAAGTAAGATTGAAAAGGGCATTGCAGGACAATAACCCGAGAACGGCTAAATTAAGCAAATGTCCATACACTGAAATGTCTCGCTTTAGCTATCTATAAAACCAGGTTCAATCCACCATTTTCTACATTTGAAAATGCCTGTATCAAGTCAGGAATGTGACAGTTCTTGTCCATTCGTTTTTGATGCGTTTTGTTATTTGATTTTTCCATGTGATTATGGACTTTCCGAATTGATTTTCCTCTGAGTTCAGTATTTTTGTGATTTTACTTTTCGCTTGTTTGACTTAACTTTACTATTAATGATCAAAGAAAGTGAAGTCAAGGACATATTAAACAGCATGACATACATGTACATCGTATCCAGGTCCAGATCAGAGTAACAAAGGGAATTAGTATCAATAATATGTGTAGTTTACTTTCTAAGTTAGATCTCATTAACAATGAACTACACGAGTATGACATTATTTGTATATCAGAATCTCATCTTGACAAATCAATTACTGATGACCAAATTAAAGTAAATGGGTTTCATAACCCTATTAGGTTAGATAGAAATATGCATGGTGGAGGTGTGACTATTTATATAAAAACAACTAACATTTTATTATACGGAATGACATATCCATGACATCTGTAACAACTGCTTTAAATTACTTTGGGTTGAAGTGAAGAATTGTAGTAATGCAAAATATTTATTTAGTGTTTTATACCGTCCTCCAAACACAAATTCTAATATATGAGACTTATTTAGTGAGTCAGTAAATAAAGCACTTGATTGTAATTTGACAATTTTCCTTTGTGGTGATTTCAATTGTGAAATGATGTCAAACTCAAGTAACTTTTTTAAAACGTTACTTAACCGGTTAAACTTGGGAAATGTTGTTTGGGATTCTACCAACTTTACAACCCAAACTAGAACTTGTAAGGATTTATGTGTGACTAATCGCAAAAATTTAATTAAATCAGTAACTGTACTTACACTGTTTTGCAGTTCTAATTCTCCTGTTTCAGTCGAAATTTCATTGAAAACTTTTAGACAACACTTGTTTAAAAGACAAATTCTATATTTGAAGCGTGCAGATTATGAAGGTCTTAAAACCAGTTGAATGGTACTGACTGGGATGATGTTGTTTTGAATTCAAATAATATAAATGATGTTTATATGAACTTTGTCAAAACATTCGAAAATACTGTCAATAGATATATACCTACTTAAACTATTACAGTTAGACCAAATGATAAACCGTTCATGAACAACTTGATAAGATACAAGATAAAACATCGTTATAGAATTCATCACAATCGAAAACTTCAAATAATACAGAACACTGGAAAAATTTCAGAGAAATTCGTAATGAAATTATCAGTTTAGTTAGAAAGGCAACAAATGTGCAAACTGACCTCTCAACTTATTGACAAAAATATTCCTATCAAATTTTACTAAAAACAGACATTTTTTGGAACATGATGACCAAATTTGTATTCATCAATTGGACAAATCAGAGATCCTGAACAAGCATTTTGCTGATATAGCTAATATCAATATGGAATCAGAAATTCATGATAATTATGAGCCTCCTCCATGTCATTTAAACAAATTTGTCATCACTGAGAAAGAAATTTTAGACCAGTAAAACATTTTCAATGTTAATAAACCAGCTGGACCTGACGGTATCATAATCAGTCCTAGAATTTTAAAAGAGGTTGCTACCTTTATTTCTAAACCATAACTAAATTATTTGATATTTCTCTATCAGTTAAACAGGTTCCACTGTGGAAAATTGCACATGTTAAACCTATTTTTAAAGGGAAAGGTAGTCCACAATCAGCTCTAAACTATCGTTCAATATTTGTTACTTTTATTGTTTGTAAGATTATGGAAAAAGTTTTATTTAAACATTTGTATAATTATATGAGGAGTAATAACCTTTTCAATGTTTTTCAACTAGGTGATTCTACTGTTAATCAGTTAATCGAAATATATCATAAAATTATTAGCAATATGGATAGTGGTAGGGATGTAAGGTTTGTATTTTGTGATGTATCTAGAGCTTTCGATAAAGATTGGCATAAAGGACTTTTATTTAAACTTAAACAATCTGGATTATATGACGAACTCTTATCTAAAGTTATCTTTCGGATCGTCAACGAAAGGTAGTTTCAGAAGGCTTTTCGTCAATTCTAAGAAGTTTACATAAGGTGTCCCCCAGGGATCAGTGTTGGGACCCTTTCTGTTTCTTATTTATATAAATGATAGAGTAAGTGAAATTGCTAATGATATTAGACTTTTTGCAGATGACACTTTTTTGTTTGTCAAAGTAGATGATGATCATGCTGTAGCGGCTGCTTCTTTGACTTCGGTGTTATCTCAAATTGAGCAAAATCAAGGGCTATTTTACTCTAAGAAAACTAAAAATATTGTATTTACTAGAAGGGAAAGGGAGCATTCACCTGTATTTTTTGGGATAAATGGCTTAGCTCATTTTTGAAGGCCGTATGGTGGCCTATAGTTGTTAATGTCTGTGTCATTTTGGTCTCTTGTGGACAGTTGTCTCATTGGTTCTGTAATCATACCACATCTTCTTTTTGTATATATTTAAATATTATACTTTGCATTTAGTAAATAAACTCATCAAAGATACCAGGACTAAATTTTGTGTATACGCCAGACGCAAGTAAAACTGTTAACATATATTTGCCCGTGTGTGCTCACAAGTAGCACGCATGTTCCACTATATTGCATTATTTTAAATATAGTTGTTGTAATTGAATTATACCTTGTACATGTATTATAGAGAGAGTTTTCATCTGCCTGTTGCTCAATCCTTTTCATATCTTAATGAATAAAATATGTTTAAAATCAAATCGTATAATTCTTTCATATACAATAAATAATGACCCATTACTTATAGTTCCTGATACAATGACGGAATCGTGAAATTTTTCAATTGACCAAAACACAATAGCGAAATTACTGTCAGTTCATACACAAAATATAGATGTTTTACTGCTTATTGTGTTTGAGATATTAACCAAACCATATGAAATTATAGAATAAAACATGAAAAGGAGGTATAAGACTGGCAAAACCTTCTAGTTGGATATGTAAACCTTGCAATCATTCCATACTCAAATTAAGCTTATATCTAATTTCAAGTATCAGATTCGGACTTTCAATGATTGCTGAAAATATATGAAGTTGAGGTCGAGGTCAAGTGCTCCCTCCTATTATGTATGAAGACCTCGCAAAGAACCTGTATACCCATCTAAGTTATGCTTATGTTATATAATGAATGAGTATTTGTCATGATAAAACAACTATTTTATAATTAGAACAACATTAAATTTCAAAGGATTAGAGCAGATTTTTCAAGTTACTACAAAGTAAAACAAAATATATTGATTTAGGACCAAAACTTCGAAACGACCAATCTTGCCTTCCATTTACTTATCATTAATAACATAATTATTCAAATTGCTGATGAAAAGTAATGAATAATGGAAACAGGTCACTGTAACACTCAAAATCAGAACAGTTTTGATATAAAGCTGCTCTACAATCATTTAGAATAAATCAATCCAACATTTACATATAAAACCTCATAAAAATTATATAGA
The DNA here is from genome assembly GCA_037788925.1 of Mytilus galloprovincialis. NCBI lineage: Eukaryota > Metazoa > Mollusca > Bivalvia > Mytilida > Mytilidae > Mytilus > Mytilus galloprovincialis. The sequence continues at coordinate 41,406,705 of CM075338.1, forward strand.
TTAAATTAGATTTAAGCTTACAGTTTGCATAAGTGTTGATTCTGCATTACCAACCAACACAAATACGTCAGCATCTAGACAGAACTGGTCAATCCAGGAGTCTAAATCGGGTGTAATATCAATTCCCGGACTAAAAAATCAAATTTTAAAATTTGATTACAAAAGAACAAGATTGAAATATTATAACTGCTTTAATGTGACAAAACAAAATGTATTCCATGTACTACTTTGTATAAACAACACTCATAATTCATAATTCGACATATTGGAAATCACCTATAGCAAACAACTGACTAAATAAAACGTCTATACAGTGCTTTTGAGAAAAGTGGAACCAATTGTTTTAGTTCATTCAGTATAGCGACAATAGGTGTTTGACTGACCTGAAAATGCTCACATTTTAAAGCTAATAAGTCCAGGTACTTAATAAATATGAAGACGCTCAATTTAAAGTTGAGGAGAAATATTGGAAGAAAAATTTAAGTTCATTTAACATAATACAAACTATTTTAATAAAATATTATACATAGATGTTGTATTTGTCACATACAACGGGAATTATTTGTAAAGACAAAACGTATATTCGAGGAAGTTAACTGTTATAGGTCTTAACTACCTATTGTGCCTTTTTTTGTATGATCAATTATATTTTCCCATAACATTTCTCATCTGAGTTACAGCTTATATATTTTCCTGCATATAATTGTTATTTATTTTTTAAAAACATTGATTTTATTTTTAGTTTTGATGATAACCTCAATTTCTCAAATACAAAAGAACTAAAACCAAAGTAGTTTTTTAACCTTCCAAATAAAAACACGCTTTAATAAGGTCTGTTTTTTGTTTTTTGGCTTCTCTCGAGCGAACATTATTTTATTTCCTTTTGCAAATGTAAATAGAAATATACATTTGAATGGTTTGTAGTGATTTGAGATGTGTTACTTTTTATGAGTACGTGTACCATATGAAACTAATGAAACGCTACCACTAGTCCGTTTGAGTTGCATAAATACATGTAATGTACTTCAACATTTTTTACCAACAATATTCCTACAATTAATCATCTAAATGTTACCATTACCTGCACTACCTCTCTAAATAATGCGTCATCAGTGATCTGATATACGATCGCAGGAAAGATAGTGGTTTATTATCTTCCGTTTTTTGTAATTATAACTTTTCTCTAATTTATGTCATACTGTTGAACAACACAGCAATCATTGACATATTCAAATATATTAATTCACGAATATTTATTCATTGTAGATACAAATGGAAGTATTTTTCTTCAAATGTTAACTAAAAAGTAACTCATACTTAAACAGATATTATCATGAATACGTTTTAAAATGCTATGTTATATAATCACAAAATAGTCAAAACCTTTATACGTTAAAGAATGAAGCAATGAACAGAATCATCTTTGAATTATCTCTTAATTAGTATAAAGTTTGAGGTACTTGGCTTTATTTTTTAACAATTCTCCGTCAGTCAATCATGTCAAGGTTGTTCACATCTTTAATACAATAATTCACTTCACTCTACAATGATTTTTTCGCCTGTATTTTAGAAATGATACACCGTGAAAATTAAACTATGTTCTCATCAAATCGGAAAAAAATGTAAACCCGAAAAATATAACCGATTTATCATGTTATGTTATGTCATTTTAAAGAGCATTTACAAATCTGATTATGCAGAAAAAGAAAAAAAATATGAGACGTCTGCAATACCTGTCAACAAAGACAACGTCTTCTTTCAGCAGACGACACTTGTCGTTTGGCCATACAATCCGTATCAAGGAATTCTCTTTTAGTTTCATTGTACTCAGAGCTGAGGCTAACTGCTTTATTGACTGGAAGATGTTAAAATATACAAACATATAAATTTTTACACCATTTTACACATTAAGATATTTGTAATTGAAAACTAGAGGCTCTCAAGAGCCTGTGTTGCTCACCTGTTACTGTATTTACTGATGTCGGCCAGGCAGGTTGGCAGACAGGGTCATTTTTTAAAATAGATACCTTAGCAATGATTGTGGCCAAATTTGGTTAAATTTGGCCCATAGTTTTAGAAAAGAAGATTTTTGTACAAGTTACAAAAATGACGAAAAGTTGTTCAATATTGACTATAAAGGACAATAACTCCTTAAGGAGTTCTTTGACAATTTTGGTCATGTTGACTTATTTGTAGATCTTATTTTGCTGAACATTATTGCTGTTTACAGTTTATCTCTATCTATAATAGTATTCATGATAATAACTAAAACCAGCAAAATTTCCTTAAAATTACCAATTCAGGGGCAGGAACCCAACAACGGGTTGTCTGATTCATCTGAAAATTTCAGGGCAGAAAGATCTTGACCTGATAATCAATTTTACCTTGTTAGATTTGCTCTAAATGCTTTGGTTTTTGGGTTATAAGCCTAAAACTGCATTTTACCACTGTGTTTCATTTTTAGCCATGGCGGCAATCTTGGTTTGATGGCCAGGTCATCGGACACATTTTTTAAACTAGATACCCCAAGGCTGATTTATGCCAAGTTTTGTTAAATTTGGCCAAGTAGTTTCAGAGGAGAAGATTTTTGTAAAAGTTTACGGACGACGAACGACGTACGCCGGACGACGGACACCAAGTGATGAGAAAAGCTCACTTGATCTTTCAGGTCAGGTGAGCTTAAAAGGAGATAATAGATATAGAATTGCTAAGAAGGCAGTATCTGTGTGAAAAATAGAAACGATGTTGCTACTAAATAATCTTTTATCTAACTTCTGTTACTATTGTACCAGTAAACACATGAAATTGAGAATGGAAATGTGAAATGTGTCAAAGAAACAAGAACCCGGGGTCATCAATGAAAACATATGTGTGCAAGTTATAATGCAAGTTTGTCTTTTTTATTGTGTTTGGTAGTAGTCAATTTTAAAGTATATCGCACTTTTTATTATAATACAACTATGTCAATGGCATGGGATGTAATGTATCTAGCCCCCAATACGGTAAACAAATTTCTAATGTAAAAAAATAATCATCGTATGTATACCAAAACAAACAAATATTTCCTATGAAGCCTGGGTTGTCTTCTTTCTTGTCGTTTCTTCCATTAATTTTATTATTAAACTGGTTCTCTCGTCAAAGAAATAACCAGTATTTTTCATCAAATTAATAGATAAGTAATCTAACAAGATTTGCCAATAAAAAAATAATTGTTCATTTAATTTTATTGAGTTTATCTACAGAATATGCAAATTACAGCTGATAATTTTTATTTTCTTCTGTTTCTTACTTTTGTAAATGCCCCTTTATTTTGTATTCATTGTCTATTATTATTTTCTTTTTTTTGGGGGGGAGGGCTTTTATTCATTTTGTTTTGTCTATTTTCATATCATGCTTAATGTTTACGAATATAAAGTGTAGTTTAACTACATTAATCAAATTTGAAGATATTTCCAGAACTAACTATTTTTATGCTATTAAGCAGAGACATACACTAATACTCTTAGGATCTTCTGAGTCATCTGTTAATAAAAACCCTTCAGAGGCTTCTGTTCCTTCAACTTGCAAAAAACAATGCGTAGTGTGTCCAATACCACTTGGTAAAATGCTATTCCTTAACATTGCATTAATAACTGTACTTTTCCCATTGGATGTTCTGAAAGAAACATAACAAAATATTCTAAATGTCAGTGTACTTTCTTTTATAGCAATATCCTATACAATAAAACTGATCAAATACATACACACGTTGACAGTCACATGACCTTGGGGATATTCAATTGACATAAACATGGGCGTTCACAAACTATTAATCATAGGTGGATGTCAATGAAAGTAACATTAAGATAAATTTCTTGTTTGTTTAAAAGGAACAATTGATTCTATGATCTATGAAGTAGGGATGTCAACAAGTGCTGAAAAAAAAAACGTAGTAGAACCTATAATCAAAATGATACTCCACTAATCGGATTCGCAGTTTGAACATTTTTTTTCATAAACTATTTATTATTAAGTATTTTCGTGAGATCGCACCTTTTTAGTGTGATTTCTTTAAAAAAAGATGTGTTAGGAGGGCTTTTCTAGATTTCTGGAAAGCTTAATGCCGAATATTTGAAAGAAAAGTTTGTATAAAAACCGAAGCAGTGGAAAGTTCTCAGAACCTACTAATAGTAGTCAAATCTATAGACTCCTGAAGGCATCAATGACTTCTCCACAATTTTCTAAATTTGAAAATGCCTGTACCAAGTCAGGAATATGACAGTTCTTGTCCATTCATTTTTATGCGTTTTGTTATTTGTAATTGCCATGTGTTCAGTATTTTTGTGATTTTACTTTTTACTATTTTCTCCTGAAATAAATTTTGCACTAGTTCCTGAAGAAAAAAGGAATCATACCGATTTTGGATAAATAAATATCTCTATCCGTACCTTCCAAAAAAAACCACCTTCATGTGGTCTCTGTTAAGTTTTTCTATGATACCTTTGACCATCTCCAGAAAGGGATGGATAACTTTATAGTCCTCATTTTCTTTACCTTTTATGTCTGTTAAATATAAAAACAGGATATGATTCAAAATATATATATTAGTTCTGGGTATCTATGATGAGTTTATTTACAACCACTGGGACGATGCCACTGCTGGTGGAGATTTATTTTCCCGAGGGTATCACCAGCCTACTAGTCAGCATTTTTTTGTGCTGACATGAATAAATCAACTGTTCACAAAATACAGAATTTTTGAAATACTAAGGCTTTTGTACCTCAGGCATATATTACCTTAGCTGGATTTGGCAAAACCTTTATGACTTTTTGTCCTCAATGCTCTTCAACTTCGTACTTTATTTAGCCTTTTTAACTTTTTTGGATTCGAGCGTCACTGATGAGTCTTTTGTAGACAAAACGCGCGTCTGGCGTATATACAAAATTTAGTCCAGGTTATCTATGATGAGTTTATTTATAACCACTGGGTCGATGACACTGCTGGTGGAAATTTATTTCCCCGCGGGTACAATGTATAACCAGCCAAGTAGTTAGCACTTTTTTTTGTGCTGACATGAATTATCATTGCTATGGTTATATTTATAAATTAACTGTTAACAAAATTTAAAATTTTTGAAATACTAAGGCTTTTCTACCTCAGGTATAGATTACCTTAGCTGGATTTGGCAAAACTTTTAGGAATTTTGGTCCTCAATGCTCTTCAACTACGTACTTTATTTGACCTTTTTTTTAACTTTTTTTGGATTCGAGTGTCACTGATGAGTATTTTGTAGACGAAACGCGCGTCTGGCGTATATACACAATTTAGTCCTGGGTATCTATGATGAGTTAATTTACAACCACTGGGTCGATGCCACTGCTGGTGGAGATTTATTTCCGGAGGGTATCACCAGCCCAGTAGTCAGCACTGACATGACTTATCATTGATATGGTTATATTTATAAATTAACTGTTCACAAAATTTAGAATTTTTGAAATACTAAGGCTTTTCTACCTCAGGCATAGATTACCTTAGTTGGATTTGGCAAAACTTTAAGGAATGTTGGTGCTCAATGCTCTTCAACTACGTACTTTATTTGGCCTTTGTTTTTAACTTGTTTTGTATTCGAGTGTCACTGATGAGTCTTTTGTAGACGAAAGGCGCGTCTGGCGTATATACAAACTTTAGTCCTGGGTATCTATGATGAGTTTATTTTAATTTGAATGTCTTTCCTCCTGCATTTTCGAAATCATATATTTTCAATGAGCTGGAATAAAATAAGGATTATTTTCAAATGTGTTTACCAAATGAAGTACTTTATAACCTTAGAATTCTGTGAAAATTAAAAAAATGTGTGGTTGAATATTTGTTTGAAATGGGGATATAACACTTTAAAATGTTACCTTGCAGAAATGTTTCAGCCTCCGACACAAAGTCTAATATTCCTTTAAAAATGTCATTACTTCTGCTTTTGGCTCTGGCAAAAAACTTCAGTGGTGAGTTTGGAAGCGAATTGTGTCCATTTTCCAAGCTTCTTGAAGTATTAGAATTAAAAGACTGAGTTAGGTCTGTAACAACATTTCCAGACATATTTTCCTGCAACTTCTTTTTTATTATTGGCAGCTAAAATTATTTGAGTAATCTTGAAAAAAAATAATAAAAGAAAGTGTCATTACAAGATCAAAAACATTATACATAACTTCATTCATGTCATTGTTTTTCTCTCAAATTCAAGTTATGTTCTAACATTGGTAAGACAATACCCATTATGAAAGCCGGTACAAAATGTGTGATTATCAGTCACCGTAAGCATGGTAAGTAATAGAAACCTAGAATATTTTGGCTTGAGGTTCTTGATTCACATAAAGGAATTTGAGATGAAGGTCAAAGGTCTAGGTCGTGATGAAAATTGTGCTTGTTTCTGTAATTCCTCTGAATATAGATAGAAAAGAAATAGTTAAAATGATTGTTTCATTGTGATCAAGATTTGATACATTCATGCTGAAACAATCCAACGACGTCATGGACGTTTATACGGGTTTTTCGCGACTGAAATTCTTTACTTGATGGTTATTTAATAATTACACTATGATGCATGATGACGCATTATAGTCTTTTGCATTATTCAAGTTCACAAATGTTAATAAGAAGTAACCCTGAAGGTACCGAAAGTAGCCATCGTTCCACATTTGTCATAAAAAAAATCTTCTGCTATTTTTAATTCTTGCGAGATTTTGTTTTTAAAGATGTCGCTTAGCTATTTGTTTTATAATTAACCGCACACTTTTCATTGTAAATGTGGTCAATTTGACGGATACAAGTTCGCAACCGTGCAAGAATACGTGAAAGATAATTTTAAGATTTTTGCTCGTTATTTCCTAATGATGTCATGAACATTTGGCTGAAACTATCCGTAGACCCAATATGAGAACTTCATTGGGGTGTAAACGAAGATTATTTTGTATGAAGATCGTAGTGAAAAAAATCCTCCTACTGAGTGATTGTTACACTTCTGAAACTAGTGTTGGAGAATAACAACTTCTCTTTCAATTAAAAACACTATCTCCAGATGGACGGTACTAGTATGGGCACACAAATGACCCCGTCATATGCAAACATATTTATGGGCCAACTTAAAAAACCTATTGGTAGTGCTCCATATCAGCCGTTTCATTGACGATATTGATTTCAAATGGACAGATTAACAAGAACATCTTCACGAATTTCTAAAACACTAACTTTTTCCACCATTCAATAAAATTAACATATAAATCATCTATGCAGAAAATAAACTTCCTCGATACTACGAGTTACATCAAGAACGGAACCATTATAATGGACCTATCATACCAAACAAACGGACAAACATCAATTCCTTTCCCCTAAAAGTTGCCATTCTAAACACTGCTCCCGTGGTATCCTATTCAGCCAGGCATTGCGACCCAAGAGAATATGCTCTACTGAAAATACGAAAAATGCTAGACTTGGACAACTACGAAAACATCTATAAAAAGGAAGATGTGGTATGACTGCCAATAAGACAACTATCCACAAGAGTCCAAAATGACACAGATATTAACAACTATATAGGTCACCGTACTAATTGTTCGAGGATACAATGACAACATCATTAATAGCGCTTTCGAAAGAGCAAACAGAACTAGTCGTCAAGAAGTTCTAAGAGTACAAATATAAGAATAAAGCAGCTAACACCTCTTATGCTCACTTTCCATCCTGATTTTAAAAATGGGTCATCCATTGTTCAGAAGCATTGGACAATTATAGAAAATGATTCAAATCTAAATAAAAAGTATTTTCTTCAACACCAGTCATAGCCTTCAGAAGACATAAAAATATCCGTGACAAATTAGTGACATCTGTATTAGCAAAGCAGCCTACTCCATCTCCTGGTTGCTACAAACAATGTGGTTGAAGGCATTGTTTGTGTTGTAAAACTGCCAATACAAGCAGTTCTTTCATCAGCTCTATTAGTAAACAAAATTATATCATCTACTCAAATTCAATGAGGGGCATTCAGTGTGTGGAGGAAACAATAGACAAATTTAATATTCGGCTCAATAACCATCGTTCATTGTACAAAACCATCAAAAACTGTCCTTGCACAAGACATCTTCGTTCAACGAAACATCCTTTTGAACATGTTACTTTCAAAAGCATAGAAGTCAACACCGAGTGGGACACCACGGCGAGAAGGAGAAGAGAAAACTTTTGGCTCCACCAACACAACACTTTCGAACTTGATTGTCTTAGCGAAAATGACGAGAAAAGATATAGGAAAGATAACGAATAATTTAATACACAGCATCGTCTTTTCATCCTATGATATTGGCCAATAGACGTTGCTAACTTCAACTATCAATTTTGTAAAAATCTTGAACTTCATCAAAATTATGTAATATTTTCAAGTCAACTAAATTCAAGTGCATTATATACATTGAGCTGCAAAAGTTTCTTGTCACCTACATCCGATTTCACCTGGATAGATGAACGCTTGATAAAGCTAGTTAGTCTAGCAAAAGATTGCGTTTATTTTCATCATTTTGTAAATTTTTTAAGCATTCTTATTTTTAAATGCTGAATAGTGTGTTAAAATTACATTGTTATATTTATATATACATATGAGTCTAAAAGATTGTGTAACAATACCGAAAAAATAGATGGAAAACAAAACACTAAAAAGTGTTCAATATCATCGTACAAAAATGGAAAACCTGAACAGATGATATAAATTATACAATAATTGCAAATATTTTGCCTCAAGAAATGGCTTTCCTCAGTGTGAAAAGTTTTAACAATACTGATACATAATGTATAAGCTGTAAAAATAGATCAGTAATAATACAGGTAAGTTTTGGTCGATTGATTTTAATCCAAAATCCTGAAGATCATAATATAAACATTAGACTGTAAATTTAATTATTTCTTTCTATTAATTCCCTCTGGATGGAGGACACCCAGTTCAACTATCCAAAACTTCTTCGATTCTCTCTTTGCCTATTTTGCCATGTACAGTCCTGTTTGATCACAAGGATCTTCAGTTGATCAAAATCATTCGGATTGTGATCTGGTAACCTGAAGTGTTGGCTGACAAGAATATACGTTTTTTTTTGTGAGGTCACTTCTGTGGCCATTAAGACGTTTGTGAAATGGCTGCATAGATTCACCAACATATTGGAGACCACATATAGGACACTCAAGAACGTAAATCACGTTTGAGCTTTTGCAGTTGACATTGCACAAGATCTTGTATGTCTTTTCTGTTGTCTTACTGTGAAATGTTGATGAATGGTTATAACATTTGCAGCGCTTATCCCCACAATGCTAGCAATTACCTATAGTATGGTTAGGTTTGGAAAGGTTAGGACGGACAAGTATATTTCTCAGGCTGTTAGGTTGTTTGAAGGCAATCATGGGAGGCTCAGGAAAGATTATGGATAACTTAGAATGTTTCTCGATTGCTGTCCAATGATCACGAAACTATTTGTAAGGCATGGATGGTAAGTAAGCATACATAGGATTCTTTTACTTTTCTGTTTTCTGAAGTTAGCAGACTGCTTCTGGGGATGGATTCCGCTTTTCGAAAACTATTTTTGATGTTTTTGTGTTTTTTTCCACTTTTTTTCAAATGTCCTTTGAGCTGCCCCAGACGTTGTTTAGCAGTGTCTTCAGAGGAGCTAATTCGCCTTATTCTGAGAGCCTGGCTGTATGGAATGCTCTTCGTGCAGTGTGGAGGATGGTAACTTTCATGCAACAAGTATTGATGAGTATCTGTAGGTTTAGAGTATATATCTGTGTTTATTATACCTACAGAGAGATTGCTAGATGTATCAAGGAAGTTTATGGTTGAATTATATGTTATATGGGTGAATTTGATGGTAGGGTGTAGATTGCTAGCATTTGTTATAAAAGTTTGTAATTCTTGGTCACCCTTGTCCCATTTTATGTCAACGTCATCACTGAATCGATACCAGGAAAGCAGTTTTTCGATGGAGCACTCTAGCAGTTGCTTTTCAACATTACCCATGAATATATTGGCATAAGATTTTTTTACCCATAGCAGTGTCATTTGTCTGAAAATAGTGTTATCCTTGGAATGTGAAGTTGTTCTTTTTCAAGACCATATTAAGCATTTCTACTAAGCATTCAGTAGGTGACATTTTAAGAGATCGAGAGTCCCAAACTTCTTTACATGCTCTAATGCCATCCGTATGGGAAATATTCGTATATATATATGTATGGTATGTATTTAAATTTTTAAATTCGCAAACTATATTATACATTAAACATATAATATTATAGAACAATTATGTAAATTCTTAATACTTACCCAATATAAGCATTCGTTTCATACTACCACGTTTTAATTGCCGTGTTATGTTTACCAGAAATGCAGGAAGACCAACCTGGTACAGTTAGTCTTATATGCTACTCTATTTGTACATGACGTAATTTAGTTGACAAAAAGATAACACAAATGGCTTGATCAATTAAAGATGAAAACATTTCTAGTATATGTAAAATTGTGAAAGGAAATGGGGAATGTGTCAAAGCGACAACAATCCGACCATAGAGCAGACAACAGCCGAAGGCCACCAACGGGTCTTCAATGCAGCGAAAAACTCCCGCACCCGTAGCCGTCCCTCACCCGCTCCCTTTAAAAAACCAACATGTATACTAGTAAAGTAACAATGGACGTCATAATCTCCAAATTATACACAAGAAACTTAAATTAAAAATCATACAAGACTAACAAAGGCCAAAGGCTCCTGACTTGGGACAGGCGCAAAATTGCAGCTGGGTTAAACATTATCTCAACCCTCCCCCTATACCTCTAGCCAATGTAGAAAGGTAAACGATAACAATACGCACATTAAAATTCAGTTTAAGATAAATCCGAGTCCGATGTCAGAAGATGTAACAAAAGAAAATAAACAATAGACAATAATACATAAGTAACAACAGACTACTAGCAGGTAACTGACATGCCAGCTCCAGACCTCAATTTGACTGATTGAAAGATTATATCTTCATCATATGAATATCAGGCACAATCCCTGGACAACAGTTCATGAATTAAGATCCAATACAAATGCGAAGTCGCCTTAATATTTAAGTTTGTATTGACCAATGTTTCAGGCAGAGATAAAATCTAGCACAATGATTCGACATTACTTGATTACTTTTCAGCAATGAGTTAATTATTTGCTGAGACAGTTATCAATTATCACATGTGATCAATCGCCGCCATATTGGTCTTTTCAGAGTGGGTTCATAGCTTAGATTGACTATAAAAAATATATTCTACTTTTTAGAAAATTTCATGATTTTATCCTAAACACACAATTCTTTAAACAATATTCACGAATCAGCTGGACTTCTACCACACAGTGTAAACCAAAACAAAAGTCAAATAATTAAAAAGTTGAGGCAATTTAAATTGCACATTGGGAACTGTCTTTGTGATAGAGGAAAGAGGTAATGTATCGTGACGCGATTGCAACTGTGTTGGGTGCATATTAACAAACTCCATTGGAATACACCGGTTTCATGTTGGTACTATCTCTTTTTGCAGGAACTGCTCACATTTGATGGTGTATCGGATAATATTTATGAGGACCTGCTCCCATTCCTGTTTCTTTGTTTAGGAACTAGCTAGGACCCGGCATGACAACTGGACACTTAAAAACACCCAGTCTGCTATCTTTGTGCACGTGTGTATTCATGTTTAATGCTTTAAAACCAGGTTCAGTTCACTATTTTCTACATTTGAAAATGCATGTAGCAAGTTTGGAATTTTCCTCGGAGTTCAGTATAACAATCCCAATATAAATAATGATTTTTTGCAACACAGTTACAATGAATTTTCCGTCATCTTAATTAAACTATAAACAAAACGTCTTCTCCCCGGCTTAGTATATTTCTAGGATTTTGATTTGTTAACGCACGTCGTTACAAAACCAATAGCCCCGGACGTTGCTACCCAATACATCGGATGAAAATCACCCGCGTTTACCTTAGTTCCATTGTTTTTCCTCATGAAATATCGAATTCTGTAGATTATCCATGATGCCTGTATAATTAGATACTTAATCCACTAACGATTTTTTTATTATTATGTCGATTATTTGCATTCATTTTAGTTAACGAATCACTATTCTGTCACATTGGCAATGAATGGGACTACTGACCTAGCTATGCAAATGACCCACATTGACGTCACACCGTCTATGATGTAACTCTCATAACTTTGAGCGCCAAATCGACACGTTTCTCTTTCTCTGTCTTTAGATTAAAATTGTCTTATATTATTTGTCTACCTGTAGGGTTCTACCAAAGGTAGTACCCTACATCCTGTTAAAATTTGTCAAAATCACAAATTTCAATAAAAGATATTTAAAAAATGAAAAAAAAAAACGTTACTTTCACGTTAAACTTTGTTTTCGAATTTCTCTACAAATCGCCAGATTTCGACTAAGACCGGGGATGATTTCGTTATCTACATTCATATCTGTAGATATTTTAACACCCTGAAGTATCCAAGTACACTATGAGATGCCATGTCATTGCTTATCTTTAATTTGTTCATTTTTTTATTCATACTAAATATAGAGCCAACATTGTTTATCATTTGTTTATTGTATGTCATGATTAATTATATAGAAATTTATCATAACATATTTATAGATATGATCTAAATTTCAAACAATATAAAAATTTACTATCTTTCCTAATGTACACACCTTGTTGTATACCTTAATTCTAACATCAAAATAGTATATCAATTACAGGTTTCATTAACATTCCCCACGCAAACTATAAAAAAGTGAAATGTCAAACCTTTACATGAGTCTGACTGTTATCTTCATTTGTATTCGTGGTTCTCAGTCTAATAAACAAATGTTTTGTACAGGAAGAGTTATTTTACTTTAAGAGTTCAAATACATACTTTCAAAGTGTATATTTAATTTTCTTTGCGACTTCTAAATTTACCATAAATCAACCTGCTGGGAGACATTTTTAGGCAACTTTATTTTAAAGGCCATTGTCATGTTTTATCAGCCTTAAAAGCTAACGAACTCAGTATAGTCAAATTACGAACGCCGAAATAGAAAGCAGAAAAAACATAATATTAAGTCAGCGAACAGATGACACACCATTAAAGCAAGACATATAATATTAACAGTCCTTAATCCTGTCACAGGTAAACTTGACCAGTCATATGATTGGTTAGCAAGTTAACTTTCTGTACAGGTAAAGACGAGCAAGTAGAAATGTCTTACACTCTGTCGTAGGCAATAGATAGTCTAAGTTTGAGGAAAGTGTCAATAAGTTTTTGTTGCCAAGTCTTACAGTTGATCATTATTCCTAAATAAGCACACATTTTAAAATGGTCTTTATCTTTCATTGGATTGTTGAATTGTTTCTTTATGAACCTATACTTCCGGAGCTCTACTAAAACTAAAATGTATAAACCGGACTATTGTTTAAGATTTGTCATTTGGGGGTCTTTTATAGCTGACTATGTGGTATGGGTTTTGCTCATTGTGGAAGGCCGCATGATGACCTATAGTTAATTTCTGCGTCATTTGGTCTCTTTTGGAGAGTTGTACCATTGGTAATCATACCATCATCTTTCTTACATATAATTCCTGAAAATGATACTGTTTTTTGACGTAAGCTTGTAACGCGATATTTCACGATAGGAATAAACTGCAAATCAACTAGTTGAATACAAGTACATTTAACATTATGTGAGGACAACTGTTGCACGGACATGTAAACGTGGGAATTGGAGTGCAAATAACATATTTTCTGATTTCATTAACACAGTGAAATGACAGCTAATAAACATTCCAATAAACAGATGTTTCATACTTTATTTGTGTTTGTTAATTCTTTATGGTCGTTTTTAGATAAAAAAAAAATACCCGTTGTAAATCCCCATTTATCATGTTTATGTGTTACAGATAGCAGCCTTATTTGATACAAAATAAAAAAAATTCTTGTGGTTTAAGGCATACAAAATCATTGAAGAAATGGCTCATTTTAAAATTTTTAGAAGGGAAGTTATATCCTGTCTTCCACTTATGAACGTCAAAAATAGTCGAGTTTTGAAAAGGGTAGTTAACATAAACTTTAAGACACTACACATCACTGTTTATACTAATGAGGTAGACTACACACAATTTCTAAAATGTGAACTGCATTTTTTTTTCTATCAAATTAATTTCAACACTTATTGAATGCCCTCTATTTCACCAGTGGCTGATAAAGGAAAGAAATGAAACACACAAAAGTAAAAGCTGACTTTCCCTTAACGCACGACAGCACATTATTTCAGATCGTTAATTAATCATAAAATGTTGTAGTACTTTATTAATTATGTGGGTTTATTTTCATTTTTCTAACATAACTATTAGATGTAGTGCCATATCCATTTATATATCTCCACCTTCAATGCAGACTACAAATGCGCAAGACGGTTGTATATTTAATATATATGCAAACTAGCAAAGTTATCAAAAATGTATATTTGTTCGAAGTCTTTAAACCAACCCATTCATTATCTGGACTAATTCAGTAATATTTGATATGTTCGCGCAAAAGATCAACCAATACAGCTTTTTGATATAGAACAAAAGCAATATGTCCACATTGGCCTTTAAAACCATAAAACTGATACTTAATAATTTTAGAAAAAATGTATATATTTAACAATATTGTAATCAATCAAAATGTAATATATGCACCAGGCAATTGTTCTGTTTCAAATACCTTTTAGTCGAATGGTTTTTAAATAACCTTTAACATTCAGCAAAAAAAAGCAACTATTGTTTACAGGGAATACATTGATTGTATTAACACTATGGACTCAAATACACATTTAACCAATACCAATGTATTTATTTACACGTGTACCTATTATTATTTATTCTAAAATAATCAGTTTTTTATGGAAATAATTTGCAATTTGTATGCTAATTTTCATGTCTTCATGGTCCAACTCATTTGCATTAAAGGAACCTGTCTTAGATAATGGGATAAATTTAATTTGAACTGTTAATAATAAGCGTTAGATAAGTCATCCAAATCTAATCTTGCCTTCATCTAAATTCTTTCTTAATTTTTGGG
The DNA here is from genome assembly GCA_037788925.1 of Mytilus galloprovincialis. Lineage (NCBI taxonomy): Eukaryota > Metazoa > Mollusca > Bivalvia > Mytilida > Mytilidae > Mytilus > Mytilus galloprovincialis. The sequence continues at coordinate 41,421,838 of CM075338.1, forward strand.
AACTCGTTTTTTAATTCAAATGTGATGTAACACTGGTTTTGACAAGACAGTGAATTTTTGTATTTCATCCGTTTTTGTTCTGTAGCTAGTCACCAGTTCAGTCTTATCATGTATATCTATTGTATGGTCATTTTATAACATTTACTGTTTGCAAAGTTATGTTTTATTTTAAATTCTTAATAATATTAAAGGATGGTGTTGTCCCAGGTGGATAACCCTGGCCGTGTGGGTCGAGACCTTTTAAACTTTTGGTCCTCGATGCTTTTCAGCTTTGTACTTGTTTTGGCTTTCAAAGTTTGTTCATCTTGGTGTCGCTGGTTAGTCTTGTGTGGACGAGGCGCACGACTGACGTATTTAATTTTTAACAAAGTACCTTGTGTTGGCTATTAATCTTTTTTTTTTTCTGTCATATATTTTTTCACCTTTATTTGCATTGTAGTTCTGTCATGTATTGTTGTCGTTTTAATGTTATAATTTACATAGTCATTAAAGCGGGAGGTTTGACATGCCACAAAACCAGGTTCGACCTGCCATTTTTTTTAATTGGCCTGTACTAAGCCAGGAAATGGTCATTGTTATGTTATAGTTCGTTTCTGTGTGTGTTTCAAATTAATGTTGTGTTTCTGTTGTGTCGTAGTTCTCTTATACTTGATGCGTTTCCCTCAGTTTTAGTTTGTAACTCCGATGTGTTTTTTTTTCTCTATCGATTTATGAATTTCGAACAGCTGTATACTACTGTTGCCTTTACCTGTAGTCTTAAAACGAAGATACTACTTTCAAATACTCCATCTTGTTGTTTCAAAGTCTTTTAAACCAATGCTCACATGTTAAATATTCGATTAGTAAAATCAAGTAAACACTTGTCAAACAATTTAATTTTAACGTATTTGCTGAAAAGATTTGAATATAAATAACATGCATGATGTGATGTGTACACAACTGTCAATACCGTGTACTAAAACTTAGTTAAGTTGATCGAATCATCAAGACAAATGAAATAAGAAATCCAGATTTTACCGAATTTTCGATAACATAATACAGCAAATTTTATATGCCGCACTTTTTTTGCTTTTTCAGCGTAAACATGAAAAAAGCAAGTTTTTTGTCTGCTTTAGAAAGTGACACGTTGTTCGACAAAATACGTTTATTTGATCCGTTATCATTGAGGTTTTTTAAAGACTACTTTTGAAGTGTAAGACAGTTGAATAATTAATTGATATTGAAAGACACTATGTGAAAATAAATAGTTTTGCCGAACTCGATGCTTCTCGATATCCTACATTTATTTCAAAGAAGTCTATATTGATTTTAAATATTCAAAATTTAGTCTTCGTCTCGGAAGCGTTAAGTTTTGACTTTTCCCTTGGTAACACACTGCCAGTACAAATGAGCTAGAAGTTAAAAAAAACGGAGGAAAACAAAGTATAACCTTTACAATATAAACTAGAGGCTCTTTAGAGCCTGTGTCGCTCACCTTGGTCTATGTGAATATTAAACAAAGGAAGCAGATGGAGTCATGACAAAATTGTGTTTTGGTGATGGTAAAGTGTTTGTACATCTTACTTTACTGAACATTCTTGCTGCTTACAATTATCTCTATCTGTAATGAACTTGGCTCAGTAGTTTCAGTGGAAAATGTTAGTAAAAATTTACAAATTTTATGAACATTGTTAAAAATTGACTATAAAGGACAATAACTCCTTAGGGGATCAATTGACCATTTTGGTCATGTTGTCTTAATTTAAGGTCTTACTTTGCTGTACCTTATTACAGTTTATCTCTATCTATAAAATTATTCAAGATAATAACAAAAACAGCAAAATTTCCTTAAAATGACCAATTTAGGGGCAGGAACTCAACAACGGATTGTCCGATTCATCTTAAAATTTCAGGGCAGATATATCTTGACCTGATTAACAATGTAACCTTTGTCAGATTTGCTCTAAATGCTTTGGTTTTTCAGTTATAAGCCAAAAACTGCATTTTACCCCTATGTTCTATTTTTAGCCATGGCGGCCATCTTGGTTGTTTGACCGAGTCACCGGACACAATTTTTAAACTAGATACCCCAAAGATGATTGTGACCAAGTTTGGATTAATTTGACCCAGTAGTTTCAGAGGAGAAGATTTTTGTAAAAGATTACGAAGATTTACGAAAAATGGTTAAAAAATTACTATAAAGGGCAATAACTCCTAAAGGGGTAAACTGACCATTTCGGTAAAGCTGACTTGTTTGTAAATCTTACTTTGCTGAACATTATTGCAGCTTACAGTTTATCTCTATCTATAATAATATGCAAGATCATAACCAAAAACAACAAAATTTCCTTAAAATTACTAATTCAGGGCAGCAACCCACCAACAGGTTGTCCGATTCATCTGCAAATTTCTGGACAGATAGATCTTGACCTGATAAACAATTGTACTCCTTGTTAGATTTTCTCTAAATACTTTGGTTTTTGGGTTATAAGCCAAAAACTGCATTTTACCCTTGTGTTCCATTTTTAGCCATGTCGGCAAAAATCTTGGTTGGTTGGCCGGGTCACCGGACACATTTTTAAAACTAAATACCCCAATAATGATTGTGGCCAAGTTTGGTTTAATTTGGCCTAGTACTTTCAGAGGAGAAGATTTTTGTAAAAGTTAACAGACGACGGCAACGACGACGATGACGGACAACGGACGCAAAGTGATAAGAAAAGCTCACCTTTGAGCCAGGTGAGCTAAAAATGAAGTAATGTCTTAAAATGATTTAAACGAGAGCTGATGCAACTTTAATTAGACTGGAAACTTATGATACAAAAAAGACACCTAACAGTCAAAATGCGATTTTCAACAAAGGAAAAGTATACATAAAATACGATAAGCTCTTATTAGCCCAATCTCATAGAAGTTTGTGATAAAACTAATAAACTAACAATAATAAAAAATCAGAAATAAAGAACAAAAGAGGTGTTCATGAAAGTGAACAGACACAAGATGTTTGATGCACTAAGTTTTCACTTTGACTTTAAATTTCTTCAGTTATAATTTGTTACACCAGTTGTAAAAATGAGAACAAAAATTAGCTTAAAAGACAAAAACAATCAAAACCAAGGAGTAAACAGTGACTCAAAAAACTAAAGGACATTTACATCAACAGCTATAAATAATACAAAAGAAACAACACGAACTCAACTAAAAAACGGTAAATATCAACTAGTACAGAACAAGATCCTCAACCTAACTTCACGGTTCAAATATAACAGAAACATGTTTACAAATTAAATTCGATGGTAAATTAAACAATGATGTCAGCTATTGAAACCACTTTATAATGAATAATCTTGAGAACGAATACGGGAAATGTGTCAAAGAGACAAATACCCAACCAGAGAGCTAAACACAGTCCAAGGTCACGATCGGTCTTCAACAAAGTGAGAACATCATGAACATGACGCATTCGCAGGCGAGCTTCAGTTGTCCCTTAAACAACAAGTATTAGTTTAGTGAAAATGGAAGTCACACTAAACTCCGAAACATATAAATGTACTAAAATTTAAAAAATAACATAGAAGAAAACAAGGGCAAAGTTCAAAAATGCTGCGAGGTTACATTTTCTGATTTGCGGTTCATAATTATATAGATTACAGTATTGTCGAGTCAAATTCCCTATTCAGTTTTATTAATAGTTAAGTCTTGTTCTATTATGAACATGATGACATTTTATTCGAGGCTTTGATCGTTCATGGACGTTCTTAAAGGCTAAAAAAAGATTTATTGTCCTGCGTTGGTCGTTTTTCTCTCGAGTACTTTGATTTCCTTCACAAATACAAGTTCAAATAGCTATCGGTGCGAACATGGAAGCAATTGCTGCACGTAAATTAAGTGTAAAATTAACAATTTTGTTCTGCTTTATACTGTAAACAAGGACACAGTTGTCAGACAACTTTAAATATCATTATCAACAGTTTAAAATGAATGAAAAGCGTTTGAAAATATTCTACTAATAGCAAACCAGATCAGTTAAATAATGAAGAATTAATGGTCTTTTCAGGAAAAATAAACTTTGTTTAATTCAGTATCCATTTTAATTGCATTGCCTCTTCACATGTTTTCTTGTTATCATTGCACCATGAATTTGAATGTAAGATTGCATTTTGTTACCTATATAATGACGTATAGAATAGTTTTTAGACATGTCAGAATATTAACTTTAAATATTAATATATATTAGACTTATTCAATGGTCATCTTATATAAAATTCAGAACTGTTATAATAATATTACAAAACCGCACGTAAATACTTTTGTAATTCAAGAATGTTTATCAAATGTTAACTACAAATAATATTGGCTTATATAAAACGGTTTTTAAAATACAATATGCATTTTTGTCAATATATTCTTATCAGCTATATACTAAAGGTTACATAAATAATTTCTGTACTTAGACATTTTATAAATTGCAGTTATGAACTTAAGGGCGTGTTGGTTGACTTTTGGAAACGTCACCTTTCATAACTAAGTTAAAGGAAAAGAAGATGTCTGTGAATTGTTGTGAATTACTCAAAAGAATATCGAATCTTACACATAAATATTCGTCTACAACAGTGGTCCATATCGTTACAAAATACCCCTTTAAAATCCATTTCTATATTATGTAAAATGATAAGCAACCGTCATTCTGTCTAAAACAAATAATAATTATAATGAATAATAATAATAATGATAATAATACTACTACTACTACTACTAATAATAATAATAATGATAATAATAATAATAATAATAATAATAATAATAATAATAATAATAATAATAATAATAATAATAATAATAATAATAATAATAATAATAATAAAAGTAATAATAATAATAAACATAATCATGATATAAAAAAACAAAACAGGAAATCGAAATTCTTATTTGAAGAATGAATTGCGAGCTTAGTTTAATTTATTTTCAGAATTTTGAAACAAATTGACCAACATATAAATGGTTGATATACATGTTCAAACTACATGAGAATGGATGCTAAAGTGTATGGTGACAATTAGTCTATATATCATAGTTCATATCAATCTGAATCCAAATATGTATAGGGGTTAAGTACCTATATATTTGGTAAGGGTTGTTACTTAGAGCTTTTGACCTCTGTCATTTTGCTTTATTACCAAACAAAAGCAATGTTCGTTCTGATTTTTGTTTATAACTTTAAAAGTCTGTTTGTTATATTTTTTTACAAAATCTTAAAAAAAACTAAAGGTCAAAAGTCAGGGGGGTAAGGTCATTTTTTTTTTTTTTTACCTTTTGATCAAACTTAAGGTTAGCGCAACATTTTTAAAAGCGATTTGTTTTCTTAATCTGTCAACGTTTTTTTTAATAACAAAAGTAATATTCTATTACAAACTAAAGAAAGACAATTTTAGGTTTCCCTACCAATCTGAACTCAAAACTATTAGTTATAAGTTATTACTAGGTAATAGTTATAGTTTACATCAATAACTTCACTATAAACGATCGTGGATGCAAAAGTGTGAAATTATGTCCTCCAAAATGCCTCTAATAAGTATTTGTATCTATTGTCTTCAAAATAAATAATATCAGATAAAATTAGTAGACATGGGTAACTAATTCCTTATAAATAAAAACAGTAACTACCATTGTTAGTGGAAAATTGTTTTAACGTTAATGAATCTCAAATTAGAATTGTTTGCTAGACCTTTTGTTTTTTGGTAAATATAAGATAGCTTTGGTTGATTTTCCCAATATTTCATCATAATAATTTTCATAAACAGTCTAAAAATGTTCAAAATGCTTATATAGGTTCCAATCATAATTTCTCACTAGAGCATTTCAAGGAAGTTTGAAGTTACTGGAATATGATGGTGTGTATTTGTATCTTGTGTGTATTTGTAACTTGTCTGTAGGGAATCAAGTAATTCAACTATATTAAGGCAATTAGTCTACTTTAATTAATTCTGACATACAATTATACACTATATTAAAACAACAAATATTTTCACAAGTAGCAAGATCACTGCTGCGGTAGGTTAGATGATGTTGACAACAGTGTATCCTTGATAACAGAAAGACTACAGGTGTCTTTTTTTTCTACCTCAGGCATAGAGTACCCTAGCTGTATTTGGCAAAACTTTTAGGAATTTTGCTTCTCAATGCTCTTCAACTTCGTACTTTATTTGGCCTTTTTAACTTTTTTGGACTCGAGCGTCACTGATGAGTCTTTTGTAGACGAAACGCGCGTCTTGCGTACATATAAAATTTAGTCCTGGTATCTATGATGAGTTTATTTAATACGTGTATTGTTCACTTGAACATTTTACCTCAAATTATATATAAACAATAAACTGTATTTGCCTGAGGTAAATGCGCCGTTACAGTGAATTGCCTCACTAATCCAAGTATCATGTGGATGACGGGTTTATTAATGACCGTAACTTTACATATAAATCTTACATGGTTGAGTTTCAGTTACTTGACTGTAACTGAACAATGTTTCTTTTTTAATTTTGAAAGGTTTCTTTAAATTAAAATGATAATTTCAAACGTTTCAAAACAAATTAACAACATTATATTTATATATTAATGTCTTTAATACACCAATAAAAAATGAAATCTGTTAAATTTAAAAATTGTGTTATTATCCAAAATTAATTCATATAACTATACGCAAGTAGAAAATTTTGAACCTGTTCGAGGTAGACAATACACTCACAGCTCGAATTTTTTAACATTGTGCAAAGGAATTTCCCTCTTTTGAAAAAATGACACACCACTATAATAAGTGAACACAGCGTTTGTGCTCCACTTTCAATAATTATCAATATGACCACAAATTGTTAATATATAGGATACTGACAGCTAACGAATGATAACAAACAGTAAAGCATTTTTTTTAAACTTACGCAGAAAAATGCTTGAGCTACTTGACTTTCATAGCTCATAATTAATTTGTTCACAGAGTATTATAATATAGTAGTTAACGATTATTTGATTTTTATAGTCTCAATTTCAGTATGATTGCATCAACTTACCCAAACACAGATTTAATTATAGCCTGAAATTTTGACAATGTTTATTATGTGTATACGTATTGGTTTTTTTTTTATTTTATCACAGCTTCCTGTTTATATCTGACTAAATATCTATATACCGACATCGTTAGGTAAATATACTACTCCAAATTCCATTTTAAATACAATTAAAAAAGCCTTATTTCTCATTTCCATTCTCAATTTTATTATGTCAATCAGTGTTGCCTGCTTCTCTCTTCTTTTATTAAATTCTAACTCAGTAAGTGTAATATAGTAATGAACAAAATATTCTTCAATATTGAAACGTTATTCTTAAATTATGATATTTTTTTAGCTCAAAATATGCATATTTGAGGCAAAATCCAAGGTAACTTGTTCCCGTGGCAACGGGAACATAAAAATGTGAAAATATTTCTTAGATATAAGAAGATATGGTATGAATGTTAATGAGGCAATCTAATTCATGATTTGTAAAAGTAATCAATGAAAATTTAAAGTGCGGTTTCAACACGGAGCCTTGGCTCACACTGAACAGCAAGCTATAAAAGAGGGACGAAAGATACCAGAGGAACAATCAAACTCATGAATCAAATCTGACAACGCCTGGCTAGAAATGAAAGAATACAAACAATAGAACACATGAAACAACATAGAAAACTAAAGAATGAGCAACACGAACTCCACTTAAAACTTTAAAGGCCCTCCAATAATTACTTGCAAAACTTGTATGTTTATTGATAGCTATTAACTAAAGGGTATGCGTTTCGCAACTTGGTTGGTAGTTACCGATAATTGCTATTAAACTCTTTATTGAAAAATGGTAAAAACATCAGTTTTACTGCTCAACTTTATTTGTGAGAAAACTTCGGAAAAACATTTAGATACAAAACTTAGAATATTTGTAATGGTAATTGATATTTAAATGTATGACTAAGAAAATTAACTACTATGTAAACTATCTTATATAGTTCTTCCTAATATTTTAGTACTTACCACTAGTTTGTTTTCGTTTTCATAATCCGGGTATATTCCAGATTAAATACTTTAGTTATATCAATCACATCATCAATCTTTAATTCACATGATTAATTTGTTTGCGTCTATCTCATAAACAATGTGCAATGGTAAGTCAACACATTGGAGTCATTGAACCGTTAATAGTTTGGTATATAAATCATGACTTTGGTTTTCTCGTTTGAATTTATTTTCATTTTTCATGTTGGAGCCTTTTAAATCTCACTATTCGGTATTTGTTTTGTATCTCAAGACTGTACGGTGACCTATAGATGTTAACTTGTACGTTATTTTGTGTTTACTGGAGTGTTGTATTATTTGCAATCATACCATGCACTTGATTTTACTTTTATTTTATGATTTTATTATATTGATATAAACAATGTTGTTTAAGGCTTTGTCTGCTCTCTGCTGTGATCTATTCGCATAAATAATCTTCGGAGTATCACATTCTCAGTAGTTAATGGTTAGGTACTGACAGGATTATAAGCATACTATTTTTAGATTCTCCTTTAGTAAATGGAATAAAAAACTATTAAAACATCACAGACAAAATTGACTTCGAATAATTTTTGAGTATTATTCTTATATACACTCTTAGAAGCCAAACATTTCTAGTATTAAATTTTGTTTTAGACGTGGAAAAGAAATAGTGTTTAAAAATGAACATTTCACACTCAAGCTTATGTAATATAATCATTTAAACGAAATTCTTAAATTGGGTATACGTCTCAGAATATAACTATGACAGTGAAGGTTTGTGTAAACTGATATTCTAGATACAAGTTTTAAAAAGAACTATTATATCTTATTTTTTAAGATTTGTAAAGAAATTTTTGCGCCTGTCCCAAGTCAGGAGCCTCTGGCCATTGTTAGTCTTGTATTATTTTAATTTTAATTTCTTGTGTACAATTTGGAAATTAGTATGGCGTTCATTATCACTGGACTAGTATATATTTGTTTAGGGGCCAGCTGAAGGACGCCTCCGGGTGCGGGAATTTCTCGCTACATTGAAGACCTGTTGGTGACCCTCTGCTGTTGTTTTTTATTTGGTGGGGTTGTTGTCTCGTTGACGCATTCCCCATTTCAATTCTCAATTATATTATTTTAATAATGTATATCTATATTAAGCAGAGACTGATGTTATTAAAATAATTAGTTATATATAAACTACAAATGCGCCAAAACAAATACACGTCATAAAAACCAAACTATTGTTAAATGTTGCCATGTGATTATGGACTTTCCGAATTGAATTTCCTCTAAGTTCAGTATTTTTGTGATTTTACTTTTTTCATAGTATATAGGCTTAGATAACTTTAATTCAATTAATCAATGCATTGCTTATAAACAAATATATTCATTTCAAAAGTGGTGCCTTTGCATTACCTAGTTCATAGTTTTCTAAAAGCAATACACATGGCATACATTCTTAATAATACTTCTAGAAATACAGATAAGTCAGGTCTATTTCAATCTAATTAGATTATAAGGAGTTATAAGAAAGAATGGACAGCATTTACAATTCTTATTTCTAATATTCAACAGCGTGAATTAATGATCATAACAATGTTGCATATTCCAAAATTGCGACAAAGCAATACCATCTCATCTTTCCAGGCCTATAATTGCGTAGAATTTCTCTTCATATGACTAATTATTGACGCTTAAATTATACAAAGACATGTAACAGGGCAACTATACTATGTAATATAACTACGATGATTAATAGTTTTACTGATGTTGTAAAAATACTGGCTTAAAAAGGTTTAAGATAAAGAAAGGACAGTTCGTTAGTTTTTCCTAAATAATTTGACAAAACGTCAAATGTTGATATGCACTATCGATATACCTTTAAAACTTCTCACCTCACCTATCTTCTTCATGCCGATCTGTATTTAAGGCCCTGATATAAATGTATCTTGGGTTTCCATAATCATCCTTTTTTATTCTGTCTGGTGATTAGCCATACGAGAAACCTACTACAAATGTACCTGGAGGATGGAGTTTTGTTGTCTAGGTTTTCCTTCCCGAAGATGGTTACCTGCCATGGCTAACGAGTTCCATCTTTCCGGCTTTTCTTTCTGGATCTGCTTCCAAAGCCTTTTGATCTTCCCAGATCTAACCAAAAGGCAGCGGTAATATTTACCCATAGTTTGGACAAGGTTGATGAGTTCAAGGGCGTGTCCACGCGCCGATAGGCCTACACACTGCATCTATATGGCCCTTGCTGCTCCGAGATCCTCTACAATAATGCCTAGAATGCTAGATCCAACTTACCATGTGCAGTCGCAGGGAGGCATTGTAGAAGTCTTGAATAGTGTAGAGGTTATGCACTGGCAGAAAGACTTACGCACTCGACTCTCTTTTCACCCACAAAGCAAGCTAGCCAGCGGTGATAGAGAGACTATGGCCCTAATGGTACACAATCATGTGGTACATACAACCAGCACACCCTTTATAACTAAATTGTGTGTATTACATGTATGTACAAAAGAAAAATGTTGTTTGCAACCCTTTCCCAAAAGACAAAAAAAAACAACTTGAAAAAGAAAAGACATCTTATTATTTTCTTTATAACTAGCGACACTATTTGCGTTGCGCATGTTCATATTCGATTTGTGATGTTCAATAATGAGGGAGTGGACAGGGGTACCTTTCTTTGTCCTCCTGCCTCGTTTTTAATTTTCCTCTGACTTATTTTGTTAGTTTACATTGTATTAGCACTGTCTTGAAGCTTTTGCTTTACTCATTAAGAAAATGATTGTTTTCCAGCTAAATTTTAATAAATTACTCATACATTTGTGTCACTCTTTTTACCTCTTTTCTTTTTCTTCTGCCCCTTCTCTCATTTTTCCTGTCCCTTCTCTTCTTTCTCCTGTCCCATCTTTTCTTCCTCCCGTCACTCTCTCCTTTCTCCCACCCCATCTCTCCTTGTCTCCCTTTACCCTGTCCGACCCCTCAGTAATTATCCTTCATATCATAATGTAAGTTGTCTCTAGTTAAACTATAAACAGTATATATATATATATGCCTTACTCACCAAGACATGTAAAATTACCGACGGTCAAAAACATATTTGTAGATGTATCCGTTGTCTTTGTTTACAAGTTAAGCATGTGCATTAAAAGACATATCTGATATTACTCAATCTGAATAGTTTTATTGATTCCTGTATTTGTCTGCTTGTGATTGAATTAAGGGTTTCTAACTTATTTGAATGCGCATTTGGTCGAACACAAACACTAATTATGACATGCAATGTTTGAAAAACTACTTGTAATCGATAATAATAACTTCTAAATGCAATTAGAACAAAAATAATATGTTGTTGCTGAATAAAATATAATTTCGATAATCAAGATTTAAAATCAATTTGAAGATATGCGACTTGTTTCGTATATCAGAGACATTAATCAATGGTTTAAAAGATGGATTGATAAGAAACACATACCTACATCTAACACAAGATATGTACAATTTCAAACACATTATAGTTTTTGGTAACACGAAAAGAGAAGCAACTCTTTATTTCTTTAAAACACACGTATTTTTAAAACTTTCTTTGAAGATTTTTTCAGTTGCAAACCTATCACTTCCCAATACATTTCGCATATTTTACAGATTCGTTTTATAAAACGCAATATATATGTAACACTTGGGTAGCTAGGATGTAAAATCATGGTTTATAATTCAATCCACTAGTTTTATTTAAACATTGCACTTTGTTCATCGAATTGTCTCTTATCGTTACTTAGTCAAAAGTTGTCGAATGTCAAGTGATCTTTCTTTTGTTACACATGGCGAAAACTATAAGGTTTTCATATCGAGTATTTTATATTTTGTTTAAACAGTTAATGATACTGGGGTATTCATAACATGGAAAATCAGGTCGCAGCAGACTGCGAGTATTTAGGTATTGAAAACAAATACACTGAAAGATTTGCTTAAATTTCAAGACGTGCATGCAGAGTGCATAGCAGTATTCTTCCTTGTGGCATCATATTAAATGGTTCGTGTCACTCGGGTGTAGTTGGGTTCTTGTCCAATCTTATCAGGCCAACGATATTGTCTATCGATTTACTTGTACAAGCTCATTTAATATTTTGATAAATTTTATAATCTTTTTATTTCTAAATGCATTGTATATTTCACGTTGAAAATACAAAAAATGTATATACACAAACAAGTTATCAATTAATGTTTATTAACAAAATTTTTAGAAATAGTAAATCAAAGTGATCCACAGTATGCACTGAGACATAGGCATTATATATTTCGACATTGAATCAAGCACCAGTTCACTAAATACGGATTTCCTTCCAATACTTGTAAAATAACTTCACATTTCATCTTCTTCAACTGTTAGTACTCGATATGAGTTGTAGTTGGTCCTTGTACGGTGCATCTTGGTTGATATATTGTTACTTTTACAATATAACTCACTGTTGGGTTTATTGGTGACTTTGAATGTAAATATATATCTTTAACAGAACAGCCATAATAGTTTTCCTCTTAACTCCCCGGACTGTTTGCTAAAAATCGTATAATTATATATTATTGAATAATACTACTTTTATTAAAAAAAATCATTTTGTTTCAAACTATATAGTTTAGCATTGCCATAAAAGCGGGAGGTTTACTGAAACACTGAACTTAGAGGAGAATCTATTCGGAAAGTCCATAATCACATGACAGTCCGTTTCTATGTATGCTGGCATTTGTTGTAGATTTGTGTTTCTGTTGTTCCGTTGTTTTTACCCGGTTTTCCCTGATTTATTCTTGACTATTGGACAGCAGTATCCTACTGTTGACTTTGTTTACGATCTATACTGGTAAGTCAAAATTGATTGATTATGCGAGAATGAAACAAAACCACGAGATCTAGTATCAAACATCAATGTATGCAAACTATTCTATATAATATAAGGATTACAATGTATATATTTTTTTCTAGATTTATAAGGGTTCATTTGTCTAGTTGATATTTAAAGTTCATGCATTAGATGAGGAAACCGTTCTTACTAGATTTGGCTGCGAGTTTATATATCAGGCACAACCGAATGGACGCTCCCATTGGTTGGTAACGGTTTAATTGACGCTTGGAGGAGAACACAGGACAGTACATTTCTAGTATAACAAGTAACCATATGGCTAGAGTTTCATGACATGGAAAGGGCGCACAAATGCAGCGGAGTTTAACATGCTTTACATGTTTTATGCTTCTAATGTAGTTTGAAGAAAAATTGAGAAATGTCAGAGACAGCAATTCGACCAAAGAGAAGGGTATTCTATAAAGCAAGAAAATCCCGGACCAGTAGGTGGTCAACACCTGGACCCTTAATAAAGTTGTTTACTAGATAAAGGCAACAGTAGTATATGACAGCTGTTGTCCATTCGTTTGATGTGTTTTATCATTTGATTTTGCCATTTGATTAGGGACTTTCCGTTTTGAATTTTCCTCGGAGTTCAGTATTTGTGTGCTTTTACTTTTTACTGCTGTTCACAATTCATCAATCGATTGAGAAAAGAAAAAAATTGGTTTGCAAACAAAAACTGAGGAGAACTACGAATCAACAGAAACACAACATTAAAATTTAACACACACAGAAAGGACCTATAATATAACAATGACCATTTTCTGGACTTGGTACAGGACATTTTAAAAAAACAAATGGTGGGTTGAACCTGGTTTTATGGCATGTCAAACCTCCCACTTTTATTCCATTGTTAAATATTAATATGTCAACATTTCACCACAGGACTACGATACGAATAAATGGGAGAACATAGAGGACAGAAAAACACACGAATAATATCTTACAAAAGGTACTAGGGATTGATTGCAAACATATAAAATTTAGAAATAGCATATATAATACAAACTTGATAATTTCTTATCAGAAGGAATCTATCTCTTTATAAACATAATTATAGATTAATAATTATAGATTATGTGATATGATAATTGCAGAACATTAGTGAAACCAATATATTTCGATATGGTTCAGAACATGAACCTTGCAAAATTCTATGAAAACAATGTAATTGTGTGAAGATGAAGAGGGAAGCCGTGGACGTTCGGTTTCGCTTTATCTTAATTGTTTAATACGCCAGACGCGGTTTTCGTCCACATAAGACTTACCAGTGACGCTCTGATTAAACAAGTTTTAAAGCCAATACGGTACAAAGTTGAAGAGCATTAATGATTAACAGTACATCAGTGAAATGGACATTAAACTAAACTCCAAAACATATAAATGAACTAAAATTTAAGAAACATACAAGAATAGCAAAGGCCAGAGGCTCCTGTCAGAAGCAAACATGCGGCGAGTTAAACATGTTTTGTGATATCTCAACCCTCCCCTATACCTCTAGTTAATGTAGAAGAAAAACATACATAGCAATACACACAGTAAATCTCAGTTTCAAAGAAGTCCGAGTCCGATGTTAGACTAGGTAACAAAAGAAACGTAGCAAATTGGCAATGATACAAAAATTAACAAAGGACTAATAGCAGTTACTGACTTGCCAGCTCCAGAATCTCAATTAGACTGATAAAAAGATTATGTCTTCGTGATATGAAAATGAAGTACAATCCCTTCCGTAAGTGGTTTAGCATCATATCGTCATACAATTTACGAAAAGAACACAACCCGTATCATGCCAGCAACTGGTTTCAGAATAAATGTGTTTATATCCGATGCAAACACCCTACGAGTGAATCAATATTAATACCAAAATATGCAATCCTTAATATTAACCTAACAGTATCGTAACCATGACCCTTTCGAATAAGTCTGTTTAAAGGTTTTGAGTTTAATGTTGACATTTTTGTGTTTTGTAAAGATTATTGCCTTCAAAGATTCAAGGTTAAATACTAGAACGTATAAGATGTTTGCATGGTAATTTATATTTCAAAGGATGTCCTTATAACGATGATGAAATTTAGTGAATATTTTGACTGTTTTGTGATATCGAAAACTCTGGTGATATATCTTTTCAGTAATACAGAGATTTCTTTCGTTGAAATCAAATATGCAGTAACATACACGAGCGAATTAAACAAGTTGATATATATACAGATGGAAAAAAAGTATTGCAACACCAAATTGAAATTCAAATTAAAATAAAACTCTTCATTTTTTGTGATATAGTTTGTTGAAATAGAACTAGTTAAACATTATTTAAATATCACCTGAGTGTAATCAATAAATATCAACTCGATAAGTTCTTATCTGCACATGCCGCTACTGTACTCGTAAACAATAAAATAGATGTTTTTTATCCTCATTGTTTTCGATGATTGACACCTTGTAATTAGTCATCCACAACTCATAACTGCAGCAAGATGGCAGATAATCAGCATAACAGAAGCAGGTATGTCGCTGTGACAATTGCACGTATTGTTGGTCATCACCACTACACTATAAATAAAGGCAACAGTAGTATACCGATGTTCAAAACTTATAAAAAATATAAGTCGTTTTGAGAATAAAAATCAGGCAATAAACGATGTTAAAGACCTTCCGAGATCAAGAAGACCCCAACAACATCTACTAGGGAAAATCAATCATAATGAAGGTCGGTCAGAAGGAAACCCATTGCAAACAATACAATCCTTGAAAGAGAGTGATGACCATACAGAAGCCTATACACAAGAACTGTTCGAGATCGGCTCGAGAACTGATTGCAAATTGAAATTAAAGTTTTAATGGTAATTTACGTAAAAATGCAATCAACATTATTTCCTCTTTCCTCTGATAAGCTCTAAATTTTGTGATTGAAATACAGAAATACTCGCAATCTTATTCAACAAAAAAATAAAATTTCATGCATACTTAAATGATTTCCATCTTATTCAACTTTACTTATCTAAAGGCATGTATGACTAATGGCGAATGACGTTGCATTATTTCTGATGTGAAATAAGACAAATTTGCATTTTTTTTTTAGAAATGTGAACAAAATTTGAGCATCTTTTCCTTTTCGATTTAAACATGCTAAATTTTATGAAATATTACATTTTGTAGGTTGCTGACAATTTTATGAAATAATAATAGCTTGAATCACTTGCACAATCAGTTTTCTAGACATATCTTAATAGATTTACAAAATTAAAAGCATAACTAATATTTGTTATATACGATCGGGATATATACCTAACTTTATTTAAAATTATTCGAAAATTACACATGCTGAACCAACGTTAAACATTTGCGCTATAAACAATCATTGAGTTGAAGGGAAAGTGGACGTATAGCGGCCACTATTAGGCTATTTGTTGTCAAAGCAACAATCTTTGAATTTGAAAATGGTTTACCAAACTTGAGATATGACTGATATTATTCTTTGAAAGGTCTTTTCTTAACATAAATTTATGTGTTTCGCATTCCCGGAAGCGTTCAAAGGATGGAATATCCAGAAACATACATTTAAACTAATTTGGTCAATGAATACAGACTGCTGAAATAACAATAAATCAAAATTATTTCTATAATGTTTTCAATTCAACACTTTACATCTATCTCAATTATACATTGATATAAGAGAAAGCCAAGTTGTTTGGTAGTAAAATTTATTGCGATCAAATGTAAGGATTTAAACTATTACATAAAAAAGCTAGAATTCTAAGTTCGGACTAAATTCAAACAGTGAGTAGTTTGGTCTTTTGGTGTATTGCTGTCAAAATTAAGGATTTATTTAAAAGAAAAAGCTAGACTTTTCAGTTCAGACTTTTCAGTTCAGACAGAATTCAGAAAGTCACCTTTTTTATAATTTTTTCAAATCAACTTGAATTTTGGTCTTACGTTACAGCTATCTCAATCAGATATTGATCTTACAGAATGTTAGAGGTTGTTTGATAGTGTGGTTTATCCCAATTAAATACATATGACACGATGTCCCACGTAAATCACTCAAATTATGAATTTGAGAACTTATAAATAACATTTTAAAGATGTTGGCATGTTTCACATAAAACAATTTGCTAAACATATCTGTAATTCGATTTATGTATATTTTAAACTCCTTGAACATTAATAATGAATTCATAAATATTCAAAAAGGCTGTATGATTGATGTTGATATGATTTTGAAGTATCATCTGATATGATTTTAAAGTATCATCGTTGTATACATCTACACAAATAAATGAATATGTTTTGATATAATGAAAACATGCATTGAATATCAAACTATATTATACACCTTGCGTTTACAATTTCAGACATCATCTTCCTTTTTTTTACGATCTAACAAAAGGTAGTATTGCCACCAACTGTGGTTTCTTCCCAGTATGATTGAAATCAATTCCTCAATTATTCAAATATATATAGGCTTCCAAATAACACCGATAGACACTTCTTTCGAACTACTTTATAATTTAAAAATCTGTGTGACTCCATTTGTAAATTGATCCATCTGTTAAACAAGATGAAAAAAAAATAATCATAAAATTTGATTAAACTAGTAAAATACCAATTTTTTCTTGGTATCTATCACAAGTTTCGTAAAGAAACTGTGTTGAAGAGATATCGACCAAACGTCTTAGCAGATTAAAGAAGCCAATATCTAAATCACCTGGTAGCAACAACATATAACATCGCATATACAAATTATCTTAAATCATCTTCAGATATCTCCGACTGAAAGGATTGCAACTTTTTTTAAGCAAGACTCTACTGAATACTGTGATAAATGATCAGTACCTACATACAAGAATATACAAAACCTTATAACACCATAACTGTCAAACTGCCTTTTGACCTTTTTGACCATCAAGCAAGGAATTTGCCTTGTCAATATTTCGAATATAAGTAATAAACTTATCAATAAACGTTTGAATTTCATGAAATTCAAACAAAATTTAAGTATTTTGCCCCTGATATTCATGTTATTATGTTAAAAACAGCCAAATCTTATGTACGAAAAGTAAACTTATTCAATGGTGGTTCACAATTTCGATTAAAATATGGAAATGATTGCATTCTTATTCAACAAAAACAAAATTGTATGTATATATATATTTTTTAAAGGTCAGCTGAAGGACGCCTCTGGTCGCAGGAATTTATCGCTGCATTGAAGACCATTTGGTGACCTTCTGCTGTTGTCTGTTCTATGGTCGGGTTGTTGTCTCTTTGACACATTCCTCATTTCCATTCTCAATTGTATATATATCCTTAATCATTTACATTCTATATTCAAATTGTTCTCATAACAACATATAAATGACACGATGATCCATTTGTTAAACACGCATTTTCAGTAAGGGGGTGCATTTGCGATATTTCAATATCGAAAATTTGAAGGAAAACAAACCCAACAATTCATGCTGATTTTGTTTCCTTGATATGTTGTCTTGCTCGATATAAAAGCATTTGAACAAATAACAAAGGGTTTTCGTTTCACGATTCGCCAATTACAGGCTAAAATACTGTTCTAAAACTAGTTTAAAATGTCCGTTACACTGCAGGTACTCTAATAGATATTCAAGTTTTTTTTTATTTCACTAGTATCCTCGTTTGAATAATGGGTGTGATCGCTTAACATATGCCGTAAATGACTTTTCCATTTCAACAATTACCTACTGTTGTACTTTTTCACTCTTTCCTCACTAATTCAAAATTGCATATCTTTTGACAGAGTAAAAATCCCGGCAAAATTATTTAAAAGGTTGCGTTTATTTCCGGAATATGTCAATAATCTGGATATTTTGTGATGACAAAGTTATGTGACATCCTGCAAATTGACATGGTATACAAAATATGAAAGTTAATCAGTTCAAAAAAGTCGGTGTTTAGTAAAACCCATATATTTTCCGAAGGCTTATGAAAGTAACGAACATTTTCTAAAAATGGTTAAAAAATGAAATAAAAACTTTTTTTGTATTCTGAAGGAGAGAGTGTTGAGAAATGTTGGAAAAACGATGATAAAGTGCAACATTAATATAGAAACTTGATATATATCTGAAATTAAGGACTTCCTGGTGTTTCGACCAAAACGAAATGTACGTTACTGTAGATACAAAATAAAGAAACATATTTTCTTGTCAATTTCAGAATGAAATATAGCTACTAAAAGTAAAAATTTGATAGTACTGATAGTATATTATAGACAATTCAATGAAATAACATGTAAACTTTAATAAACAGAAGCAAGTAACGAACATTTAAAAATTTTATAATCTTCTGCTCACACGGTCAATTTTTATCACTGTAAAGTTTCTCAATTTTTGCTGCATCATCGGGGTTTACTTTAAGCATTCTTTTCGATTTCCCTGAGGATTGTGGATTTGATATCTTGCACAAAATGTCCTTACGGTCAACCCAAATGATATCGGACCTACTTGGCCACTGGAACATTGTTTTTTTCTTTTCTAGAAAAGAGATTTCAATGGTGTTATCTTCAATATCGATTGTTTTTATTTGATCGATGTACCATTTATTTAAGTAGATAGCAGCCACGTAATCTGCAATGCTATAGTCCACGTCTGGTTTCATCTGCAACCTCTGCGGTCTCACCCTCTTGAGTTGCAGTCTTCAAAACTGTTTTAAGCTGCCAATTATCGCATGTAAATTCATCTGACAAACAGGTCCTGCAATAACAACTTGTATTACGAACAGCAACTACATTATTGCCCTTTTCTGCTACAGCATGTAATTTCATCGTACCTGGTACCGGACGAAGCTTTTGTTCATATAAAAGCTTGCTTTTGTTTTCACATTTGACTTTTGGCAAGAAAATAAACTTGATGCTCTTTAGGCTACATGATTCACTAGTAGCACGATTTCAGTCTGAAACGGTCATTTTGGTTTGATCGTATCTTGATTGACTGGATTTACCGATAGAGGAAAACGTCAAGATTTGTCAGATCGTTAAGTCTCCATTCGGATCGATAGTCTCATTAGGTAAATTAGTCCGTTAAGGCATGTCAAGATATTTAAGACTGTATCTTCTAGCGAGCTGTTTAGATCCGTTAAGACCGTGTCAGACCAAAACAGACCATGGATACAAACTGACGTCAAGATGTTGTCAGACCGTGTCCAGTCGTGTTCAGATTTTAATAATTTGGACACAAAACGAGTGAAACTTTCCCATTATTTATCAGGGATTGCTCCCCTTTCAAGAATAAAATAAAACTGTGAAAGAAGACGATTTTTTTAACTGAAAGTCTACCAAGTCCCCTTAATCATGTTATTTAAATAAAACAAATATTCAAGTTGAATTCTAACTTCTTCCTATTTAATTATTTAACATTGTTTTATAATTATATAAATAAAAAAAAGTAGCTCAAAGTCATACTGCTGCACAAATTGCCGCGAATTGACTAAGAAAATCAACAGATTGCCGAAATAATATTTATTTATTGAATATAAGCACCTGGACCTTTATGTTTAATGGTTTACAAGTGATTGCAATACGTTTTATATGCAATTACAGACTGCCGTACGTGGTGACGAATTTGTCATTCATTTTTACACCCTTATTTAATAATAACGGATGTCGGCCGTGAACACTTGAAAACGTGATCTTAATATGTTAAATTAAATTTAAGATGTAACTATTTTTAGATATTGTAAATGAATGTATTATATTTTTATGTTACCTATATAAATTGCATTTGAGTAAATTTGAGGCAGGGAAAAAATATATATATATAACTCTGTCTTTTATCGTTTTCCGTTTATTCCGTTTATTTTTGCCAGACTCATGCGTTTGACTTTCCATCTTTTTTTTTAATGTGTCTATAATTCGAGAGCCTTTTGTAAAAAAAACTACATACCAGAAGCCTTCGTTAAAAAAATAAAGTTTGAATATTATAGCAGAAAAAGGCTTATAAATTCATTCAAATTTATATTTGAAATAGGATAAATAATCAAGAAAATGTTTATACGTCAGACACTGTACTTAAAGTACATTTAAAGACCAGGTTACATATATATTACATGCATACAGCATAATAAAGCTGGTTTAATTTGAATGACTATCCATTAGGGACATTTTTCGACGATAATTAATCAAATCTGACAAGTTTAATTAAAAACGGAAAATAATTCTTCGCCCGTAAACGATTTAACGTTACCGTACCCTCTTTATTTTTGTTGCAGTCATGTCGCATGTGTGTCGGCAGTGTCAGCGCTTCTAATAGCTAACTTATTTTACACAAAATCGTTGACATGGTAGAAGGAAACTATAGTACAATATAAGCTGAGCTGGAAATTGCAATTGGTGAGTAGAAATGAATATTTTAATACATGTCTATCAGAATAATCATTGATCATGGATCATCACCCAAGAGTTTGAAGGAAAAATGTTCACATTTGTTAAATTTGTGCATACAGGTATGAATCGACGTTCCAATACTCTACACTCTTGGATAGTAGCCTGTTCAAAGGCAAAGTAAGAATTTTGGCTTGTTAAAAAATTGTTCCTGTGATTGGAAACCCCCCCCCCCTTTTTCATGTTTTTTGGAAGATCAATGCATGATTTAAAAAGTTACATATAAACTAGTATGGTTTAAACCCCCTTTTAAAAATGGCTTGATCCACCCCTGTTTATTGCCTAACATGCATTGACTTGTGGGATATTCACAATGGTATGGTTGTGCGGGATGGCCTATTACAACAGTTACAAGACCTAAACCCCTGATCGAGTAATCCTACATATTGTATGCTTATGTATTGATAACTGTCACGTCCTAAATTTGCATGAAATATTTGTCACTTTTTTTATTAACCAATAACCAACCAATCTTCACATGTTACGAAGTAGTCCGAGACAAGCTTGTCTGTCTGGCAAAACAGCCGTTTGGACGTCAGAGTAATCTCGGACTAGTTACGACGATGATATACCTATTTATATAGCCACTGGTGGGTGATGTACAAAAATTATAATTTGTCACATATGTGTTATGAATACCTTCAACATGTTCAAGGCTTGGGTTTGTATATATGCAATAACCTCAAAATTGCCGGGGCAAAAAAAGAGTATATTGATATTGTGCCCTGACATGCCTGATTCCAAATGCGCGGCATAGTTAAATAAGTGCCAGACACGTTATCATCAGTATGTTGATGGATTATAAAGAAGAAGAAGAAAAAAAATCTTATAAATACTATTTGCTTTGTCACCATGTCACGTTGGTAGTAATATTCAACAAATTCTATTTTAAAATAAAAAAGTATTATAAATTGATCACAACAAGTATAGTGCTATAGCCTCTATTAGACAGTAACCCTTCAATGAAGTATACACCTAAGAAAACATTGATGTAGAAAGAGAGAACATTTTGTTTTAGAAATAGAACCTCAAAAAAGGGTTTTATTCTTCTTCTCATAAGGGACTTATCAATTAAATTGTATAAGTCATAATTTCATTTCTTTACATCATTAAACTTTGTTGTCAAGCAAATTATGATTGCTAGTTTTTCTTGTAGATAAATACAAGTTTATATATAATAAATACTTTATTCTTAATGTATATTTTTTTTGTAGATAAGATATCACATTGGTTTGAGAATGATTCCCAGCCAGATTATGAAGCGGCATATATCATGTATATCAATGTATATATAGGAAATATATAGTGTCACTAAGTTACTCTCATATGGTACCTCATTTGTACCTGTAGCTATAAATTGTGAAATGGTGGATTCATTCATAACTTTGTGTTACTTATTGGTTTGGAAATAACGTTGATAGAGCTAACAGCATTATGTCATGATGTACAGTTGATGGAATGATCTGATTGGACAAAAAGAAAATTGTGAATTGAACAAATAGCAAACTTACAATTCATAGAAAAAAATGTAGGAAATACAATGTACTACATTACTTGGTGACAGAGCATACCTTTGATATATATATATATATATATATATATTTGAAATAAGTAATATTAACAATTTGAAATAAAGAGAATTTAAAGTTTTCTAGGAATATTAGTAGTGCATCATATCTTAATTCCATGATTATCTTGGATAGTTATATCATTAAGAATAGAAAATTGGAATAATGGAAATTTCTAGTTTCAGTGAATATCAATCATTGTCAATACTAAAAGTGCAGCATCATGATCATACATCATCTGATTCACCTTGGATAATTATTCATTTGAAATAAGAATTTGGATATAATAAGAGTTTTTATGCTGCCATTGCTATTGTTGGATACATGTACCACCAGGGTACTTTACTTTCCATGAGGGTCTGTCACGGTCCATCACTATTGGTTAGTGTCATATATATGCATGATGATGGAAGTTTTTACCAACCTAGACAAACTTTACAGCCCTGGCATGGTTGTTGATTAGAGTCAAATGACAGCTTGCTGTATAGTTATAATAGTCTGAATGTATCTACATGTATTTTAATAATCTTCTTAATTACTGTTCATTCTGCAACTGGCATTTTGTAATAGTAGTCAAACATATCAAACAATACATGTACTTCAAAGTATCATTTTATTTTGTCTCGCCTTACACAAAAGTCATGAAAGTTGGTTGTATACAAGAAATTTGTATTACAGTCTTGGGGTGATGATGTAAGCTATTTTATAGAGCTTTACATTTTAAAAACTAAAAGAGCTGGATGTTTCTTGTCTTGTATTCAGATGCTAGTAGCTAATTAATATGTTATGATGTTTCAGTTTGCCATTATATGTACATTGCACCTGACCCCATTTTCATGGTTCAATGAATGCATGTAAAATATACTGTTACTTAATCAATGAAATGCTCTCTTATACTGTATATTTTATGTTTGTAATTGGATACATTTTATTGTATATGAGTATCTTGAAAGATCTACTTGTCTATCAGGTTGGGTTGACCTGACCTTGACCTTCATGGATAATTTAAGTGATTAAGGTTATTTCAGTTTAATACAATGTTAACATGGTTAGGTTTGTTTCTCAGTTTATACTTCCTAATAAAATTGACACTGGAAATGGGGAATGTGCCAAAAAGACAACAACCCGACTACAGAGCAGACAATAGCCGAAGGTCATCAATGTTTCTCATAAGCTATAAGCTACATTGTACATGTATAGGATCACTACTTTTGGCATAATTATGGAACAAATGTTAGTTGTACATGTTTGACATATTTGAATGGCTTATTTCATCTGACAATGACACCATTTTCATGGTTTTTATGTATAGTCTTTTTCTCTGTTTCTATGGTTACTATAAACGTTTAATCATAAATTTGGGGTATGGAAAAACTGTGTAAATTCAGAAATTCATGAAATTCATGAAATTATCTGTCATATATCTGTCTGGCATGGTTATTTTGACTGGACTTCATTTTAATGGATTATTGATAATGTAAAGTTTATGTGATACTTATAGACTAGTAAAATCTTCTTATTACAGAATTTCAATAAAAAGATCATGAATAAGGCCACATTTAAAAGAATGTCTGTTTCCCATCCCAGTGGGCTTATTTTTGACCTGGGTGTGGGGAGGGGAAACAAACAATTTTTATTTTGGCCTAAGGAGATATGTTGAGACGACTATCAACCATTTAAACCATGTAGACCAAGTGATTTACTTGTTAGTCACTATATAATAGGTCACTGCACACCCTTCAACAATGACCAAAAACAGAAACTTTATAATGAGCACCCTATAAAAGGTTCAGCCTGTAATGAAGTATCTGACACAGTTAATGTAAAATATTCAGACGAGAAACCCAAAAACCCAACAGTGATGACAATTTGATTTATTATACCATACCCTCCCCCCCCCACCCCTTGAAGTTAAATGTCTAATCCCTTAGTGTACTGATATGAATAGTATTTTACTGGGAATGTTTCGGAAAATAGATATTGATGCTAAAGTAAATATTTTATCCAATAAAAAGACAGGAAATAAGTCGGTGAACCAAAAAGTTCAAATCTAATTGAAAATTAAAGTGCCCATGAACTCACTGATCATGCACGAGTGATTCTATTCATAAAAAGTGTCCGTGTAACAACTAAGAAGAGTCTGTGTATCATCGAAAAAGAGTCTGTGTAACACCCGTTAATGTACTGTTTTTCTATAGCTCTGCAAGGGGGGAGGGGGTCAAAGTCGTTCAAAGGTCACTGTACGGCCTTTAACAATGAGCAAAATCCATACAGCATTCTAGTACGGCATACGTTTTACCTCAGTGAACTCTCTGTCTTGGTGATGTATCAATCATTTGCTTCAGGTCGATCCATTTCGCATCTCGTCATGAATATGCGTGATATATTTGCCACTGGACATTAAGGGAGCAATCAATTTATTAGTTTCATTTAGTGATGCATGCTAATTATATATAGTTCTCAAATGATAATTGTCTAAAACTGTTTCCATTTTTGTGTATTTTATTTTTTAGCGTAAATTTTAGAATTTCTTTCTGAATCTTTCTCTTTGCATTTATTTGTTTGTAAACATTTAATAAAGTAGTCCATGTCAGGGGTTAGATTGTATACAGCCAATCTAGGACAAGGGCAGTAGAACAGAAAACAGTCTCCATTGTATACATACATATGCATTTATGTTGAAGCGTAAAACAACGGCATGTAGTTGAGCTCGTTTTGGTGAAACAATTACTGTCAAATCTTTATATATATATATCTGGTAAAGTTGTCATAAAAGCAAAAACGGACGAAAAAGTTGGCAACAATTTATAATAAAACTAAACTTATTTTGGCCGTTTCGTTTCTTCTAAAGTGTTAAATTCAACCATGCGACTGGCTTACTTGGAGATTCAGGTGACCTTTTTCGTTTTTAGAAATTTCAATCGAAGTTCGTATATCCCTTCAACGATTTATTCAATTTTTTTTAACGTATAGATAGCGCGAAACTCTCACTACTCCATGCATAGACTATTTTTTTTCGACCAAATGCGGCTGCTTATTTATACAATCGAACAACCAAACGTCCGCACCCAATTTTAGCAAAGATATACTGTCGAACGGGGTAAGTCAAGAGATGTGAATATTTCTATACCCAATCAATCATTTGGTTTTGAAAACAATTTTAAAGGTATACATTAATACGACATCAACCCAACGACACATATCAATCAAAACATTAAGAGTCAACACACAGATTTTTGTAATAGAAAGAAACCTATACAGAATAAAAAGTCTAAACCGCAACAAGACTAAATAATACGGGAGCAGTGATTTTTTTTAGACAAAAATGCAAGTGTTCCGTAGAAATATTTCACGTATCATTTTTTTTTTATTTCGATCGTTGAAAATTATAGCAGGTGTGATATAAATCAGTAGATTTAGGACAAAACTATAATATGGAAATATAATATGAAAATTAAGCCTGCTTTGTACTAGACCGACACACTGAGATGGATTTTTAACGTGTAAGTTCACAAGCTAACAGTTCGAAAGAAAGAAAAAACTCTTTGTTAGACCTGTTTGGGATTCGAACTAAAGTCCTATCGCTGTCGAGGTGAACTTATTCTCACGAGACCAACCAGGAGAGAGGTCGCATAGTCATACCAAAAACTCGAGCATAATAAACAATACAGTTTAACAGAATTATCACCGTTAGTAATGCGATTTTAAAGTCATGATCTTATCTAAATTAGAAGCCGTTTTGTGATGTTGGTATCTACACGTATGAATAGAGATGGCCGACATCAGAGTAGATTGAGAGGACCATCGCTCTCTGCAAATTGAAAACTCTTCCTCAATTATGTTAGTGGTCCCACTGTAGCGAGCTGTTGCAAGGCTAAATTTCTATCCTTATTAAATCTTCTCTCATTATCCAGTGGTATTTCAAGTTTACTTTTAATCTTATGGTCGAACGACTATTTGAAGTTCTTCCTATTATATTTAAAACTTGTGTTCTCGTTATGAACACGAATGAAATATTTGCCACTGGAGGTGACTGAGGCAAACAACAATGAATCACCATCACTAAAATATAAGTATGTGTTCTCACAAAATACTTTGTAATTAATTAGAAGAATGATGACAATTTCTCATCTATTCACGTTTTGATCGAACCGCTTCAACCTCAAATCTTACTGCAATTGTTTTACATTTAGGCTACTAGTATTAAATAATATTGTATTCATTGAAGTTTACATGCGTAGTTTTTTTATTCAAAAGATAAATTAATATTTATAAATAAATTGGACTGAACAAACAACACTAATTATTTCGCATTTGCATGTAACGCAGTTTAGAAAAATAAAAGATTGGATTTTTTTTAGATTAGCACACATGCAACGCATCCCCACTTAGGAACTTTCTATACTAATGAAATGTCCATGTGTGGAAAAAAGATCTTACTATACACTGTACGGACATTTAGACTTATTCACTAGCTGTGATATACAGTAGAAGATTTAGCAAGGATACAAAAATTACGATATTAATAACGCTAAAAATTAAAAGGAAAATGTACGCTATGTCGCCCGGAATCCGACACTGACCTAGCAAATTACGACATAATTAAACCATTAGCAACTTTGTAAAAAAATATATAGAAAAAATGTATTTTCTTTTCCTTAAACTGGGAATATTATGATAATCAGATAAAGGTAATGTCTGTCAAAAAACGTATTTTACGAAATAATTGAAATCGGATTTAGATTAGATTTGTGATCGTTGGAATTTAAATAATCTATCTCTTTATAATTACCTTTTTTAATCAAACGGAACACATACTATAGATGTGGGATATATTTCAATTTGACAGCAACCAAACGACAAAAAATCATAAATGAATCAAGAGCGCATGTTTAGTCTTCAACAAGAAACAGGTGTCTACACAAAAGGTCTGACAGCGTGAAAGACCGAAACCACACTATTATAAGTCATGGTATTCGAAAGCAGGAGATAAGTACTCTATCAGACAAAACTGCAATCGCGTTTACCAAATACTTAACCAACGCACCACAAACTAATGCCTGCACCAAGTTAACGTATAATTGTGATATGAAGAGATGGCAGATACCCACAACCAACTTGGAACCACCACCAGACAGAAGGACAAATAAGCATTTAGAGGGCTGGCACCCCATATGGAATTTACTGACCCCATATATACCGTATTAGGTCACTAGCACACTGTGTAACTAATAATATTCAGTATGGTGATGCAGCATCTTACATCCTCTAGCTTGGAAACTAAATGAACATTGAACATTCATATGTGTATATCAGTGCCTTGTACTTGTATGATATTTGTCTTTATTTATTCATTAAAATATAAATCTCTAATAAGACTTTATTTACATATAACACATGAGTAAAAAAAAACACTTTCAGAAAAAAAAAGCGTAACTATAAAAAGTGCGACCCCCAAAATTAAAAAAAATATCTTTCCTTTAAAAAGTATTTCATGGTAGAATTTGACATCAAAATGGGTTAAAATAACAAATATCAACTTATTGCAATACTAACAAAACTTAACTTAATTACATTGTTTACAGAAGCTCTCATTTCACCTTAGTTAATTCTTGTGTACCTAAAAATTTGTACTAAGGCAAACTGGGATTAATTTTATATATATATTTTGACAGCTAAGGCGAAATGAGAATAAGCCGTTCACACAGTGTTTTCACAAACCGGTAATTTCTTCGCCCAGGGATATGAATTTGACATTAAAAGTCCCTCAATAGCTTTACAATACCCGGCCGTGTCATTGCCGTATATTGTAGATCGAACGTGTAATATACACAATGAATTTCATACACCAGATATACAAATACAGGTGAATTTTACCTTTTTGGAGGACTCCGAAGAGGTGGTGCATTGCATGTGCGCTAAGTTTGAAAAAAAATCCAATCTTTTATTTGGGGTACGTCTGAATACCGCTAATGACCTCCTGAGTGCACTCAGGACATACAATGTGCACTCAGGATCCTTCATATTCATCGTATTTGCAGGATGGATGCATATATTCGTTACACGCTGCTTATCTAAGAGTTAAATTTTGGTAGAATTTGAAATCGAACTAAGATAGATTTGTTAATTCTTTTGAAAAAATGACACCAATTTCTGAGCCGTGAATTATCCAATCAAGCAGGAAAGTCCCTGAATCAACAAAATTGATCGGATTATCTTATTTTTGTTTATGAATTGTGTTGTTAGTACTGGTCCGGGAACACAATTATCCCCATCAATTTTCGTTGTCAATTTTCGTTCACAAATATAGTTCCCTTTAATTTCAGTATATTTTTTCTTAAATTTTTTTTTGCCTTTCCTTTGAATTTTTCCCCATTTTTTTGCTATAATGTGAATGTAAGGTCATCTAAGAGAATTTCTGTAAAATTTCTTTTTGATATTTTGAGCAGAAATGAGTGATTTGGTTAGGTAAACATAGGTGGGATTTCCCCTTTTCGGAAGCTCTCTGGCTTAACCCATACTGGTGTCCTTGTGTTTAGACAGATCAGTATCTAAAAAAGAATACTTTAATGAACGAATGAACTTTATTACCTTAAAACTACATTTCATAGTAACAGAGATAATATATATTTACAATTATTAATACCATGCACATTGGTTGAAAAAAAACCTTGATTTAACTTGCATGTAGCTTGCTGGACCGATTTACATGTAACATTTGTAGAAATTTAGATTATTTTTATGTAAGATGACCGATAGTGCTGTCTCAATTCAGAGTTTGAACTTTAAAAAACATGATTAAGTGTGTATTAATATAGTACAGAATAGTATAGAATGTGAAAGCGATTCCTTTGACATAAAATTTGCAGCAATATTCCAGTATAAAATGTCTGTCTATCTGTAGCTACATCCAACACTTAACATGTCATGATATAATGATATTCGTCACAGATATCTCTTGAGCCGCAGAAATGACAAAGTCTGTCTTGAAAGGGGTTAGTTATTATAACTTTATGAAGTTAATATCTTTTCATGCTTTTGAAGAGTTGTCTCATTGGCAATCAATATCACATCTTTTTTTTTAATTTTTTTTATATATATAAAGTTAGACTTCAATGCCCCCCCCCCCCCCACCATTTTCTTGAAACTCCTCGTAGATTTATAATAGATAGCTTACATATAACATATGTTTTGATAGCTAATAATAAAGATCTTATTTTAGTTTAAAAACTTTACGAATGCCCAGCAAAGATTAAGCGTGTTGCATTCGAAGTGATCAGACTACCGCTAGGCCATTTCAACTCAAAATATATAAAATATTGTTGCATCGGTAAAACTTTGAATCATTTTTGACAAAACTATTAGAATTTAAGACTGCTCTGCTTTTACAATAACTGTTTACTTGTTATCATTTCAATGAATATCGAGTAATATTTGTCGATGGACGGTTGTTGAGTTAATGCACGGTATTGTGATTTTTTTCACAATTGAATTTATAGAACCTTTTGTTAAGATTCTTTGTCATATGTATCAAATTAAAATAGCTTTCTATTACCAGTTCTTTGGCGTTGCAACACAACTGCATGGTCATCCAACCAAAAAAGGAAAGTTATAATATTTATTTTATTAATAATATAATCTTTTATTCGTAAGCAATACAACTTACAGAAAATAATTATTACAAATATTCAATTACATCAGTGAAATATATTTACATTTAAACAATTAGTATATTATATATTAGTATTGGTTTACCATTATAACAGTACAGCAGAATAGGATCAAATGGATTTTTAGCATTAATGAATTAATTTAATTTCGTACCTTCAAAGTCAGAAATAAAATCTTCCCTTTAATTGGTAAGTTCCTTTACATTATGAACAGATACTGGTGAGAACCTAACCACTTTAAAAGGGGGTCCCAACCGAGCATAAAAAAGGGGCGAGTTCCAACTGTATATATATGCCCCCATTCAAATGCATTGATCGTCTAAAAAGTATAAGATTCGACGGTTTTCTCCAACAATATGGTTTAATAAATTTCTTTCGAAGTTCATTATACTTTCACATACTAAAATAAAATGATGTTCATCTTCAATTACTTGTTTATAACACCATATTACAAAATCTCGGATATCTCTCAATATTATAAAATCGACAAGTTTCTATATTCAAACAGTGAACAGACTGATTTATGCGGTATTTACAAATAAATGGTTTTATAAATATAATTTACAGCATGATCTAAATAAAATTGTTGGGGTCAAATACAACATACATTTAGGCGAGTCTTCAAAAAATAGTTCATTTCACTATTAAGGCAGCAACCATTTGATTTTCTGGGGGGGGGGGGGGGGGGGTATGGATTTTTTTCCCCAGACAAACATTTATTTGGCGACAAAATTTTTTCTTTCAATATTAGCATTACATATAGTGTCAGCTGAGGGTGAAACAAACATTTTTTTTCTCAGGGTCAAAAACAAATTATTTTTTCTCAAAACTGGAAACAAACTTAACATAGCCACCCCCAGAAAATCAAATGGTTGCTGCCTAAAGCTACCGTTTAATCTATTTTTGAATTCAATTAAAAACAAGTTCACATTTTTTTAACCCTAATGTAACCGTATTAGTTAAAGCGTTGCCATCCGTATCAATAAATTGTTTATCAAAATTGAAGTGCATGAGTATTATTAACGTCTGGGATGAGTGTGAGATTTCTCTGTTGATGGGAATAAACAAAATTTAGCTGAATTTGTATTATTCAAATTAATGAAAAGGCAAGCTAGTGTGTGTTTAAAATGATATTGTTGGAATGGATTTATAACATTAAAAATGTGTGTAACCGATTTTAGGTTGACTTGGACTGCGAATTTGAAAATAATTTATTTGTGAAATCACATTCTTTAAGATGACATGTTTTGTAAGTACGTTAACCTTTTATTCTAATTATAGTATCTTTGAAATGCATTTTATAGCTGACTATGCGGTATGTGCTTTGCTCATTGTTGACGGCCGTATGGTGACATATAGTTGTTAATGTCTGTGTAATTTTGGTCCCTTGTGGACAGTTGTCTCATTCGCAATCATACCACATCTTCTCTTGTATATTTATATAGCTGTTACTTACAACTGTCATGTGTACATGTTCCAGGCTCGTGTCGCTGAAAGAGGTCCCTTTTCAAGTTTGAAAATAGGTGAATAGGTCGGGAAAACTATCAGAAATATATATGATAAAAAAAAACAGTAAAGTTCCCACTACTTTTTTGGTAAACTTTTTTGCTATTCCCGAGTGTGTTTTTGTGATTTATGCAATTTTATTCATGGACTAGCTAGCATAAAGAATTACATGTACACAATCAAAACATTACAATTTTGTTTATTACATATATTTTATCATATCCACGGTTGAATGCACAATATCCCCACCAAGAGAACCGTCTACTGTTAGAGGTGGGACGACAGCCTAGATGTAGTGTGCAAAAATAATAATCACTTGGTACGGTTTCAGCTTGCGTATTGTAATTTTAAATAGTATAGATCGATTCGTGTTTTAAAATCAAACAAACGCTACTGCTTGCACTGATGATCAAAAAATTACTTTTATATATATATATAAAAAACAATGTATTTGTTACATGTAATTGGTATTAAATTGTATATTTTGAAGATCATATTCCGTAATGTTATGCCCTGAATTCTATTCGATGTCTATAAAGCAAATAAAATCTATTTGTACTCGTAACAAAAAGGAGAAAAGATTGGGCTGCCTCTCTTCAATTTTGTCCAGTTACCAAAGTAAAATCAAAATTAAATTCTCCGACAATGCACATGGTGATATATTGTATATGTCATGCCAACACTTACACTTGTTCTTTTATTTGTGTGGCAATTTTAATGACCATTTTAATTCAAAGCTTGGATATGCATCCTTCATTCTCCAGTACGTTTGAATTTCTACATACATCACAGTCAGTAATTAAAGTTGTGTGTTAAACGTCAATACGAAAGCAAACAATCCATAGTAAGAAAGATATTTAGAGGGCACATATGTATCTTTCGTCTGACAGCACGTATACACCACAGTTATCGTAAATTATATAAACATATAAAAAAAATCGAAGAAAAAAAAAAGTTAAGACAAAAAAGAGAAAAGAACTGATAAGTGCGAGTAATCCTTGCCTTGCCTCCTTTATGTTTCGATATCTTAAAAATTAATTATTCTTTTATCTATTATAACACGTGAAAACTACACGTCCGGTGAGTTCCATACATGTCATAAACTTACAGCTGGTCCTGAACATGCATGAAGTATTTGCCACTGGACTTTAAACAACAATCAATCACACTACAACTTATAGTATATATAGTTGTGAAATACAAAATGTATATTATAATGATACATTTAGATAAATAAATAGAATACAAATACACACTACTTTATATAACTGACACAATTTAAAGGAATACTCTCTAAACTATATAAGTAGAGAAGCGAAACGTTTCTTTTGAATACTAAACAAACTTCCTAACAGTACATGTTTTTTTAATGGTTTTACATGCGGCGCTCAAATATTTTGCATGGTCTAATGGTATAGTGTTTAGACATATATGATATTGTAAGAACCTTTCACGTATAATAGATTCACATTCGTTACTTTGCTCAATATAAAAAAAAAGCATTAATTTATATTAAAAACTGAAGGTCAGACATCACTAATACGTGTTCATTCATTCTTTATTAAAGTTTAGACCTTTTTATCAAGAATGATGATGAGAGTAATTGTAAAATATAATAGGCATGTACTTTCTTACGTTATGGATCATTGATTTTGTTACCTGTTGACCCGGTTGATTACTAGCACGTGCCATTGAACTCGACCGTTTTAACTAAAACAGATTTTATTTTAAATCAACGCCATATATATATACAAAGTATATACAAAGTACTATATACATATTATATGGATAAGAAAATAAATATCATAAGGATATATTGTTTGAATGAAAATTTTTATACGGTGATACTTTAACACCGTCCCGACAGAGACTGAATGAAGTATATGATCAGGTTTCGGGATCCGGGAAGTCTTTTTTCGAATTTCCGAATGTCGGGAATATTTTTTTCCAACTTTAATAGAGTAACTCGCACGAAAAAAAAATAAACATACCAAAAAAGCAACAGCTTCAACGGTAAACTAGGACATATATCAACAGAAAACGAATTAAAGAAACTGTCATGCATAAAACAAAAATATGCATGACTGTGTTAATTTGCCTCCGCTGCATTTCTGTGGATTGTCTCATTGGCAATCATACCACATCTCCTTAACCTTTTTAGGTTACGTTTAGGATTTCCCGTTACTAATCTTCAAATACAAAAAACATTTTTACCGGTGTTCACAACATTTCAAGGTTAAATTTATGGCATACATTCTGGTGTGTATACAATTAACGTACGTCCTTGCATTTAATTATCCATATATATTTATATAAACTAACATTTATTAAAAAATAAACAACATATATATATATAGACGAATAATTTATTAGTTCCTCAACAAAACAAGAAAAGAAATAAAGAATTAACACAAGATTTAATCTTTTTCTTTTAATTAATCAAAATATACTTCAAATTCTAATAATAAAATACATATCTACATGTATTAATCTAAAATGCATTATCGAGTAAAAGGGGCGCAACTCGTGGTATCAAACCGGTATACTGAACGGATCTAAACAGGGTCTGAAAATTTTGAACGTTCTTTTGTATCCATGGTCTGTTTTAGTCTGACACGGTCTTAACGGGTCTAAACAACCTGCTAGACGATTCAGTCTTTACCGTCTTGACATGCCTTAACGAACTGATTTACCTGACGAGGCTATCGATCTGAACGGCGACTTAACGATCTTAAATATCTTGACGATTTTTTCTAGCGGTAAATCCAGTCAATTAAGATGTGATCAGACCAAAATGACCGTTTCAGACTAAAATCGTGCTACTAGTGATTGTGATTGTGTCCATGCATAGAAATCATGTGGGTCTTGTATTGCGACTTTCCCAGTACGCACCGCTTCGTCTGCCATTCGTTTACTAGTACCTCCAATCCCATCGCATGGGCCTTTCCCATGACCGGCCTCCCAATAGTTCCACTTGGCCCTTATGCCATAATCGAGACTGTGATTGGCAATAACATATAGTAGAAGACGGTTTTTTATATCTTTATATCAAATTATAAATCATTAACATTGTGTTCTTTTATGGAGCTTTTAGGTGCAGATGGCATGATACTGTTCTCGAAGATGACTGTATTGAGGGACCAATAGTTTAGTGTATTAACATTATCAAATAATAAAGAAATGTGTTTTGAACTCATGAATGATGTTACGCAATCACGGAGGATAAAGTGTAAAAAGACACTTGTACTTCCAATCTGTTATTTTTATTGTAAACGTTAATACAACAAACACATTTACATAATTACACAATAGCATTGTGCAGTCTTTCATATGTATCATGCCGAAAATAGATTTAAACATAACTCCCAATTTTGTAAAAAAATAATTATGTTGACGAAACACAGGTAATTTTATTGACTTTAAAACAGAAGATTTAAAATTGTGTGTTGGATAAATTATTGTACAAACATAATGTGAAAGTAAGTTGTATGTTGCATTCATTGTATCAACTACAATTTAAAACTTCTTATGCGATTGCACGTGTTTCAATGGTTAAATGTGTATACTTACGTCCATATAATTGATTATATTTATGTCATACAAATCGTAAATTACTCAATACTTTGTTTATCAACTTGTATGGCAATTTACTCGTTTTAAAATGTTTATCGGACATCTTCATCCGCGTGTTTATGTTAAATTCAATCCACATATTATTAAGCTTAAAAAAGTGTTTTTTTTAGTTTCATAATTTATGAATTTCCTTGGAATATGGAAACTGACATGGACATAGTGATCGGTCTTTTATTATCTAAATATAATAGGAAAGTTTCTCCTGATCTACATGCATCACCTTCCATTGAAATCCAAATCCTGTCAAAACGTCAACATAAGGAAAGTGACACCTTTGGATAGATAAAGATCAAACGACAAATCTGATATATAACATTCTAACCCCTGCCAGTAAGGTTCTAGAGTTTATGAACCATCATGAATGCCTAAAACCCATGCATTAATGTTCACAAGAAGTTCATGAGCAGTTCATGAATATTTTCGTAACCTTTAGTAGGTTCAACACGTTTATTAATTGTTCTTAACACATGTTCATGAAAATTTTATGCATTCTAATGAAACAGTTATTTATAAAATAAAAAAAATACAAACTACGACTTTTAAAACTACACTATGATGTTTTATTTATTTAAGGGGGCATATCTAATTAATCTAATTCAGATGATTCCTTGATTTGTCATAAAGATCGAGTCGAAATTCGTATCAATATTATAAAATGATCATTCATTCAACTTTTTTTTTAAATTGTATTCCTGAAAGATTAAAATAACCAAAATTGCTGTTTCTTGTTATTAGGCTGCAGTAATACATACTTTATTTATAGAAAATCATGTTCTCATTGTTGGACTCGTCATGGCCATAAATTATGAGCACTCGCCTTTAAACGTCCTTAGTAATAACAGTCTCTCTTGTGTCTTCTTGCAGTTTCATATATACATATTTTAAAGTTATTGTACTTCACTTGATTTGGTGCGGGGATTAACAAAACAATTA
This sequence comes from Mytilus galloprovincialis, assembly GCA_037788925.1. NCBI lineage: Eukaryota > Metazoa > Mollusca > Bivalvia > Mytilida > Mytilidae > Mytilus > Mytilus galloprovincialis. The sequence continues at coordinate 41,458,480 of CM075338.1, forward strand.
GCTACATGTACAATACATGTGGCTTCAAATGGTCAAAACATTACAAACTCTTTTCACTCTGTACAATGTTGAACTTCAAACAATTTTAAATTAATATCTTTTTTATTTAAAAACAAATAACATCTAAGGAAAATTGCAAAAAAGCTAAAATTAGAACAATAACGTGAATACGTAAAAATGAATGTATGCCAACAAAACAGATATATATATATATATATTTCATTCTGACAATATAAATCTGTTATACACTGCAGTATAGTCATAAACTGCAGAAAATTATTGATTCTGAGAGTCTGAAAAGATCAGCAAAAGACTGAACAAAGCTTTCAACCTGTCAACTTTCTTACATAAATTATATTTAAAATCCAGAAAACATCGTCACACTTCACTGCCTGAATCAATTTTGTGGATAACAACTGTTTGACATATTATGATCCATTTTGAAATAATATAACCCAAAAAAAGCTAGAAAATTTGGAATTTTTACCTTCGATGGAAGTGTTTATTATGGAAACAAGACCAAGAGTGACGGGAAATTCAAAGCATTGCAATAAACACCGTTTATGCACTAATCTGGATTCGAAAAAAACCCTAATATAAACGAAAATTACAATTCTTTAGCAATATTTAAATAAAATGTTATTTGCATATTTATCTTCTCTTTTAATATTTTTACTATAGTGTTGTTACGCAGGGGTGTTAAGGTCGTTTCAAGAAAATTTCCATTTTTATACACAAAAAAAATCATATTGTACTCAAAGTGAGTTTTCTCTGCCTAAAAGCCAAAATACACGTCATATGAGTAATCGGGGGGAAAAGGGTCTATTCTTATTTATATTACAAACTTTTATTTTTAGAAAAATATAAATACACTAGTGTCACGTGACTTTAAACTGAAAGTAAAGACATTTTCCAAAAAAGTCAAAAGTGCAGGTGCAAGATGAAATCGGATCGCCCTGATTTTGGGCTCGTTGTAATCAGGATAACTTGTTTTACTGGAAAAGTGCTGCCACTTAATTTTCATTAGAGGTTTTGTAATTAAAAAACAATAAAACATGGAGAATTTAATCGATTTATTGATTTTTTGGCACTTCGGGTTGTGAAATTTCTTTTACACAAACGCTATATAACTAGTAGCAGCACTTTTCGAAAAGTTTGAAATGTGGCCTTTCTACCAATACCAGCATGCAGTGGGTTGGTATAGTTCTTGCACCTGCACTTTTCAATTATTCTAACATGTTGTAGCATAATCGCCCTAAAATGCACGAAAAAAGCGTTTGAAAGACCCTCTAGTAGTCGGATCGGCTGACGGGAAAACTACGTGTATATTTTGTTTTCACCGGCGTTTCATTTGATAATATGTTTGTGCGAAGTTTGAAACAACTATTGTCTTATTGCTATTTAAATTATTGAAGGCAAAAAACATAATTATTCAGGTCATTATTATTTACCCCAAACGTGGGTTACATGCATGTAGTGTTGGGGCATGCAGCCTTCCCCCCATTTTTGTTCAAATCCGGAATCGCATCTCGGGTGCTTGTATAGTTCTTGTTCTACAAATCAAAGTTCAATATATAAGTTAATTTTATAGATAAGCCTACAAGGTCATTATTATACACCCCATACGTGGGTTTCATGCATGTAGTGTTGGGGCATGCAGCCTTCCCCCCTTTTTTTGGTTCAAATGCGGAATCGCATCTCGTGTGCTTGTATAGTTCTCGTCCTGCAATTAAAAGTTCATTATATAAATTTTAATAGATTAGCCTACTAGGTCTCTTCTAGTGTATGTGTATTGTGAATCATTAACATTTTAATGAAAAAACCTGCATTAATAAAGAAATTGGGTGTGTCATTGGTAATGTTTAAATTATAAATATACTTAACTCCTACCTGCATCACATCAATAGATGGAGATTTTATTTGTTGAATATCTCCTGCTTATCAAATGTGACTGGTATCAATTGTAAATCATGATTTGTCACTTTTAGATTCATTCTGGTGATTCTTTTGCATCTATTTTCACCAGCTGCTATGCCAGTTTTTTTGTATGGCTTGCTTTTTTTTTTATTATGTCGGACTCCATAGTTATTTCCTACGTCTTATTACACAGAATATTCCCTTTCAACCAATCTGGAGCAGTATTTGACTTATTCTAATATCCTTACAGTTACTTGGTAAAATTATTCTGCCCTACTTATACTGATTTTATTATGTTTGTAATTCAAAGGCATACATTTTAAAATTTGTACACCAGCATTAACATTGGGGATATAATTCCTTTTTTCATAGAATGTGTGAGTTTCAATATTTGCACAAACTACCTTTTGGAGTAAAGATTAAAAGATAAGACATTGAGTACCCCAAATTTTAAAAAAACAAACTTTGTGCTCTATAATTTATGCTTCCACTACATGTATATACCAGTTTGTACCAGTTTCAAAAATTATTTCAGATGCATACATTGTATACGACTTATTTTAATCTCATCTGATTTGTTTCAGATTTAGATATATATGTACAGTGTACATTGTACCTATGATTCAATCTGCAGCCTTGTAAATATATCATCTTAATTTCTCAACCTCAAAAGACATCAAAGAATACAATTCTATCATGAAGTTGGAAATAGTGACCTATTTTTTACTGCCGCTCATTTCATATTAAATTCCTGCCTTCTGTGCAAAGTGTCCACCAATACAAATGGACAGCAAAGAAATAGTCGTATGTGCTTATGTGACATTCAGCACAATCAATCAATTGTGTTTTCATTATTAAGTGCCATAATATTTTAATTCAGGTTCATCATGTTCATCTCAAAGATGTTAAAATCAGAAAACTTATTTCCTATCAACTGAAATGGTATTTCTTTTCTGTCCTAATAGAAGAAATTTTATGTACCAGAATATACATCTAAATACTGTACGGAATTAACTAACTTAATATAATTTATACATAACCACAATCCCGAAGTGTCAGATCAATCAGAATGAATCGATTTCCATGATATAGGGGAAAGGACAATTAGTCAGACAGAAACTCATAAAATGATACAATGTATGTACGTGTTAACCATGTTAACGGTTATAGAACTACAATGTACTGCCTACCAAAAATCATGGGTTAATCTTTACCTGACCCAATCACAAAAAATAACACAACTTAATTGTTAATCAAAACTTCATTGGCAATTATACCACATCATCTTTTTTTTTAATGAAATTCTAGCTGTACTACATACATGTAATTACATGTATGATGCATTCAAATTTAAAATATATAGAAAGTAATTTCTGTCTGTGTGTTGGAAATGCTGTCTCATTGCCACCACATGTTCATGTAAAATGTATTATGTATATATGCACATGATGCATATGGTAATATAATGCTGTACATGTATATCTAACATCAGTTGCTAATCTTGCTAGATATACGAATTTTTTATACTGTGGAAATATTCCATCACAAGTTTCCAAGTATACCATGTATACCAGTAGAAAATTAAATGCATTTGAACATATGTACAAAAGAGCAGCTACATGATAAATGCAAGCAAAGAAAAATATCCAACATTTTTTGGTTCAAACATTCTGTGGATGTTACATTTGTACATTTGTACAGAGGTCTTGCTCAGTATTGAAGGCCAACATCAATATGACCAACTGAAATCAAAACACTTTATAATGCTTTTGAACATTTTGTAAACCTGTATAGTCTGTGTTATGAAATGAGATTGAAATATAAACCATGACATAATATGATTTTCTTGTTCTCTGGTGGCTAATACATGTATATGACTAGTTGTTCTCTGATTGAGAGTTGTTTCATTGGCAATCATATGTCATGTATGTCATATTCTTACTTTTATAATTACATGTACATGTAACTACATAGGTGGTGCATCAGTGAATTGCATGCTTACATTTGTACATGTACAATGTACATGATGTAATTTGTATATGTCTGAAATGTACATATGATATCTGTAAGTTTTCTGGTAGGATTAATATATCTATATTGAATTAATTTTTACATCGCTTTCCTGTAATTGCCATAAAAATAACAAAACACTCATAGAAGTCTTATAAATGAATATTTCAAAATTCCCCTTTACCATGTTTACAGTTCAACTGAATATCATATGTCTATCTGTAGATCTCTCACTCGTCTTGGTTAGATATTGCTGATTTTTTAAAACATTTCATGAAAGAGACATACAATTACATTTCTGACATCCGTGAAATACAATATTTTAACTGAAATCCTTTTTGAAACTCCTATTTTAAGACTATTCACAAATCTCCAAACGGCCTTTATTATGTATATTTAGTATTCCTTTTAACTGTCACATGTGTCAAGTAAAAACTCTGATGGTATACATCAACTTCAATAATGATGAAAAAGAAGTTAAATTGTCCAATTAATAATATTCCTCTCTATTTCAGCATCAATACACTAAATTCCAATTCATTTGGTTTTGAAACGGTCAATGCTTCTACTTAGTACGGTGCATTATGTAGAATTGCTGTCATTTTTCTATTTTTCATGGACATATTTGGTGGCTTTCTAGACAAATTTTAATCAGATCTTCCATAATGGCCATGATGAGTTATAAGTAACTTTTAACTGGTGTCTGACTGCAGGTCTTCATCCCTGAAATATGAAAATGCAAATATAATACAAGTACAATGTATATATCAAATGAAATTTTCAATATGAGAAAAGTAATCAAAAGTTAGTGCAAACATACTTCTTCAAAAAGTACTGTTAAAATGCTAACAAAATAATTCTCGTCCTTTTTTGCCAGTAGTAATGTCTTCATTCAACATTTGAACAAAAAATAAATTTTCCAAACACATTTTAATAAGGCGCACTATGTAATAAATATTTAAATATTATGTTGAACTTCATTATTTTGTATCTCCTTTTCCAAATGTGAACAATGACAGGAATACTTCAATATCAACATAATCAATATCAAGAATCCACAAGAAATTTTAGCTAGCAAGTTCAGTATATTATTATTATCATGGTTATAGGCATATCTGTCATGTCTGTGTAAATAAATATTACTGCTCGTACATATATATACAGACACTGAAGGACGCCTCGGGGTGCGGAAATTACATGTTGGTGACCTTCTGCTGTTATTTTTTTTTATTTGGTTGGGTTGTTGTCTCTTTGACACATTACCCATTTCCATTCTCAATTTTACTTCATTTTGAATTCAGAAATTATCATGATTTATATTAAGTACATTAATTATTGTATTGCAATTCTTGAAGAATGGAAAAAAAAAGTGAATTTGTAGGATACTTATACAAGTGAATCTTATTTACTTGTACATGTTGTATGGGTAAACCAAAAAATGGCATAGTTATGTCCCTTACACATTCAGAATGTTTTACATTGTACTTGTTTTACATCCTTTTTTCTTTCTTGTATTCTTGAGATTTCTTTGCACTAATCGAATTTTAAATTGTGTACTCTCTGCATATGTCTTTACCAATCATTTAAGTGTAATTTCATAGACAATGAAAATCCCATTTGTCTGTTATCTTCACAACACTGCTCATTTACAAGCCTCAAAGGAGCAATTTTTGAAGGCCTTGCACAAATATACAAGATCTTTGATCAATCAATTTCTTTGATGGATTCATATAATGAGATGAAACATTGAACTTAAAATTTAAAAAAAATTGAGCTAAACTGGGAAAAATCACCATGATCATTAAAGGCACGATTCACATCTCAAAACTTGAGGATTTTTTTTAGGATTGAAAGAAATGTTTACATGGTTTACTTGTACAAGTAAATTTTTGAGAAAATTAAGGGTAGATTATTCAAACATTATCTATTTACTTACACGTGTTATGTGTATTTTTTTTTACTTCTTCAAGTAAATAAAATAAACTTGTACAAATACATGTAGTACCCCTGACTATGTATGCGTCTGTAATATTTAATTGAGCACTTGTTGTTTGTTGCTAATTGTTTGTTTGTTTGTTTGTTCATTCACTTTTTTCTCACATAAATAAGGCCATTAGTTTTCTACTTCAACAGGTTTATTAATATTATGATTTGGCGCCTTTTAGAGAAGACAATGTGGCAGAATGAGTTTTTCTCATTGTTGAAGGCCATAAGGCCTAAATGATGACATATATATAGTTTTTTAATTTCTGTTTAACTTGGGACCCTTCAGGTGAGTCGTCCCATTGTACATGTACAATAGTTAGATCATGTAGATAATTGCAGGATAAAACAATTTACCTGTCTATAATACATGTAATGAAGCTCTCCAAATTCAAACCATTACTTTATATTTCATCATAGCTTGAATGGCATACTGTAACCTCAATCATGTTATTGTCAGGTGACCTAAAAAAAAAAAGAGAATGTAATTATATACTTTTTTTTTAAATAAAGGAGCATGAAAAATTGAAAACAGCAGGTTCAATAATTTCATGCGTCCATAGCACTTTTCTGGCTGAGTCTGGATTTACCTTCATCAGGAACGCTCAAAGCCAAACATTTAAAATCCAAAGATGTACAAGTAGTGAATAAAATTACAGAGCTATATGTCATGTATGTCAAAAATAGTATGAACCTGTGTATACATCGTAACATGTATAATCATGATAATGAATCATATATTTTTTAAAATAAAGAAATCACTTTTGCCATACAATAGAAATACAATGTAGGAAGATGTGGTGTGAGTGCCAATGAGACAACTCTCTATCATGTCCATCCAAATAACAATTTATAAAAGTAAACCATTATACATGTAGGTCAATGTATGGCCTTCAACACGGAGCCTTGGCTTACATCAATAAACAAGCTATATAGGGCCCCAAAATTACAAGTGTAAAACCATTCAAACAGGAAAACAAACGGTCTAATCTATATAAAAAACAAGAAACGAGAGACACTTATAAATTACATAAACAAACGACAACTACTGTTCATCAGATTCCTGACTTAGAACAGGTGCAAACATTTGCAGCGGGATTAAATGTTTTAATGACAATGTTTATATTAATGCAAATTAAGTGAACCCAGGATATGCATGTTGCTAATTTTTGCTCGTCTTAATGTAATTTTTATGATTAACTAGAAGTGCTGAGAACACTGCTCACAATAGCCAGCCCCCTCCCCCACAAAAAATATAAAATACTATAAAACAAACAAGTGAATCTGTGAGCTACTGATCACTTTTGATACCCCCATACACTTTAAGAATTTTAAGGTACACAGAAATTTGTTGAGTGATGAATATGAAAAAGCATCACACGGTATTGCCGACTCATATAAACCCTCAAACCAAATTTAAGAAGTCCATGTTATTTTCCTGAGAAAGATGCGACGAAAAATATTCAATTCTGGAACAGACAGACAGACTGACTTTAATATACTGTCAAAATTGACCGTTTCTAAACAGGCTGTGGCCTTTTCCATTTAATAAATGATATGATTTGCATCCGTTCATGCTTGTACACAATTGTCTGTTATAACAGAATACACAGCTTTATTACAAGTGGTTTTTTTCCTGCCTCTTGGACATGAGGTCTCGCAATGAAAATTTTAAAAATATCATTATGGCTCGATTCTGTTTACTGGGGATATATATAGCTGAACACTGAACAGGGACACAGTTCAGATATTTGATATCATCCATGTACTCTAATTTTAGAGGGAAAGTGAATGCAGTGACTATTCAATTTTAATACTGATTATAATTATTATATATACTGTATAAAAATAATATGTCATGTACATGATGTATGTCAAAAGCACGAGAAGTTAAAGAGTATGACAGGAAACATGGAAAATAAATAAGGGGAAACATGAAGCACACATCAAGTCATCCTACTAAACACGAAACATAGAAGATAAAACGTCTGAACACGAAAACAAGTTGGTGACCTTCTGCTATTGTCTGTTCTATGGTTGGGTTGCTGTCTCTTTGACACATTTTAATACGAAAGACACCGAACATATGTTCTCATAGTTTATGACTTTATTCATTATAGGTTGAAAAATACACAGTGGAATTTTCATAAGTGGGGGCCCACTGACTGACCTAAGAGGGAGCCCGCTTCAGTCACGCTTCAATGATTCCCTATATAAGCAACCAAATTTTTTCTCAAAAAGGGGGGCCCGGGCCCCCTACCCCCCCTAAATCCGCCTCTGATACAGGCAAAGTTTAGATGTTTATGAATTGTCCTATATTTTGACTTTAGTGGAACCTTATTATCTGATCTCTTAGTGCACAAGCCATTCCCTCTGCATTTTAGTATATATCTCTAGATTGTAATACCTGAAAGCGATAAATTACACCTAAGTCGTGTTTTGTCCTGACATTGGATTATATTGAATAAATTTTCCATTTGTTCTCATCAGTTTCTTCAACCAGGTCGTTATAATCTCAACTGACAAGTGCACGGCTACTTTAGTTATTTTCATTTAACCAACTTGAACTGCAAGCTTCGCAACTACATTGAATTTCCAAATAAGGTAAACAGGTGGGCGGAGCTTAAACTCCGCTTGCTATTTTTCTTTTGATAAATACAGCTTTCACTCAAATTATTTCCATTTCTTGATGTGAAAATACATTATAATATTAAAAAAAGACACCATATGCCATATATTTCATTATTCATGCGATACGCGTACCTTACCTATTGCTACATTTGTTACTGTGTCTGCAACGTCAAAAGTCGCCCGCCATTACACATTCTGATCTAGATAGGGGAAATAACTCCTGCACTGTTTTTTTATTCGGTTTTGCGGGAAAACCACCTTAATGTCGCTGCGTAGATTAATAATCAAATTTCGAGCTTCTGTCTTTGAACAATTTGTAGTTTCATGGCACTATTTTGGATAAATGACACCATTCAAATATTCCGTAATTTGTATGAGTTCAACATGTCACGTAATAGAGTTCAATGAGTTATACTGGTCAATCCCCCGATCATTCCGATCCGTCCGATCACGCAAATTATTTTAACTATAAGTCTGAAAGATTGCTGACGTGAGTTTGATGCGAAATTGACTGATTGTTGACTGATCGATGGCCGCTAATTGATTGCTTAAATAGTAACGCATAAGGTTGCTAGTACGTTATAGTTTGCTACCCACATTTATTTTTGGTAATTTAAAATAGGACTAATGGACAACGGTATATTACTGATGCCTTTATTAATCAGAAATAAGTCTCATACAAGCTATCAACAATCAGCTTTCAACATTGCTAGCAAATTGTCATGGTCGACTCCCTATAGCGTCACCCAATATGTGTAGTTAATGTAATTTGATAAAATGTTAGCCGCTGAAAATTTATCCATCAACAAATTATCAATCAATCAAACAAAATCAAAATATTGTCTGTTTGGTAAAACACTGCTTCAAATGAAAAAAAGGATTTTTTTATATCTTTTCATTTAGTAGATATCATCGAATAAAGCTCGAAAATATGTCATGAATAAATGTTAAACAGAGGTATGTTCTTTTGCAGCAATGAAACAAAGTATTCGTTCTGTTGTGCTGTTGACAGGGTTAACAACGACCTCCATTGTATTTTTGTTTCTTAGAAAACAAAAGGAAAACAAAGAGGTAATACGTATACTGTGTAATAATTCAGTATGCTCATGCGTACGGTTGTGACCAGTTCTATGATATTTTCAGAATTTTCAGCATTATATGTATTAGTAATTTCCTAAAAGTTTACCGATATCAAAATCTCTAAAATTGGTGAAAAAGACATATCAAGATAACAAACAAAAGCTGAGAGTTTTTTTTTTTTTTTATTTCGCCTCGATATAGAACAGTCTTATGCATGTTATAGTTGTGTTAGGATAATGAGCCATGCAAATTTAGCATAGATAACAGTATTGCAAAGCGTAGAAAAACCAATTCAATATTTAGGAATATAATGTTATTGATTACTTCACATTGGCTTTTTACAATTTTAAGAATTCACTTATAACCCTGGTTCAGTATACCTCCTTGCAATATTTCTGTAGACCTCATTTTAAATGGAAAGAACGGTGGTTATAACTTTATTTACCTTAATTCATTTAGTGAAACCCACGTCCTATAATTGTTTTATTAAGTTTTATTAAGTAACTCCATGAGTTTCAGGTTAACCGAATTAAGACAACATATTTTAATTATCCGTTTTGATGTTACATCAAAAAAAGAGAAGTGCCTTCTTTCTTTTCTATTTATCTTCTCTTTTACATTCTGGTTATCATACTTTTCCCAACTTTCAGAGTACATTGGCATAGGAAACATTCTGAATCCACAATTTCCTGAAAGTTTGATTTATTTATTTGAAATATTGTAAAATGTTATAGTGCAATCTTAATCTCAATGTATTAAAAGTCAATTTTAAAAGATTGCACACCTGCATGTGACCGAGTGTTTTTAAAACAGGTAATCTATATTATATGTACGTAGTAAGCTTAGGGAGAGATAATCGGGTTTTCTAAGTATATACAGCGTGTAATATAATTCGCAGAACACAATAATAATCGATGTACTTACTCGCCAAACAATCACATTGGTGCTTGCGGCCGATAATTTACTATATCAATGTTAAGAAAAAACTCTATACTTTGTACGGTAACTTATAAACAATAAATTAAAAATTTGTATTAAAACAAAACCCATTGTAAATCAATCATAATGTAATTTTTAACCAAAGGTTAATTTACTAACTGAATAGTTTCGGAGCCAAACAATAATACATCGGTTCAAAGATAACAAGTGGAAAAACAATTCAACACTCGTAACCATATCCAACGTTTTGAACATCACAAACCTGGCGTCAAAAATGTTATAAAATCGGATATAAATAAACCTCTCCTTGTATACAGTTATTACAATGAACTCCATACATTTTACTTACATTTTTCACATACAGAAGCATTATGTTCGTTTTTGCAGTACTACCGTAAAAACAAAGTAACTTTGTTTTAGTAAGCTCATAATTGAGCAGGAAATAAACTCATCATAGATACCAGGAGGAAAATATTTGTACACAGTTTGTACATAAACGCATAAAAATATTATATTACTTGAACGTTATTGGAAATATAGGATACAATTTACAGTATCTTAGGGAATCATGGTTACCCAATGATAAATCTCCCTTCTGTCAGTCTTTTATTTAAACAATCTGTGACTTCTTGGAATGATATACCTCAAGTCAAATCTTAAGATAAATATTATTTAAAACAGTTATTTTTATTATTAGCAATCATGTTCGAATAGAACATTATTCGTTATAGAATCTAAATCTGACATGTTGTTGTTTATTTTCTCAAATTACTAGTGATTTTCTCATTTATATTTTCAGAGTTCAAAAGAAATAAAAAAAGATTTCCAAAAACACTTGAATAGAACACTTAAATATATATTGGCTGGACACGAATATCATTCCCAATGTTTGTTTACGGTGTCAAAGACCATGAAAGAATTACCAGTAGAACCGCCTTTTGAAATTGAAATGATAAAAGAAGACGAACAGAAAGATGTTAGAGACATTGAAAGAGAACTAAACATACCTGAAGAAATACAGATGAATGGAAAAAACGGACATTTTCTGTTTTGTATTTCAGTGACGACTGTTCTTTCAAAGGAAATATTCAAACTACCATTTATCATACCGAAACTACCAAAAAATATTAAAAAGAAAAAACATTGTTATTGTGGTTACAAGTAAACACACAGAACAACAAATCAAAGAAAGTAAAGAGATATTGCAAAGAAATGCTCAGGTTCAGGATTTTTTTGGAGGGAGTCCTGTATTGTCTGTTTCAGATAAACCTGTAGAATTTTTTTACCCGTTTACATTAATTATGCCTGCACATAGTTTTTACTATAGTGCATATCTAGGAAGTCTTGCAAAATTTAAAAAGACAATTGTGTAAAGAAATAACTTATGACGCCTTCCTTTACTATATGTAGCCTAATAAAACATAATAACGATAATCATAAAGTAGTTATTTACAACACTAGAGTTGGGTGCAGACCAAGCATTACATAAAATAAACACGTTTACGTCACGTGCACACATTTAGTTAGTTAACAGTAAATGAGCATTTCATAATTGTATGTTTACGTGCACTTTAAACTTTTGCCATGTGGTTATGGACTTTCCAGATTGATCTTCCTCTAAGTTCAGTATTTTTGTGATTTTACTTTTTAAAGTTATTGCAAGTGTTCTTTTAGCATGACTTAATTGTGTTAATTAAAGTATAGTCTAAGTGTGCATTTGTCCACTTGTCTTCATATTGTACAAATATGTGTTTCAAACAGTAACAATTCAAAAACACCTTTAATCCGAAATATAAACAGTTTATACTGCTGAACTATGTATGGAAAACGTGCGTTTACTTTTAAGAAAATCAGAAGATTCGTCTTTTTCATGTTAACGCGTATTTGACAAAACTTTTTGGAATTTTGGATCCTCAATGCTTATCAACTTTGTACTTGTTTGTTCTATAAATATTTTGATATGAGCGTCACTGATGAGTCTTATGTAGACGAAACGCGTGTCTGGCGTACTAAATAATAATCCTGGTACCTTTGCTAACTATTTACACCACTGGGTCGATGCCACTGCTGGTGGACGTTTCGTCGCCGAGGATATCACCAGCCCAGTAGTCAACATTTCGGTATTGACATGAATATCAATAGTGTGGTCATTTTTATGAATTTCCTGTTTACAAAACTTTACATTTTTCGAAAAACTAAGAATTTTCTTATCCCAGGCATAGATGACCTAATCCGTATTTGGCACATTTTTTTGGAATTTTGGATCCTCAATGCTCTTCATCTTTGTACTTGTTTGGCTTTATAAATATTTTGATATGAGCGTCACTGATGAGTCTTGTGTAGACGAAACGCGCGTATGGCGTACTAAATTATAATCCTGGTACCTTTGATAACTATAAACACAAGATAAAACTCCCGTTATATTTGACAACTATTTAAGCCTTTACCTGTTATAAAATTAGAAGACACGCCGTTTTTGCGTTAACGCTGAGGTAGTCATGAAAGTAAACGTCCGGTTACTTTTGATGTCTACTGATATTTCAGAGTTAACGCACAGGTGACGATGTACTTACATGAAATGCTCGCGAGTTAACGTAAACGAGTAGTAAGTTAGAATATACAACACATGCTCTTAGGAGCTTTTGACCGAATATAAAAACATAACATAAAAACAGTATAATTTGACATTTAAAACTTTAAAATGTGAAAAATGGTTTGGAAGGCTGTTCCATAACATGCATACGTAACAGCAACACATTTGAAAGACATATTTACGTTACTGTTCAACTTGACTTTACCATGTTTACCTATGGAATTTCAAGGATATTTACATACCTGAATGAATACTCAGATTTGTTGACACTCATCAAAATTTGTTAGCACGCAGAAGCTATTTTGTTTATAATCTTAAAAGTTTCTAGAGCTATTTTTCTTATCCGTCTGATCTCTAAGGATGGCATCTTAGCTTTAAGTAAGAGGTCCTCGTAGGAGCTGGTGAAATCCTCATATACAAAAAGGAATACTCTTTCACGCACCTTTTTCTAGTCTTATTTTTAATTTCTCTCAGTGCAAAAATGCCATGCCAAAGGGCAAAAATTAAAATTACTCAGAATAAAAGTATGAAAAATAGTTGACTCAGCCTATCCAAAACTGAGCTCAACTGTTTTGAATCGTGCAATTGCTGTGATGCCATCCTACATATTGAGCTGATATGAACATCAACATTAAACTGATAATCAATTTAAATGCCTAATAATTTTACTGTTTTGTGACATGTAAGGTTCGAATTTTGAATGTATAGATAATTTTTTTTTTCAAAGTTCTTTTTGTCAACAGCCAAAACTTGAAACTTGTCCGGATTTGCTTGCATTTTTTTTTACCCGGAACCAACCAATAAGTATGTTAAAGTATCTAAGTTGAAATTAATAAATCAAAATCTGGAGTACACAAACAAAGTATTGTCATCTGCATAGTTACATAAACTGCCGTTTTTAACAAAAAGAAAAATATAATTTACAAATATGTTAAAAATAATGACCCTAGCATAGAACCCTGTGGTACGCCTTTATGGGTATCAGCCCAACCACTCAAAACCATATGCTGATAATTTATCTATCGTCATATTGGAGGCAGGCAGTCAAAAGCCTTGGATAGATCCATTAATACCGCTGCAAAGTCTTGGTTTTTATCAAGAGCTTCACGCCAATCCTGTAACACTCTGAGAAGTGTAGTCTGACATCCAAACATACTGACCTCTAATCCCTAATTAAATGGCAAAATAAAAGGATAAAACACATCAAACAAAAGGACAACTACTGTCATAGTCCTGAATTGGTACAGGCATTTTCAAATGTAGAAAATGGTGGATAAAACCAGGTTTTATAGCGCTAAACCTAACACGTCTTGTACGACAGTCGCATCAAATTTAATAATATTGATAATGATGCACACAAAATAGGATTAAATATTTAATCAAAGTATTTAAAAATAGTTAAGTTTCATATATTTTCCAAAGATTTAAGAAAATATTGGTCAGACAATAACTGGTTTATAGTATGGTTTTTTTTTAATAATGATTCACTCTTTTTTTTAATAAAGGGGGATCACTTGGGCTTCTTTAAGATTATCAGGGAAACAATTATTTTCAATTGACCCATTAAAAAGAGTTGTTAGCTGTGGTATAATATAAGATTTACAATTTTTTACATTTTTGCTGTAATACCACCAGCTCCTGTATTCTTCTTTATGTTTACTTTATTCTAGATTTTATCGACATTTCCATTAGATACTTTCTTAAATTCATAATCAGAATCATGCTTTCTGTTACTCAAAATTTCTTTTATACTTGTGTGATTTGAGGGGTCATATGCCACATCTGCTCCAAAGTTGTCTGCTACGGTGTAGAAACAAATATTAAAATCATTCTTCATTTGGACTATTTACAATTTTGTCATTTTCGCATAATAAGATTTTTTGAGAAAAATGGTTTGACTGTTTTCCCAAACCTTCATGATTATGACCCACCAGAGTAACGTTCTATAAAGTATACTTTGATTATTGTTCACTTTATTCTAGTTAATTATTTTGTTTTCTATTTTTTTCTAATTTTTTGTCTTACCAGTTTTAGTATATTGTGAATAAAGCATTTGTTTTGTGTATGTGGCCCCTCTAAATTCGTTATTTATACATGGAAGTGGTTTTCCTCTTTGACACCTACATTTTACAGGTGCATGTTTATTTAATATGTTTTTAAAAGGTTTTTCATCAATATAATATATTCTATTCAAAACTTTCCAATACAATTTTCTGCAATCTTTTTTTTCTGTTAATCATTTGTATTTTTTTCAATATCAAAAGTTTTGTAACTTCTATAAGTTACGCCCTGCGTTTTTGTACAGGTAAATTCCCTTTTGTAAATGTAGATATAATATTGTGACAGTCAGTAACACCATTTGGACCTTATTTCTGTTTTACAACACACATTCGTTTTACTTGTAATAATAACATCCACAAGGGATAGGTCACAACCATTCTTGAAACATGTTAGACATTTAACCAGTTGTGACAATATCACATCTATCATGTAAAGTCTGAGATATTTCAGCAGACAACATATCAACATTTTGGTCACCAAAAATAATATTTTTTCATATGGCACAAACATGTATCTAGTGATTTTATAAACTTTTAATAAGTCATCATCTTTCATGGATAGATGTTTGTATGCTCCCATTTTAAGCCATTTGGCCTCATTTACATCAATTCATAAAAACTATTTTCAATTTGATCAGATTCAAAACATTGTTTTCTACTTTAGGACAATTCTGAGTTAATCAGGATAAGTAAAACCCCCTTCTACTGATTTTTTGCATGCCTTTTTAGTTTTTAACCGTCAACTGGAAATAAGTTGTATTGGAAGGTATTGTCCAATTTCGATTCGGTGATCATCAATAAGTGAACTATATTATCTGTAAAAAGTTATTTTACTTTTTAAATTTGAAGCTGAGACTTAATGTTTACATATGCCACAATAAAGTTATTTGAATGCAGACGTCTGGTCTCTCTCAAGTCTTGGCACAAAAGTATGTTTATTCAGGAAGAGTTTGACGATAGACTGTCATTAGGTGCGTTTGATTCCTCGTTAAAATCAATTAAATAAGAATCGCTAAAATCTGGAAAGTAACATATTTTGCAGAACTCGCTGTCAGTTTCATTTCCAAGTAGTTCATATTCGTTCAGGGGTAGGTGTATACATTTAAAATGAAACAACATATTAAAATCATCAAACTGGACTGCCCGTTGGTTTTGATTGACCCCTTTTTTCGCAATTTTACTGGCCCAGGATTCAAAGACACATCTCCTGATAGTTAGACCATCTTATACAAATAGTCCGTTGAATATTTACAGTTCATATTTTATTTTTATTTTTGTAACACGTATGATGGGTCTTTTTGATTTGTACTCTAGGGTGCAGCACATTTATTAAAAGTCCTCTATGGAGGTATGTTTAAATCGACCATGTTGAATTTAAAGCGAGATCTTCTATTGTATATTCGATGTTGGTGTTTACTGTCTCAATTGGTAATGCCAGTAGACGGTTAAAATGGTAAAAACTATAAGCTATTAAAACACCGCCTACACCTGTTGCTATCTTTATGTCTTGAATTCATTTGTAGATCTAACATTACCTTGTCATCCTCTGATAGTTTTTGAATATCTCAACTTTTGTTAATTTGTTCGTGTATGTAACATCGTATTTAATTTTAACGAAAGAAATCTCTGTATATTACATCAGGAGTTTCGATATCATACACTAGTCAAATTTGTTATTAAATTTGATCATCCGTACAAGGACATCATTTGTAAAGATAAAAACAACATGCCGACAGCTGATACGTTCAAGTTTAGCAGATCCAATATGTAATTGTTGACTTTATAAAAAGCACAACAACGACGTCATTTACCTCAAAAGCTAAAAGAAAACTCTTTGCATACCTATCAGAAAGGTCATATTTACAATACTCTTATCAAGTCTTTTTTCATTGATATTAATTCACTCATAAGGATTTTGCATCGGTAATTAATACATCGTGAGAAGTTTGACTAGCCATAAAATCAAAGTCAGAAATATGGTAGTTGTAATCAAATAGTCCATGTCTATGTAGGTTGCGTTCGTTTTTGTGACAGTTCATCGCTTCTATTATGCCATTGTTTTCTTTTATAGTTGTTGTATTCTCTCGGTTTAAGTTTATTGTTCTGATGTGTTACAGTTATTGCATAATCGGTTCTTTTTTTATTAATGATCTGCGGCACACTGCTGTTGCATCTGTTAACAGCATTAAACGTCCGCAACATGCACTGTTTATTTAATCTGCAATTCAGATACATATATAAGATCAATAAACTCATCATGGTTGCCAAGATTGAAATTTGGTAGTTGCGCCAGACGCAGGTTTCGCCTACAACAAACTCATTAGTAACGCTCGAATCATAAAAAGGTAAAAAAAAGAATGATGAACATGTCACTGTGTGTGAGATATTCTGTCAAACATAACATTATGCAACATACATTTGCAACTGGACTTTTTTTAAACGCTATTGCTCATCATATTTGTTGAAAGGAAAATGCTTTGCTGAACACTATTCATACTAACTGACCTTTTGCTTTTAAAAAAACGTAACACTTACACTCAAAGTTTCGCCTTTTTAAGAAATTTGGAAGTTTTCAGTTAGCTGTCGACTAATGAATGTCTCCTGCTTTGGTATCATCTTCTCTGTTGTACGATTTTATTCCTAGATAACAAACAAGTTATGATATAAAGTGATGATAATTACAAAAAAGGACCGACAACGTGAAACAAAGAAATATGCACTCGACGAAATGGCAAGAAATGCAGGTGATGAAAAATTTGTTAACAAATCAATCAGCGATCACAGTGTGACTTACGTTTTACAAAAAAAAGATTTTTTTTCCAGATATTTAAACAACAGTGTAATATTTTTTCTAAAAAGAAGGAATATAAGCATATTTAAAAATTGCGAAACCTATTTTAGATTTCTTTCTCTGATATATATTACTATTTGCAAAACACAATCCATCCAGATAAACAAAAAAATTAAAAATTCTAATGACGAATACTGATTTTCATCAAAAATTGAGAAATAAATGTATTCTGCCTGCTGTTCTGTGTGAACCAAGGCTACGTGATGAACACCGTATTTTGACCTATAATGGTTTACTTTTGCAAATTGTGACCTGATTGAGAAAGTTATCCTTTTTGCACCACTCATACCACATATTCTTATATCAATCTTTTTCAACACGATCAAACGTTTATCGTTATATATTTTGTCTCTTGCAAATGATTTGAATTATTTCTGATAAATATTTACATTGTTTAGCCAAGTGAACAAAATGTTATTATCTTTTGCATGCCATTTTAGTATATTTTATGGAAAACAACAATTATTGATGTACAAGATAATACAGATGGGTGCAGTCCTAACCTGTACAGCAAGTTAACTTGATAACCAGTCATTTGGACTGGTCAAAGTTAACCTGTGACCGGATTTAGGACTGCTCTGACCAGACCTAGGACCAAAATCTAGTTAACTCATAAAGCGGACTTGGTCCTAGGACTGTTTTTATGTCTGCCAAAAAGTTAACTTCGAAACAGGTCCGCTATTGATATAAGTTAACTTCGAACCAGTCCTGCCGTAAAGTTAATATAAGTTAACTTCGAAACCAGTCCTGCTGTAAAGTTAACATAAGTTAACTTCGAAACCAGTCCTGCCACAAAGTTAACATAAGTTAACTTTTGCTTTGACAAATCCTATCGCAACCAGACCTGTTCCCAAGTTAACTTTTGACTGGTCTGCTCTACATTGATTTTTTAAAAATATTTTTTAATATCTTTGTTTCGTAGTATAAACATAGAAAATAAAGTAAAATTAATACTTCCGTTATATAAACAGTATTTAATACAAATATTTGAAAATAAAGTACGGATTTAAACGTTGCTTGTAACACAAAGGAGTAGGTTCAGTAAGACCCCTTTTTGGCCCCAAAATATAGCAGTTTTACAAAATTGTTAAAATGTAAACCTTTAGTTATTTATTGGACAGTAGAATGCTTCTGCTACATAAATATGGGCTGTTTTTGACAATACAATGCACATATATCCGGTACTAGCACCATTAAGTCATGCTAAATTACTGAAATCCTCATAATTCTAGCATTTTAGTTAAATTTTAGACGGTTTTCGTGTAAAACGAAAGTGGCCGACTTCGTGTTCATCCTTAATATTGCAATGTAAGTTGTATTTTATGATACTACATAACATATATAAAGGTTGAGGATGAACACGGGCGCGGCCACTTTCATTTTTACCAAAAACCATCTGAAAAGTGATATTTTTCGGCATATTAGGTAGATTTTTCATATTTGAGCTTGAATCGGATCGTTTTTAATGACTAAATCTGTTAAAATCTTTCACATAAACTAATTAATTCAAAAAAATAGACACTTAAGTGTTTAAAAAGTGGTCAAAATCTTTCGTCAGATGAACCTGAAATTTGAGGCCAAAATCGGTCCTTACCGGACCTACTCCTTTATTTGTGATCTGCCAATCTAAATATTAAAAAACGATGTTGGTAACAATGATAACGGGCACTAAATATATGTTCCAATGCCTATCAAATTCAACCATATTTGCAGTTATTTATGTGTATATCTATGAAAGGACGTATTTTAGATCGCAATAAATTATTAAACGTGTTGTTTTATATTTTTAGATGTTAGTTATGTTTTCTTGTTAGTTATATGTCCTTGATCTATGTAGCCACTATCAGCAATATTTTAATTTCAGAATAGAATTTACTTTACAAAATGAAAGCATCACTTTAACACATGACTACAAATTTTTGTTAGCATAAATTTACAGTGGCAGCATGTCCTCCTTTTATTCAAAATATTGATACTAACAATATTTCAGTAGTTTTGATACCTCATGCTGACTTGTACAACATAATTATTTGACCGCATTGACCCAAACTGACCATATATGCACTTTAATTTGTTAATCTATATACCCTTATAGTAAATCAGCAATATTTTTTATGTCAGGATTCGATGTATAATACCATGGAAAGCAATATTGCAATACATTAATAACAATTTTTTGTTCGCATAATTTAATGGTGCCAGCAGGTCCTCCTTTTTATTCAAAATATTGATACGTAACAAAATTTCAGTAGTTTTCATACCTCTTGCTGACCTGTGCAACAAAATTATTTGACTGCGTTAACCAGAACTGATCATTTGTGCACTTTATTTGTAAATCTATATACCCGCATTGTAAATCAGCCATATTTTTTCAAATTTTTGTTTCGCATAAATTTAGGGTGCCAGCATGTCATCCTTTTATTCAAAATTTTGATACGTAACAAAATTTCAGTAGTTTTGATACCTCATGCTGACTTGTACAACAAAATTATTTGACTGCATTAACTAAAACTGACCATATGTGCACTTTAATTTGTAAATCTATTTGATCGAATGACGGTTCATAATGTCTACTAAAATAAAGAAAAAAAAGAATCTATAATTAACCGTTATTCTTATATTATTCACATCGTATTCAAAATTGTTGTGTAAGTCATTTACCAGAACTGATTGCAAATTGAAATTAAAGGTTTAATGGTATTTTACGTAAAAATGCAATCAACATTATATTCTCTTTCCTCTGATAAGCTCTAAATTTTGTGATTGAAATACAGAAATACTCGCATTCTTATTCAACAAAAAAATAAATGTTCATGCATACTTAAATGATTTCCATCTTGTTCAACTTTACGTATTTAAAGGCATGTATGACTAATGGCGAATGACGTTGCATTATTTCTGATGTGAAATAAGACAAATTTGAAATTTTTTTTCAGAAATGTGAACAAAATTTGAGCATCTTTTTCTTTTCGATTTAAACATGCTAAATGTTATGAAATATTACATTTTGAAGGTTGCTGACAATTCTATGAATTAAAAATAGCTTGAATCACTTGAACAATCAGTTTTCTAGACATATCTTAATAGATTTACAAAATTAAATAAATTTGTTATATACGATAAAATTATTCGAAAATTACACATGCCGAACCAACGTTTAACATTTGCGTTATAAACAATCATTGAATTGAAGGGGAAATGGACGTATATCGGCCACTATTAGGCTATTTTTTGTCAAAGCATCAATCTTTAAATTTGAAAATGGTTTACCAAACTTGAGATATGACTGATATTATTCTTTTAAAGGTCTTTACTGAAATAAATTTATGTATTTCGCTTTCCCAGAAGCGTTCAAAGGATGGAATATCCAGAAACATACATTTAAACTAATTTGGTCAATGAACACAGACTGCTGAAATAACAATAAATCAAAATTATTTCTATAAAGTTTTCAATTCAACTTGGATTTACATAACACTTTACTTCTTTCTCAATTATACATTGAGATAAGATAAAGCCCGGTTGTTTGGTAGTTAAATTTATTGCGATCAAATGTAAGGATTTAAACAATACATAACAAAGCTAGAATATCAAGTTCAGACTAAATTCAAACAGTCACCTTTAATTTTGTTTCATAACGTCCCCCCCCCCCCCAAAAAAAAAAAACAACTTTTCATAAATTAAAGATTTATCTCGATTATATATTATTCTTACAGAATGCTGAGTTGTTTGGTCTTTTGGTGTATTGCTGTCAAAATTAAGGATTTATTTAATAGGTAGAAAAAGCTAGACTTTTCAGTTCAGACAGAATTCAGAAAGTCACCCTTTTCATATTTTTTTCAAATCAACTTGAATTTTGGTCTTACGTTACAGCTATCTCAATCAGATATTAATCTTACAGAATGTTAGAGGTTGGTTGATATTGTGGTTTATCCCAATTAAATGCATATGACACGATGTCCCACGTAGATCATTTAAATTATGAATTTGAGAACTTATAATAAATAACATTTTAAAGATGTTGGCATGTTTCACATAAAACAATTTGCTAAACATATCTGTAATTCGTTTTATGTATATTTTAACTCCTTGAACATTAATAATGAATTCATAAATATTCAAAAAGGCTGTATGATTGACGTTGATATTGTTTTTAAGTATCATCGTTGTGTACATCTACACAAATAAATGAATATGTTTTGATATAATGAAAACATAAATTAAGTATCAAATTATATTATACACCTTGCGTTTACAATTTCAGACATCATCTTCCTTTTTTTTACGATCTTACAAAAGGTAGTATTGTCACCAACTGTGGATTCTTTCCTGTATGATTGTAATTCAATTCCCCAATTATTCAAATATATAATAGGCTTCCAAATAACACCGATAGACACTTCTTTTGAACTACTTTATAATTCAAAAATCTTTGTGACTCCATTTGTAAATTGATCCATCTGTTAAACAAGATGAAAAAAAAAATAATCATCAAATTTGATTAAACTAGTAAAATACCAAGTTTGTCTTGGTATCTATTACAAGTTTCGTAAAAAAACTGTGTTGAAGAGATCTCGACCAAACGTCTTAGCAGATTAAAGAAGACAATATATAAATCACCTGGTAGCAACAACATATAACATCGCATATACAAATTATCTTAAATCATCTTCAGATATCTCCGACTGAAAGGATTGCAACTGCTTTTTAAGTAAGACTCTACTGAATACTGTGATAAATGATCAGTACCTACATACAAGAATATACAAAACCTTATAACACCATAACTATCAAACTGCCTTTTGACCTTTTTGACCATCAAGCAAGGAATTTGCCTTGTCAATATTTCGAATATAAATAATAAACTTATCAATAAACGTTTGAATTTCATGAAATTCAAACAAAATTTAAGTATTTTGCCCCTGATATTCATGTTATTATGTTAAAAACAGCCAAATCTTATGTACGATAAGTAAACTTATTCAATGGTGGTTCACAATTTCGATTAAAATATGGAAATGATTGCATTCTTATTCAACAAAAACAAAATTGTATGTATATATATATTTTTTAAAGGTCAGCTGAAGGACGCCTCTGGTCGCAGGAATTTATCGCTGCATTGAAGACCTGTTGGTGACCTTCTGCTGTTGTTTGTTCTATGGTCGGGTTGTTGTCTCTTTGACACATTCCTCATTTCCATTCTCAATTGTATACATATCCTTAATTATCTACATTCTATATTCAAATCGTTCTCATAACAACTTATAAATGACACGATGATCCATTTGTTATAACGTAGGCAACATGACGTGTGTCACATATGAAGCAGGATTTGCTTTTCCTTCCGGAGCACCTGAGATCACCCTTAGTATTTGGTGGAGTTCATGTTGCTTAGTATTCTTTAGTTTTCTATGTTGTTTCATGTGTTTATTTGTGTGTCTGTTTGTCTTTTTCATTTTTAGCCAGACGTTATCAGTTTATTTTCGATGAATGAGTTTGACTGTCTCTCTAATATCTTTCGTCCGTCTTTTACAGTTATTTACAATAACTTATATGGAAGCGATTATAATGACCAATGGCGAAGAGGTAGTATTTTTTTCTAATTTGAAATGAAAAAAATATTGCACGTTTAACCAATGTTGCCAAATTTAGCTTGACCCATTTGCACAAACGGTTTTCTAAAATATCTTAATATATTGACATATGCTTCTTTAAATGTTTACAAATAAAGTTAAATGTATCACATATGTATATGTTATATCCAATATAGAGATATGCCTAACTGTACTTGAAAAGTTAAGAACATTTTACTTGCCGAACTAACGTTAAAGTGTTTTGTAAAATTACCCCTTTTTCAAAGTACAACTCTTTGAAATTAAAAACTTTTTGCCGAACTCAAAGTTTTCTGACTGACATACTTCTTTTGAAATTTCGTTTCTGATATAAATATACACAATTCGTGGAAGCTTTCGTAATGAGGAATTTCCAAAAACATACATTAAATTAGTGTGCGAAATAAATACAGACTGCTGACATAATAAATAAATAAAAATTCGGTTAGAAAAAAAAAAAAAACTTAAAAATGTATGAAAACTTCTATACACATGTGAAAACTGTAATTTTTTATTTTAAGCCATGCAACTAATGAATAATTCGGCCCGTCTTTGATTGCTGATAAAATAGATGTTAATAATTTAGAAAGAGGTTTCGTGGAGCACTTGGAAGACCCATAAACTGTTCGATATCATATACCAAATATCTAAACGACATATTGCGTAACAAATATTTATCACAAGAACAAAATAAGGCGGACGAAAAAAAAATAATCAGAAGAAAAACAATAGGTCTTTCCACAGAAAAGTGGAAAGACCTAATAATAAAAATAACAAAAATAATGCTTCTACTACTACTATGCATTGGTCTGTATTGGATATTTTTAAATAACAGGAGACTCCCAAAAGTATGTATTATTTAATAAAAATCTTATAAAGCTGAAACCAGACTATACTGACCGACTATAAAAAAGCAACACTCGTTTTGGGGATTTTGTTTTTATCAAATCATGTTTGATCCTCATACAACTAATATGCATGCTTATCATACTTCTTTCTCTTTCGAAAAAATCAACATCTGAATTACTTGTGGTTATTGAACATACCGGATTATTTAGATCGCCCGAATTTGAGAAAGCGAAATTTCGAACCAATAAAGATTTTTTTCATTTTTTTTTGGCTTTGTGAAACAGTTGGTTCAATCCTTGGACACAATTAAATCAGTTAAAAAATGTTGCACCTCCATATTACCAAAACTAAGGAATAAAAATCTGAATCAACCCATAAGAATACTGCAAACAGGTAAACGTGAACGTGCTGTAACCAAACAATTTGACGTCAGAAATTCGTCTTACTGTCCTTCCGAGAATGGTTCACGGTAGACCGGATTTGTCGAAGACCATCAATGACCAGATCAACATGTAGTGACAATGCAACGTCAATGGAATTTGATTACGCAACGTCATTTTCGAGACAGGTCCTCATCCGCAACGTCAACTGCTAATCAAATTTTCAAATGCCATTAGGCACATAAATGTTTCCAATTAACGGAACTGCCAAGGAATCGACTGCGGGAGATCATTTAAAGCCCTAAAGTTTCAACCGCACAATTGCTAAATCCCATTGTAAAGGGTGAAACAACGGCAAAATCAGAATGTGCAAAACAGAACCAAAACGTGCCGAAAATAATTGACTGACCTTTCAATCATTTTTGAGTTTGTTACAGTCAGTCATTGCTTTTGACGGTAACACGTTCATTGGTAAGGGGAACACCAGGGTTTCAGTGTAATCCACAATATTTAAACTTTGAAAGTGGGGTTTGTGTTACTTATTCTTCAGTTGTCTATGTTGTGTCATGTGTTCTATTGTTTGTCTGGTTGTCTTCTGTCATTTTTAACCAGGCGTAATCAGTTTATTTCTGATTTATGAGTTTGACTGTTCCTCTGATATCTTGAAGTAATGATAGAACTTTCTGTTTATAAGTTTGTTTACAAACAAATGCATATTTGAAAATTGGTATACAAAAGAATAATATAGTGTTGCATTTTTAAATTCGGTCAGTATAGATGTTTAATTTGACAGTGGGCAGTGCATGATATTTTCAAATCGTTGTCATAAATCGTACGAATGGCACGGTGTGCCATGTAGCTTATTCAAACTGTTAAACGTTTATGTAAGTCGATTCCTGTATTTTTAACTCCTTGAACATTAATAATAAATTCATTGATATTCAAATGGGCTGTATAATTGATGTTGATATCATTTTTAAGTATCATCGTTATAAAACAATACCCACACAAATGGAAATGTTTAATGAATATAATGCAATATAAATTGAATATCAAGTTTCTTTTTACACATTGCGTTTGCAATTTAAGACATCATTTTCTTTTGTTACGATCTAACAAAGTCATATACAATCCGCCAAAAAGTATTAACATCACCTGATGTGTTTTTCTTTCCATTATGATTGTGTTTCAAATCCTAAATAAATTACAATATATAATAGGCTGTCAAATTTCACCCATAAAAACTTCATGTTTACTAATTTATAATTGAAAAATCATCGTGAAGACCTTTGTTAATCGATGCATCGGTAAAACAAGACGAAAGGAAAGGTAACTCCTGAAGAATATATTAATCTCGTAAAAGCAGAAAAGACAATCAATCATTAGGATAGTCGTGTTTGTTGATATCTATCACGTGTTTCTAACAGAAAGTGAATTGA